>CM060953.1:1768483-2292157 GCA_030765055.1 Mantis religiosa | reverse complement strand
TACTACTATTAGTATATATGTTATATCTAGTAATACTACTATTAGTATATATGTTATATCTAGTAATACTACTATTAGTATATATGTTATATCTAGTAATACTACTATTAGTATATATGTTATATCAGTAATACTACTATTAGTATATATGTTATATCTAGTAATACTACTATTAGTATATATGTTATATCAGTAATACTACTATTAGTATATATGTTATATCTAGTAATACTACTATTAGTATATATGTTATATCAGTAATACTACTATTAGTATATATGTTATATCAGTAATACTACTATTAGTATATATGTTATATCTAGTAATACTACTATTAGTATATATGTTATATCTAGTAATACTACTATTAGTATATATGTTATATCTAGTAATACTACTATTAGTATATATGTTATATCTAGTAATACTACTATTAGTATATATGTTATATCAGTAATACTACTATTAGTATATATGTTATATCTAGTAATACTACTATTAGTATATATGTTATATCTAGTAATACTACTATTAGTATATATGTTATATCAGTAATACTACTATTAGTATATATGTTATATCTAGTAATACTACTATTAGTATATATGTTATATCAGTAATACTACTATTAGTATATATGTTATATCAGTAATACTACTATTAGTATATATGTTATATCTAGTAATACTACTATTAGTATATATGTTATATCTAGTAATACTACTATTAGTATATATGTTATATCAGTAATACTACTATTAGTATATATGTTATATCTAGTAATACTACTATTAGTATATATGTTATATCAAGTAATACTACTATTAGTATATATGTTATATCAGTAATACTACTATTAGTATATATGTTATATCAGTAATACTACTATTAGTATATATGTTATATCTAGTAATACTACTATTAGTATATATGTTATATCTAGTAATACTACTATTAGTATATATGTTATATCTAGTAATACTACTATTAGTATATATGTTATATCTAGTAATACTACTATTAGTATATATGTTATATCTAGTAATACTACTATTAGTATATATGTTATATCTAGTAATACTACTATTAGTATATATGTTATATCTAGTAATACTACTATTAGTATATATGTTATATCTAGTAATACTACTATTAGTATATATGTTATATCTAGTAATACTACTATTAGTATATATGTTATATCTAGTAATACTACTATTAGTATATATGTTATATCAGTAATACTACTATTAGTATATATGTTATATCTAGTAATACTACTATTAGTATATATGTTATATCAGTAATACTACTATTAGTATATATGTTATATCAGTAATACTACTATTAGTATATATGTTATATCTAGTAATACTACTATTAGTATATATGTTATATCTAGTAATACTACTATTAGTATATATGTTATATCTAGTAATACTACTATTAGTATATATGTTATATCTAGTAATACTACTATTAGTATATATGTTATATCTAGTAATACTACTATTAGTATATATGTTATATCAGTAATACTACTATTAGTATATATGTTATATCTAGTAATACTACTATTAGTATATATGTTATATCAGTAATACTACTATTAGTATATATGTTATATCAGTAATACTACTATTAGTATATATGTTATATCTAGTAATACTACTATTAGTATATATGTTATATCTAGTAATACTACTATTAGTATATATGTTATATCAGTAATACTACTATTAGTATATATGTTATATCTAGTAATACTACTATTAGTATATATGTTATATCTAGTAATACTACTATTAGTATATATGTTATATCTAGTAATACTACTATTAGTATATATGTTATATCTAGTAATACTACTATTAGTATATATGTTATATCTAGTAATACTACTATTAGTATATATGTTATATCTAGTAATACTACTATTAGTATATATGTTATATCTAGTAATACTACTATTAGTATATATGTTATATCAGTAATACTACTATTAGTATATATGTTATATCTAGTAATACTACTATTAGTATATATGTTATATCTAGTAATACTACTATTAGTATATATGTTATATCTAGTAATACTACTATTAGTATATATGTTATATCTAGTAATACTACTATTAGTATATATGTTATATCTAGTAATACTACTATTAGTATATATGTTATATCTAGTAATACTACTATTAGTATATATGTTATATCAGTAATACTACTATTAGTATATATGTTATATCAGTAATACTACTATTAGTATATATGTTATATCTAGTAATACTACTATTAGTATATATGTTATATCTAGTAATACTACTATTAGTATATATGTTATATCTAGTAATACTACTATTAGTATATATGTTATATCTAGTAATACTACTATTAGTATATATGTTATATCTAGTAATACTACTATTAGTATATATGTTATATCTAGTAATACTACTATTAGTATATATGTTATATCAGTAATACTACTATTAGTATATATGTTATATCTAGTAATACTACTATTAGTATATATGTTATATCTAGTAATACTACTATTAGTATATATGTTATATCTAGTAATACTACTATTAGTATATATGTTATATCTAGTAATACTACTATTAGTATATATGTTATATCAGTAATACTACTATTAGTATATATGTTATATCTAGTAATACTACTATTAGTATATATGTTATATCTAGTAATACTACTATTAGTATATATGTTATATCAGTAATACTACTATTAGTATATATGTTATATCTAGTAATACTACTATTAGTATATATGTTATATCTAGTAATACTACTATTAGTATATATGTTATATCTAGTAATACTACTATTAGTATATATGTTATATCTAGTAATACTACTATTAGTATATATGTTATATCTAGTAATACTACTATTAGTATATATGTTATATCTAGTAATACTACTATTAGTATATATGTTATATCAGTAATACTACTATTAGTATATATGTTATATCTAGTAATACTACTATTAGTATATATGTTATATCTAGTAATACTACTATTAGTATATATGTTATATCTAGTAATACTACTATTAGTATATATGTTATATCTAGTAATACTACTATTAGTATATATGTTATATCTAGTAATACTACTATTAGTATATATGTTATATCAGTAATACTACTATTAGTATATATGTTATATCTAGTAATACTACTATTAGTATATATGTTATATCTAGTAATACTACTATTAGTATATATGTTATATCAGTAATACTACTATTAGTATATATGTTATATCTAGTAATACTACTATTAGTATATATGTTATATCTAGTAATACTACTATTAGTATATATGTTATATCTAGTAATACTACTATTAGTATATATGTTATATCTAGTAATACTACTATTAGTATATATGTTATATCTAGTAATACTACTATTAGTATATATGTTATATCAGTAATACTACTATTAGTATATATGTTATATCTAGTAATACTACTATTAGTATATATGTTATATCTAGTAATACTACTATTAGTATATATGTTATATCTAGTAATACTACTATTAGTATATATGTTATATCTAGTAATACTACTATTAGTATATATGTTATATCTAGTAATACTACTATTAGTATATATGTTATATCAGTAATACTACTATTAGTATATATGTTATATCAGTAATACTACTATTAGTATATATGTTATATCTAGTAATACTACTATTAGTATATATGTTATATCTAGTAATACTACTATTAGTATATATGTTATATCTAGTAATACTACTATTAGTATATATGTTATATCTAGTAATACTACTATTAGTATATATGTTATATCAGTAATACTACTATTAGTATATATGTTATATCTAGTAATACTACTATTAGTATATATGTTATATCTAGTAATACTACTATTAGTATATATGTTATATCTAGTAATACTACTATTAGTATATATGTTATATCTAGTAATACTACTATTAGTATATATGTTATATCTAGTAATACTACTATTAGTATATATGTTATATCTAGTAATACTACTATTAGTATATATGTTATATCTAGTAATACTACTATTAGTATATATGTTATATCTAGTAATACTACTATTAGTATATATGTTATATCTAGTAATACTACTATTAGTATATATGTTATATCAGTAATACTACTATTAGTATATATGTTATATCTAGTAATACTACTATTAGTATATATGTTATATCAGTAATACTACTATTAGTATATATGTTATATCTAGTAATACTACTATTAGTATATATGTTATATCAGTAATACTACTATTAGTATATATGTTATATCTAGTAATACTACTATTAGTATATATGTTATATCTAGTAATACTACTATTAGTATATATGTTATATCTAGTAATACTACTATTAGTATATATGTTATATCTAGTAATACTACTATTAGTATATATGTTATATCTAGTAATACTACTATTAGTATATATGTTATATCTAGTAATACTACTATTAGTATATATGTTATATCTAGTAATACTACTATTAGTATATATGTTATATCTAGTAATACTACTATTAGTATATATGTTATATCAGTAATACTACTATTAGTATATATGTTATATCAGTAATACTACTATTAGTATATATGTTATATCAGTAATACTACTATTAGTATATATGTTATATCAGTAATACTACTATTAGTATATATGTTATATCAGTAATACTACTATTAGTATATATGTTATATCAGTAATACTACTATTAGTATATATGTTATATCTAGTAATACTACTATTAGTATATATGTTATATCTAGTAATACTACTATTAGTATATATGTTATATCTAGTAATACTACTATTAGTATATATGTTATATCTAGTAATACTACTATTAGTATATATGTTATATCTAGTAATACTACTATTAGTATATATGTTATATCAGTAATACTACTATTAGTATATATGTTATATCTAGTAATACTACTATTAGTATATATGTTATATCTAGTAATACTACTATTAGTATATATGTTATATCTAGTAATACTACTATTAGTATATATGTTATATCTAGTAATACTACTATTAGTATATATGTTATATCTAGTAATACTACTATTAGTATATATGTTATATCTAGTAATACTACTATTAGTATATATGTTATATCTAGTAATACTACTATTAGTATATATGTTATATCTAGTAATACTACTATTAGTATATATGTTATATCTAGTAATACTACTATTAGTATATATGTTATATCTAGTAATACTACTATTAGTATATATGTTATATCAGTAATACTACTATTAGTATATATGTTATATCTAGTAATACTACTATTAGTATATATGTTATATCAGTAATACTACTATTAGTATATATGTTATATCTAGTAATACTACTATTAGTATATATGTTATATCAGTAATACTACTATTAGTATATATGTTATATCTAGTAATACTACTATTAGTATATATGTTATATCTAGTAATACTACTATTAGTATATATGTTATATCTAGTAATACTACTATTAGTATATATGTTATATCAGTAATACTACTATTAGTATATATGTTATATCTAGTAATACTACTATTAGTATATATGTTATATCTAGTAATACTACTATTAGTATATATGTTATATCTAGTAATACTACTATTAGTATATATGTTATATCTAGTAATACTACTATTAGTATATATGTTATATCTAGTAATACTACTATTAGTATATATGTTATATCTAGTAATACTACTATTAGTATATATGTTATATCAGTAATACTACTATTAGTATATATGTTATATCTAGTAATACTACTATTAGTATATATGTTATATCTAGTAATACTACTATTAGTATATATGTTATATCTAGTAATACTACTATTAGTATATATGTTATATCAGTAATACTACTATTAGTATATATGTTATATCTAGTAATACTACTATTAGTATATATGTTATATCTAGTAATACTACTATTAGTATATATGTTATATCAGTAATACTACTATTAGTATATATGTTATATCTAGTAATACTACTATTAGTATATATGTTATATCTAGTAATACTACTATTAGTATATATGTTATATCTAGTAATACTACTATTAGTATATATGTTATATCTAGTAATACTACTATTAGTATATATGTTATATATAGTAATACTACTATTAGTATATATGTTATATCTAGTAATACTACTATTAGTATATATGTTATATCTAGTAATACTACTATTAGTATATATGTTATATCTAGTAATACTACTATTAGTATATATGTTATATCTAGTAATACTACTATTAGTATATATGTTATATCTAGTAATACTACTATTAGTATATATGTTATATCTAGTAATACTACTATTAGTATATATGTTATATCAGTAATACTACTATTAGTATATATGTTATATCTAGTAATACTACTATTAGTATATATGTTATATCTAGTAATACTACTATTAGTATATATGTTATATCTAGTAATACTACTATTAGTATATATGTTATATCTAGTAATACTACTATTAGTATATATGTTATATCTAGTAATACTACTATTAGTATATATGTTATATCTAGTAATACTACTATTAGTATTATGTTATATCTAGTAATACTACTATTAGTATATATGTTATATCTAGTAATACTACTATTAGTATATATGTTATATCTAGTAATACTACTATTAGTATATATGTTATATCAGTAATACTACTATTAGTATATATGTTATATCTAGTAATACTACTATTAGTATATATGTTATATCTAGTAATACTACTATTAGTATATATGTTATATCTAGTAATACTACTATTAGTATATATGTTATATCAGTAATACTACTATTAGTATATATGTTATATCTAGTAATACTACTATTAGTATATATGTTATATCAGTAATACTACTATTAGTATATATGTTATATCAGTAATACTACTATTAGTATATATGTTATATCTAGTAATACTACTATTAGTATATATGTTATATCTAGTAATACTACTATTAGTATATATGTTATATCTAGTAATACTACTATTAGTATATATGTTATATCTAGTAATACTACTATTAGTATATATGTTATATCTAGTAATACTACTATTAGTATATATGTTATATCTAGTAATACTACTATTAGTATATATGTTATATCAGTAATACTACTATTAGTATATATGTTATATCTAGTAATACTACTATTAGTATATATGTTATATCTAGTAATACTACTATTAGTATATATGTTATATCTAGTAATACTACTATTAGTATATATGTTATATCAGTAATACTACTATTAGTATATATGTTATATCAGTAATACTACTATTAGTATATATGTTATATCTAGTAATACTACTATTAGTATATATGTTATATCAGTAATACTACTATTAGTATATATGTTATATCTAGTAATACTACTATTAGTATATATGTTATATCAGTAATACTACTATTAGTATATATGTTATATCTAGTAATACTACTATTAGTATATATGTTATATCTAGTAATACTACTATTAGTATATATGTTATATCAGTAATACTACTATTAGTATATATGTTATATCTAGTAATACTACTATTAGTATATATGTTATATCTAGTAATACTACTATTAGTATATATGTTATATCTAGTAATACTACTATTAGTATATATGTTATATCTAGTAATACTACTATTAGTATATATGTTATATCAGTAATACTACTATTAGTATATATGTTATATCTAGTAATACTACTATTAGTATATATGTTATATCTAGTAATACTACTATTAGTATATATGTTATATCAGTAATACTACTATTAGTATATATGTTATATCTAGTAATACTACTATTAGTATATATGTTATATCAGTAATACTACTATTAGTATATATGTTATATCTAGTAATACTACTATTAGTATATATGTTATATCTAGTAATACTACTATTAGTATATATGTTATATCAGTAATACTACTATTAGTATATATGTTATATCTAGTAATACTACTATTAGTATATATGTTATATCTAGTAATACTACTATTAGTATATATGTTATATCAGTAATACTACTATTAGTATATATGTTATATCAGTAATACTACTATTAGTATATATGTTATATCTAGTAATACTACTATTAGTATATATGTTATATCAGTAATACTACTATTAGTATATATGTTATATCAGTAATACTACTATTAGTATATATGTTATATCTAGTAATACTACTATTAGTATATATGTTATATCAGTAATACTGTAATACTACTATTAGTATATATGTTATATCAGTAATACTACTATTAGTATATATGTTATATCAGTAATACTACTATTAGTATATATGTTATATCTAGTAATACTACTATTAGTATATATGTTATATCAGTAATACTACTATTAGTATATATGTTATATCTAGTAATACTACTATTAGTATATATGTATATCTAGTAATACTACTATTAGTATATATGTTATATCTAGTAATACTACTATTAGTATATATGTTATATCAGTAATACTACTATTAGTATATATGTTATATCAGTAATACTACTATTAGTATATATGTTATATCAGTAATACTACTATTAGTATATATGTTATATCTAGTAATACTACTATTAGTATATATGTTATATCAGTAATACTACTATTAGTATATATGTTATATCTAGTAATACTACTATTAGTATATAGGTTATATCAGTAATACTACTATTAGTATATATGTTATATCAGTAATACTACTATTAGTATATATGTTATATCAGTAATACTACTATTAGTATATATGTTATATCTAGTAATACTACTATTAGTATATATGTTATATCTAGTAATACTACTATTAGTATATATGTTATATCTAGTAATACTACTATTAGTATATATGTTATATCTAGTAATACTACTATTAGTATATATGTTATATCAGTAATACTACTATTAGTATATATGTTATATCAGTAATACTACTATTAGTATATATGTTATATCTAGTAATACTACTATTAGTATATATGTTATATCTAGTAATACTACTATTAGTATATATGTTATATCTAGTAATACTACTATTAGTATATATGTTATATCAGTAATACTACTATTAGTATATATGTTATATCTAGTAATACTACTATTAGTATATATGTTATATCTAGTAATACTACTATTAGTATATATGTTATATCAGTAATACTACTATTAGTATATATGTTATATCTAGTAATACTACTATTAGTATATATGTTATATCTAGTAATACTACTATTAGTATATATGTTATATCTAGTAATACTACTATTAGTATATATGTTATATCTAGTAATACTACTATTAGTATATATGTTATATCAGTAATACTACTATTAGTATATATGTTATATCTAGTAATACTACTATTAGTATATATGTTATATCAGTAATACTACTATTAGTATATATGTTATATCTAGTAATACTACTATTAGTATATATGTTATATCTAGTAATACTACTATTAGTATATATGTTATATCAGTAATACTACTATTAGTATATATGTTATATCTAGTAATACTACTATTAGTATATATGTTATATCTAGTAATACTACTATTAGTATATATGTTATATCTAGTAATACTACTATTAGTATATATGTTATATCAGTAATACTACTATTAGTATATATGTTATATCTAGTAATACTACTATTAGTATATATGTTATATCAGTAATACTACTATTAGTATATATGTTATATCAGTAATACTACTATTAGTATATATGTTATATCTAGTAATACTACTATTAGTATATATGTTATATCTAGTAATACTACTATTAGTATATATGTTATATCTAGTAATACTACTATTAGTATATATGTTATATCAGTAATACTACTATTAGTATATATGTTATATCAGTAATACTACTATTAGTATATATGTTATATCTAGTAATACTACTATTAGTATATATGTTATATCTAGTAATACTACTATTAGTATATATGTTATATCTAGTAATACTACTATTAGTATATATGTTATATCAGTAATACTACTATTAGTATATATGTTATATCAGTAATACTACTATTAGTATATATGTTATATCTAGTAATACTACTATTAGTATATATGTTATATCTAGTAATACTACTATTAGTATATATGTTATATCTAGTAATACTACTATTAGTATATATGTTATATCTAGTAATACTACTATTAGTATATATGTTATATCTAGTAATACTACTATTAGTATATATGTTATATCTAGTAATACTACTATTAGTATATATGTTATATCTAGTAATACTACTATTAGTATATATGTTATATCTAGTAATACTACTATTAGTATATATGTTATATCAGTAATACTACTATTAGTATATATGTTATATCTAGTAATACTACTATTAGTATATATGTTATATCTAGTAATACTACTATTAGTATATATGTTATATCAGTAATACTACTTAGTATATATGTTATATCTAGTAATACTACTATTAGTATATATGTTATATCAGTAATACTACTATTAGTATATATGTTATATCTAGTAATACTACTATTAGTATATATGTTATATCAGTAATACTACTATTAGTATATATGTTATATCAGTAATACTACTATTAGTATATATGTTATATCAGTAATACTACTATTAGTATATATGTTATATCAGTAATACTACTATTAGTATATATGTTATATCTAGTAATACTACTATTAGTATATATGTTATATCAGTAATACTATTAGTATATATGTTATATCTAGTAATACTACTATTAGTATATATGTTATATCTAGTAATACTACTATTAGTATATATGTTATATCTAGTAATACTACTATTAGTATATATGTTATATCTAGTAATACTACTATTAGTATATATGTTATATCAGTAATACTACTATTAGTATATATGTTATATCTAGTAATACTACTATTAGTATATATGTTATATCTAGTAATACTACTATTAGTATATATGTTATATCAGTAATACTATTAGTATATATGTTATATCTAGTAATACTACTATTAGTATATATGTTATATCAGTAATACTACTATTAGTATATATGTTATATCAGTAATACTACTATTAGTATATATGTTATATCTAGTAATACTACTATTAGTATATATGTTATATCAGTAATACTACTATTAGTATATATGTTATATCTAGTAATACTACTATTAGTATATATGTTATATCTAGTAATACTACTATTAGTATATATGTTATATCTAGTAATACTACTATTAGTATATATGTTATATCTAGTAATACTACTATTAGTATATATGTTATATCAGTAATACTACTATTAGTATATATGTTATATCAGTAATACTACTATTAGTATATATATTATATCTAGTAATACTACTATTAGTATATATGTTATATCAGTAATACTACTATTAGTATATATGTTATATCAGTAATACTACTATTAGTATATATGTTATATCTAGTAATACTACTATTAGTATATATGTTATATCTAGTAATACTACTATTAGTATATATGTTATATCTAGTAATACTACTATTAGTATATATGTTATATCTAGTAATACTACTATTAGTATATATGTTATATCTAGTAATACTACTATTAGTATATATGTTATATCAGTAATACTACTATTAGTATATATGTTATATCTAGTAATACTACTATTAGTATATATGTTATATCAGTAATACTACTATTAGTATATATGTTATATCTAGTAATACTACTATTAGTATATATGTTATATCAGTAATACTACTATTAGTATATATGTTATATCAGTAATACTACTATTAGTATATATGTTATATCTAGTAATACTACTATTAGTATATATGTTATATCTAGTAATACTACTATTAGTATATATGTTATATCAGTAATACTATTATTAGTATATATGTTATATCAGTAATACTACTATTAGTATATATGTTATATCTAGTAATACTACTATTAGTATATATGTTATATCTAGTAATACTACTATTAGTATATATGTTATATCTAGTAATACTACTATTAGTATATATGTTATATCTAGTAATACTACTATTAGTATATATGTTATATCACTAATACTACTATTAGTATATATGTTATATCAGTAATACTACTATTAGTATATATGTTATATCTAGTAATACTACTATTAGTATATATGTTATATCTAGTAATACTACTATTAGTATATATGTTATATCAGTAATACTACTATTAGTATATATGTTATATCTAGTAATACTACTATTAGTATATATGTTATATCTAGTAATACTACTATTAGTATATATGTTATATCTAGTAATACTACTATTAGTATATATGTTATATCAGTAATACTACTATTAGTATATATGTTATATCAGTAATACTACTATTAGTATATATGTTATATCAGTAATACTACTATTAGTATATATGTTATATCAGTAATACTACTATTAGTATATATGTTATATCAGTAATACTACTATTAGTATATATGTTATATCTAGTAATACTACTATTAGTATATATGTTATATCAGTAATACTACTATTAGTATATATGTTATATCTAGTAATACTACTATTAGTATATATGTTATATCTAGTAATACTACTATTAGTATATATGTTATATCAGTAATACTACTATTAGTATATATGTTATATCAGTAATACTACTATTAGTATATATGTTATATCAGTAATACTACTATTAGTATATATGTTATATCTAGTAATACTACTATTAGTATATATGTTATATCTAGTAATACTACTATTAGTATATATGTTATATCTAGTAATACTACTATTAGTATATATGTTATATCAGTAATACTACTATTAGTATATATGTTATATCAGTAATACTACTATTAGTATATATGTTATATCAGTAATACTACTATTAGTATATATGTTATATCAGTAATACTACTATTAGTATATATGTTATATCTAGTAATACTACTATTAGTATATATGTTATATCAGTAATACTACTATTAGTATATATGTTATATCTAGTAATACTACTATTAGTATATATGTTATATCTAGTAATACTACTATTAGTATATATGTTATATCTAGTAATACTACTATTAGTATATATGTTATATCTAGTAATACTACTATTAGTATATATGTTATATCAGTAATACTACTATTAGTATATATGTTATATCAGTAATACTACTATTAGTATATATGTTATATCAGTAATACTACTATTAGTATATATGTTATATCAGTAATACTACTATTAGTATATATGTTATATCTAGTAATACTACTATTAGTATATATGTTATATCAGTAATACTACTATTAGTATATATGTTATATCAGTAATACTACTATTAGTATATATGTTATATCTAGTAATACTACTATTAGTATATATGTTATATCTAGTAATACTACTATTAGTATATATGTTATATCTAGTAATACTACTATTAGTATATATATTATATCAGTAATACTACTATTAGTATATATGTTATATCTAGTAATACTACTATTAGTATATATGTTATATCAGTAATACTATTTGTATTATAATGTATTTTCATTCGTATTTCAGCCTTTCCAGCACCTGAAGGACGCCCTGTATAGTTCTGCAATTTTGGGATTTCCACTACAGGGCGTTGTCTTCATTGTGGTCAGCGACGCCAGCAACCATTGCATTGGAGGTGTACTATTCCACATCCAAGACGGCCATCAACGGGTCATAGCCTACTACGGCAAGACGCTGTCCAAGGCACAGATGAACTACTGCGTCACCCGACAACAGTTGCTGACGGTAGTAAAGATCCTGCAGCACTTCCACAAGTACCTGTACTGTCAGCCATTCCACCTGCGAACAGACCATACCGCCCTAACCTACCAATTGAGGGCCAGAAAGCACCTTGAGCTCAGAAGCTCCAGGAGTATGATTTCACTTCGCAAAATTGCAGAGGGAAGAGCCAAAGTAACACAGACGCTACGTCCAGAAGACCCTGACCTCAAGAAAGCGGCCAATCCACAAGAGTGGAAGAGAAGGAGCGTGCTGCATAACTCCGAGCAGTTACGGCAGTGCCTGCGAACGGCAGGGATAGCGCAGGCCTGAGGGGGGAGCAGCTGGCGAACGCAGACTTGGGGCCACTCTTGAGGGAGTTGGAGGCAGCGACAAGACCAACCTCGGAGGACATTGGAACGAGAAATCCTCATAAAAGTCGCAGTGGTACCAAAGGGACTCGTTGAGGATCCGAAAGGGCGTGCTGTTCCGGGTATGGCAATCACCCGATGGGAAGACGCAAACAGAACATTTACTTCCCCGCAGAAACCTCCTGGAAATCTTAGTGGAAGTGCTCGCCAGTACTTCAGGAGGACACCTGGAATCATACCAGACGATTAACAAACTCTAACAGCGCTATTACTGGCTGAGGCTCCGAGCAGACCTTGAGAAATGTTGCCGTCAATGTCACGTGCCCGCAGCGAGTGCCGGCCCCCAAACTAGAAGCCGGGGTCGCATGCAGCAGTACAACGGCGAATCACCATTCGAACGGATCGCTCTCGACATAGCTGAACCATTCCCAGTGTCCGACCGAGGCAACAAGAGTACTAGAGAAAGGAGTATTCTGCATCACACCTGATATGATCCAGAATTCTCACCTGTGTTAATAAATGTCTGATGTAGAATACTCCTATTATGTAGAAGTCTCATGTTTGATATTCGACGATTTTGTTGTTTGGATCGGTGGCGTATTGCCGTTCCCCAGGATCGTTGTGTGTGTGTGTGTGTGTGTGTGTGTGTGTGTGTGTGTGTGTGTGTGTGTGTGTGTGTGTGTGTGTGTGTGTGTGTGTGTGTGTTGTTTGGAATGTTGGGGGCAGCGCCGGGGGCTCGCGGGGATCTTCGTGTCGAGGGGTGTGTGTGCTTGAACTCTCATGTATGATAATAGATTCGGGTTCGTATCTTGGATGGTAAAAACACTCATTCGATTTTAGATATGTGTACGATAAGATGTGAGATGTTTGTGAGTCTTGATGGATGGGTGTTAAGAGTTGTGGCGTTTAAAAGGTCATGTGTGAACAATGAGGCTCCTGATGTATGATATGGAGTCCCAGGGTTCGACACCCGTAAACTCTCATCCTCCGTACGCTGATGAGGGGTTATGATAAAACAGTAACATAACAACCCCGATTCTACAGGTTTGATCATGATTCACCCCCTCCATACATACCGCTCGCGCAGGAAGGAACAAGTTTCTACAATCACTTAACGTCGCAACGTCAAGATGAGCGATACAACTCCTATTATTGAAAGCGATGCTACATTCTGGGAGAATCTGCATGACTATGAAGATCTGCAAAAGCATTGGGTTGAGCACCATGAGGAAACGTGTGATGGGAATATACATCAAGTGATATGCAAGAATCCTGCACATCATGATGCAATTACATCGTATGCTCAATGTGGATTGAACTGCAAAGTGTATCGGGGGTAAGTACAATTATAATAGTGTTAACATGGAAGTGTCGCTATGTGTTAGATAGCTAACGACAAATATGTATATTTCAGAAAATCCCAAAGTGATGACGTTGCATGCAAGTCCGAACAGGATCAAGGTGAAGATGTGTGCGGTCCGTACAAAGTTCGTCCGTCTAAGGATGTTGCTACATCGACACCCGTTGAGGAGGCTATAGAAAAGTGAGGATAAAATAATACTACTTTTTAGCTTAACAAGTATAGAAATATGTTCGATGTTGAGACATAGTTCGTGTATGTCCTGTAAGAAAGCAGAGAAGAAGAAGACGAACTGCAAACCGAGGGTCGTCAAAGCCAAGAAGTCGTTCGATCAAGACAGTTTCATCATAATGATGTATGAGCCCTTCACCCCCTTCGCAGAAGAAATTGCGAGTGATGGTAAATAGTGTGTGCATGAACGACAAGGACATCTCCATTAGCACCGAGTATTGTGTGAACATAGGATTGTACAATGAACTCCCTTCCCTTTACATCAAAGCTTCACATGTACGTTTGTGAATATTACGTTTGTGTATATTACAAAAGAGGATTGGGAGATAATAGTACTAAATATGTGTGTTGGACACGTATCTGAAAGATGGTAAACATCCTTGTGCACCATACAGTGAAAATTTAATTTATGCATTTAATATAATGTTATGTATGAATAACATGAAAGAAATAACGTTTATGAATACATGTTTAAATGTGAGTAGTATAAATCTGAATAGTACTGCATTTAATGGACTTAAAACACTAATTCCATATATTGAAAGAAATTTATATAAACTATAGGATATTCACAAATCATTGTGTTCATATGATGCAAGAAGCAGGAGTGCAAGGAGAAGGATATTGGAGATGTATGTGAAAGTTAATAAAAAGATAATTTGAATTTGTAATCTTTTATTACACCTATATGATAGATTGTACAACATGAGTTAATGGTTTAGAAGTGAATAATTTATCATGAATAATTAAACAGAATAATGAAGTTTGTGCAGGAATATTTGATGATGCTTGAACTTCCAATCTGACCTTCACTGCTCGCGTCACGGTATCCTCAGGTTGATGAGAGCAATCGGTGCATATTTCAGAGTCATTCCGTTTCAAAAGAGGGTAATTCTCCTTACCATAGTAGGATGATTGAAATTTAGAATATTGATCATACAGAGATGCGAATTTTGAATTGGTGGAATCCAAATTCATGTCGTGATAGGGGTAAGATTCACTGTTGAGATAAAGTTTCAGATTAGTGATATTACAATGATCAATTAGAGAAGCATCCTTAGCGAGATCATTCAATCTGTCCACTTGTGCACCGACTATGACGAAACGTGGTTTTTCAAGTTTAGTCGTGGTTGCAATGTTCCATGTGAATGCTTTAGTTTGGGGTACAGCAGGTTGAGTATGCAGGTCCAAGGTTCGAAATGCAACGTGTAGAGATTTATCCGATTTGACGAGTTTAAGTTTATCAACTCGTTCAGAATCTGAGAATCGGACTACAGACATCCTCCATTCGTGTCTAGTGAGTTGAATGGTTGTAGGATCGTTTCCAATTATACAATTATTATAATCCGTAGATCTAATGAGAATAAGTTCAAACTTGCTATTAAGTATGACTTCCTTGTGATCGTCAGCGAAACCCAGCAGCATCGATAGAGGTGCGATAGCATTGAAGATACCTTTCGATGTATTCACGATGTCTACCACTCCTCCTGGATAGATCCAACCTGCATTCAGTAAACGATTCGATTCCAGTTCATTCAGAGATGCATAGTTACGCATCGTTGATGAAATACCCGGATTTCTGGTTCTATCAACAGTGGTCGCATTCATATCTAGACGAATCTCACCGAATAGGAATGCCATAGCATTGTTACTCAATTTCGATGTCGAGACGCTGCCATCGGGTTTAGTGAGAGTTCCTTCGATGTAGAGATAACTTCTACTAGGAAGCGTGTACAAATTTTCAGCTTGACATGGAATTCTTATTTCTTCGTTCACATCGAGAGCTGAAGTGTTGTACGGCAGGAATACGTGTTCTTCCTCCTTACTGATCTTATCATCAAAGTTCGGAATCCCAGTCATATCCATTATAGTACTTTGAATCCTAAACCGGTGAGAAATCTTCGATTAGACTATGTGATTAGGTTGCGGATCGAAGTTCGAGTAGAGTTCGTTCTCGAGAGATTTTTTAATATAGCATCGTCTCTTAAAGCTTATGCCGATTACGACGTATGTGCAATCGTACAGTGATGGTTTCGTTTCTGAAATCTAACTTATCTCCGTTCTGGTCTACCACTCTAATGTCGAGATGATCAATGAAGTTGTATCGATGATTGGTAGATATATAGGACTTGATGGTTCCTGCGAGATGTGATAACCTGGAGGTACCGACGGAAAAAATTTCATATAGAGAATGGCCACTCTTACCATTGATGAAAGATCCAGTGGCAAGACTGCACTCTATACGTATAATGCTAACCTTGAATATGTTAACCAAATCATTAGACTCGGTCAGCACGTTCGCCGAAACTCTCTGTTTAGAGGTGAAACCGAGAAGAGAAGCGATCGATCTCTCACGAATAAAGTCGATAATATAGGGACATTTAATGTCTGATTTCATGGTGTTGTTATTAGCACGTAGAATGAAATCATCATCGATGTCGAGGGCATCCTTGAGCAGGCCAGTGATATCATCCAATTCATAAGTACCCGGTGGAATCACTATACGCTCGACTTTACCATCGCGAACGTAATGGAATAGATTATTGCTCTCATCCACATTAGGAATCGAGTAAAAAGTCTCGAAATTCAATAGAGCTATCTCGTAATGACCGTCTGGATCCAGATGTAGTGGTGGATTGAGAAATGTAGAGAAGCTGGTATCACTTCCACTCACGGTGATCGTGTAACTCATTTTGATAATTTACGAATGTAGCCGAGGTAGTTTTATAAGAGAAACTGAAGGCACAAGTGACCACAAATAACGGAATCGAAATGTTGAAATCTCCTCGTATTATATAGGATCTTAACACCTGAAAGATATGTTTCTATCTCTTTCGGTAGTCTCAGATCACCGAAACTGTCAAAGTAGTATGCAACTTTACCATCCTTGCGTACAGCAACCCAATGAGTACCAGAATTATACGATGTATCAAAATTCACTACTATTCTCTCATCGTATCGAGGAGTGAGTGAGTGTGTGGTGTTTTAGGGCCCGTCGACAGCAAGGTCATTTGGGCCCGTCGTATCGAGGATGTGGAGGTAGTTTATCTAACATGTAGACAACTCTAAAATGTGGAATGTGTAGACGTCGTGCATAAGAAGCGATCCCGGTAGCACTCAGGGCTTTTTCCGGGATAAATATAGGCCTCGCCCCAAGTTTTTTGATCGAAGATACAATCCTCTACCCTTACGTCTCTTACGTCGAAAACCTTTACCCTGAGCTAAAGATTCCATACGCTCATTGTGACGAGTTAGTTCGGCAAGTTGTTTTGCATCCGAACGTTTCTTATTCACAGCTGTGGCAATCTGAACAGCACCTCCAGCTAAACCACCTGCTGCACCTAGAGCAGCTAAAAGTAGTAGTAAAGGTAAGAAACCACCACTCTTGCTGCGACGTTTACGCATACCGGCGCCCACTGCCAATTTACCCTTTATAAGTGTGGTGACTAGTCGGGCTGCAATTCGTACCCCCCAGGGGCCTACTTCGGTAGGTACGGGTTTGGCGCACCCGGGGTCCCGAGCCAACAGTCTCCCTCGTGTGGGCTCCTCATCGTGGCTGAGGGAGGCGGTCAACAGGCCCACCCACGTGTAGGCCGTGCGTGGAGACGATTAGATTCTTTGTAGATTCTTTTCTAGTTTAGAGTTTAGGATATGGTGAACGAAATTTTTAGTAGGGTTTGATTGATTTTGTTAATGTACGTGTATTTTTAATAGGTTTTGTTACACTTGTATAGTTTTTAGAAAGTTTTATATCTGGCTCTTGCCATGACTAGTTTTTTAAAGGGCGCTGATGACCGCCGTAGTTGAGCGCCCTTATATATATATATCATCATCGTCATCATCATCATCCCTACAATTCGTTTACCCAAAGAAGCGTCAGCAGATTTTACCCGTCTCCAAGCCTTCTCTGCGAGCACCTTATCGGCTAGACGACGTGATTATGTCGTGATCGAGACACGCCGAGTCCAACCCATTCACTGGTAAGTCGCCCCTCTGCAATCGTTTATGTAGTTTTGTTCCAGGACCGCAGAAGCGATAACCCGGTAAATGAGCCTCAAATGGTAATGAATTAATCAAGGAATTAAGAATTCCCGAACCCTTGTGTGCACGTGTAGAGCGCATGTCTCACTATGAAACAAAAAGCAAAACGTATGCTTTGTAAGTATTAGTCGTGATATGGAAGTAGTAAAGCAAAAGTGTACGCTACCCATACAGGTGTTTGACTTCGATGATGTTCGCAAAGGACGACACGGGACGCTGTTTCCGAGTGATGTTAGAGCACTCATATTGGGTAGTTCAAATGCTGGAAAAACGAATGTTCTACTCATCCTGCTTGTTCACGAGAATGGCCTGAGATTTGAAAACCTCTACATATATTCTCAAGGTACTGAACACTATACCCGATATAGGCGTATTTACGTTCGATGATGGTGAAAAAGTAGTCCAAACGTCGGAAGCTAGAGAAAACTCGATATTCGTATTTGACGATGTGATACATGAAAAACAGGGTAAGATAGCCTCATATTACAGTATGGGTAGACATCGTAACGTCGATGCTATATATTTAGCTCAATCATATGCTTAGTGCCTAAACATTTAATCTGAGAAAATTCAAATATGATTGTACTCTTCAGACAGGATAATCTCAATTTAAAACATATATATGAAGATTATGTAAATACCGATATGTCCTATGCTGAATTCAAGGACATGTGTAAACATATATGGGAGAGTAATGAACGATCCTTTGTTGTCATAGAACCGGAATATCCATTGAACGAGGGACGCTACCGACACGGATTTGATCTCTTTATCAGAATGAATAAATAGAATAATTCATCACTAAAGCGATGAGTATCGATAGGTTCGGATCCCGAAGAATCATACCCTCTAGGGGTGTGTTTAATCGGTATATCATAACTAGAGATGGATTGAGGAACTATAGGTTTTAAGGAAAAACGGTTGTGCAATGTTCGCGACCCTGAAGAAGGCGACGATGCGACGACTAAACGTTATGTGGATACGCATACGGCTGACGTCGGGAATCGAATGCAGATCTACAGCGAGCAGACCTCGTATCAACGAATGGGCGAGTTTGAAGCTATGCTTAGGGCTCGCATACAATAGTCGCTCGACATCCAGTACAACAATTTAATGGATTACTTAAGTAAATATGCATTTAAACGTGATTCTGAAAATAATGTCATTCTTGATGGTACAAGAATGAAAACGCTATTGGAACCGCTTCACGATCACGATGTTCCTAATAAAAAAAATGTAGATGACAGGATGCCAATTCATGAATCTAATGAAACTCTGTCATTTCGAATGAGAAGATTAAAGGAGATAGCAGATCCGATAGATGATGCTGATGTAGTCACCCTGAATTATGTTAATCACTTCTTTATACAGAAACCTAATGAATTGAAAACAGGTTTAACTGAGACAATAACAAACATTGCCGATACTATTTCAGAGAAACAGAATGAACTACCAAGAAGTTTAACTAGCACGATTAGTAGTGCTAGCGAGACAATAACAACAGCTGTGGAAAAACAAATGAAAGAAATAACCGCACGACAAACCGAACTTGATAATAAACTAATCAGTATAAATAACGATATTCATACCATGAAAGCACGAATGAGAAACGTTGTAAACGCTATGCTACAGCAGTTGAAAGCTCAACTCATAATTTCATTGCAAACACGTCCGTTTCGAGGTCCCTCGCTAAGGTATACGTTAACATCGGGACTGGAATACTATTAAGTTCCTGGAAATGGAACTGTACTTTCGTGAAGTATAGTTTCCTCAGTACAACCGCATACTATAAACGGTACATTGTTTGCAATAAATGGTAGACTAGTTGAAAGATATCCTGCAATAGTTGAAACCGGAGATATGCTAACGTTTACGGCACCTGCTGGACGTGCTAAAGATGGTCATATATTAAGTATAGAACTGATAGTTTCATATAAATTAGCAGTGGCCCATTAATTATACATTCATTTCGATATGGATTCTGAAGCTGTAAGACTTAAAGAATCCATCGCCCATAATAGTAGGGCAATAAGAGAAAAGTTACGCTCGCTCAAGGGAATGAAATTCGAAACGCAAAGAATCATGTCTGAAGTTCTTCAACCTGTAACCGATCCACTGAAAATAATAGCGAAAGCACATCAAGATGATGACGATGAAAAAACAAACGACGTGACTGACAGCGCTAACGGAGCTGATAAGTATCTACACAAGGTTCGAACTGCTAGTTCGAGTGATATGGACACCACTTACGGCATACGATACGAAGATGGTGAATATAAATTAGGTAATAAAACCGTTTTGTTTACATCTGATGGTATTCAGATAGGAGCAGACACGTTCGAGCCAACTACCGGATTGTATGAATTATTATTTAAAAGTTTACCTCGCAAATCATCGTACCGAAGAGAATTTAGACGTGTATTCACAAATATTACAGAATACTCAAGTTTACAAACATGGATATTCGCGAAATGGTCGTTTGAGATCAAATCGAGGCTTCAAGTATCGTCATATCATTCGTGATCTTGTGAATGTTCGAACTGGATTCGGTTTACGTTGGAAAGAATATATACCGCAGAGAAAATTAGTTTATGTTTATTGGAATGATCCTAATGAACTAATAAACAGATTAATATTATTAGTTGCATCGAGGGATGCAGGTAATTTGAATCATTCATCCGAGATAGAAGAAATTATTACAGAACTTAAAACATCAAGAATTATAGAATGATAAAGCGTCCCATAGTAATTGAATTACATGCACCTGCCAGAAGACATTTTCTACGACGTAAGATCATTAGCAAAAGAATGAATGATTTAGTACAAATAGATCTGATGGACATGTCTAATTATGCAAGAGAAAATAGAAATTATAAGTATATTCTTCTTGCATGTAATTTATATTCCAAGATGCACGAGCATTACGTGATAAAAGTGGCATTAACGTTTCGACTGCCATGCAGGATATATTGAATGAAATGGAATCGTTTCCGAAGAACATTCAATCTGATAATGGAAAAGAGTTTTACAATAAACATTTCCGCGAACTAATGAATAGGAATAATATTATTCATTATAGTACATTCACTCACGTTAAGGCTGCAGCAGTTGAACGTCTAATAAGAACAATTAAAATGAATCTGCATAAGAAATTTATAGTTCAAGGTTCATATCAATGGATAAACATACTACCCAGAATTATTCATACATACAACCATACTTACCATAGAACAATTCGTATGAAGCCTATAGATGTTCGTGATAATTCACTTCTCAGTGTGTACAAATATGATAAAAGGTTACGTGAGAAGCGGAGGTCTAGACTTTTTCGTGTTGGTGACTATGTGAGGATTTCTAAGCACAAAGTAATTATGGAGAAAGGTTATCTACCTAATTGGAGTGTTGAAGTCTATAGGATACATACAGTGCAAAGGACACATCCATTGACATACCTGATCGCTGATCTGGAAGGTAAATTATTTCAGGATGCATTTTATGGCCATGAGCTACAGAGAACTCAATATCCAGACACATATTTAGTGGAACGGGTGATTAGACCACGTGGTAATAGGATTTTAGTGAAATGGTTAGGATTTCCTACCCTTGAATGGATTAATGAGACTGATATTATATAAATAAAAAAACACAACTCAATAACGATGATACTTCTAATGATGTTCTTTTTATTCACCTCGATTCCTTAAGAAATGACATATTTAACTTTACATATAAATTCATGATATTTAAACAAATATTAATTTTCACAAAATGGTGTGCTTTAAACACAACTCAATAAACGTAAACATGATAACAACATTTTAATATTTGATAAGTAAATTAAATCTTCTTTTTATTCACCTTGATTCCTTAAGAAATAACATTTTTTAACTTTACATATAAATTCATGATATTTAAACAAACATGATTTTCACAAAATGGTGTGCTTTAAACACAACTCAATAAAGAATAAAGTTTAAATCCATACATTTCATACATGATTATAGTTGTGAACAATAAAGATTATTTCATCACAACTTTTAAAAAATGACATTTTAATATGCGATTAGTAAATTCATTATAGTTGTGAACAATAAAGATTAGTTCATCATAACTCTTAAAACGTAAACATGATAGTAACATTTTAATATGTGATATTATTCTTTTTATTCACCTCGATTCCTTATGTAAAAAAGTAAAAATGAAATATTTTTTTTTTTAAATTACATTCAAAATGTAATCATACATGATAATTTGATTTTCTCCACAAAATAGTTTGTTTTAAACACAACTGATATTCTTAAACTTAAAATCCATACATGATTATAGTTGTAAACAATTTTATTTTAAAACGTGAACAAGATCAGTAAATTCGTTCATGATGTAACACTATTTGATAAAGGAATAATAGTGAGCTTTAAACACAATTCAATAATGTTTATTCCTAACGTGAAACTTGAAAACATTATTCATCATCACAGTATTATGTTATCATTGATTAATATTAAACTTTAAATCCATAAATGATTATACCTTACATTTAAATTCATACATGATTATAGTTGTAAACACATTTTATTTCATCATAACTTTCAGAGGAAAATAACATAGTAACATTATTCGATAATTTGTGCTTTACACACAATTCAATAATGTTTATTCCTGACGTGAAACTTGAAATCATTATTCATCATCATAGTATTATGTTATCATTGATTAATATTAAACTTTAAATCCATAAATGATTATACCTTACATTTAAATTCATACATGATTATAGTTGTAAACACATTTTATTTCATCATAACTTTCAGAGGAAAATAACAATTTGTGCTTTACACACAACTCAATAAAGGATGATATTCCATCCTCTTAGGAATATGTTGTTATCATGTGATTAGCAATAAACTTTAAATCCGTATGATTCTAGTTGTAACATATAGTTGAAACAACGTTTTATTTAAATTTTTTCTATAGCATAATGTCCCCATGCTAACGTCGAAAATGAGTTATCGTGAATGTATCGTTTTGTATCGGTACCGTTTAAAGCTATCTTATTGGATTAAATGGTATGAACGTCATGTTTATGACTTCTGAAACATTTCTGCACGCTTCGATGCATCGTATCAGGATGTGTAATACACGAGAGATATTGGTCAAAGGTTATAACTCTCATCGAATCTTTTGTTACACCTTTTGATTTTTTAATCAGTTCATTATCGTATCGATAACAATATAATTTCGACTTTAATCCTGCATACTCAGTCATGACTCTGCCAGCTAGCTCATCCTTAAATAACCCTGAGACTTTTATTCTTTAAAGGAATTTCATATACATTATCAACTGGATAATTTGATGTATCAAATAAATGTATATTTCTTTTAATAAATTCGTATATATCGCTACTTGTTTCGTAAAGAAATGCATCTGTGTCGGTATAGTTTAGGCTAACGTCTTTTAAATTTTTCTTCAGAATTTCATAATAAAAATCATACATTTTATGTTTTGATAGATCCAGGATCGCTTGTCCTATGTATATAGGTTTATTCATCAATATTTCATCTCTGAGCAATTCTATACCTATTAAATTCTCATAAAAAATCACATATCTTATACACGTTTGTCGAGCCTGTTTCCAACTGGTAGGTAAATGAAATGAATTACAACGTTTTACATTCTCTATAAATTTCCCGTAAACACAATTATTCATTAACTTTCATAGATTCTGTCCAAATTGTGTCTTATCTTCAATTCCTTTACGTGCATTTAGTTCGATATAAGGATTTATCCATTTAGATTGTCAATAACTGATTACTCTATGTATATATGATACGTTCAAACCAAGTTTAACACATTGTTGAAAATTGAGATAGTGTAATATGTATTTCTTTTTATCGTTCAAAGTTGTTAGCAGCATTTTGTACTTGTCACCCGGAGCAATTTCGTTTAGTGGACATAGTGGTAGATCATTGTGCAAATCGTGTAGTTCTTGAGGATATTTAAAATCTACCTCCAACACGTATCCCACATCGGAATCGTTTGCATCAGACATAAAATCTATTGATTTAATTTCATCATTGGTTAACCACCTTACATCAGAATATGGTAAGCAGTTATTATTCATTGAGAAATTATATAATGAATTACAGTCAACGTAAATTAAATAATTATTCGGTTGAGTGTGATCTAACTATTCATATATTTGTTATTGGCTTTAGAATACAGTTTGGATGCCATGCATATACCACTTCTGATAGCGTTTTCGAAAAAGTCAATCATAGTTAGTTAATAATGAAATCTGTACACCCGTCCTTCTTAACATTGCGTCGTAAGCCAAACCTGGAACTGTATAAAATTGACATGGATCCAATCCATACATGCCGATACTTAATTCACGGAAACGTTCGAACACGTCTGTTAATATTAACGTGTCACCCTTATGATAAAGATTTAAATATTCACCCAGATTTTTAACTTTGAATTCATTCCATACAGTTTTAGTATGCATGTAATCCTCATCGGTTACATTCTCAAAATGATGTTTAGCTGGTAGATTGGCTTCGCGTAGTTTTCTACACAATCCACATACGTGTACGGGAAGACACCTTTACGTTTCATCAATCGTCTATGTAAGGATTTGTATAAGTATTATTGATATAATGAAAATCGTTAGATTCTAACATGTCCGAAAGGTTACTAAGTTTTGAATCCAAAAAACGATAGCTATCTGGAAATCTTAGATATATACTCTTTCCATTAGAATTTGATTATCTTTTGCTAAATGATAAGTAATTTTCAGAAGTTTGTGCAATACACTTAATTGGTTCCGTATCATAACCTAATTTTTTGACTATGAAATGTGCATCGTATTTTGACATGCAGTGAAAGAATATCGGTATGAATCCCGGCATTTTCCTGTTTAAATTACATTTATTATGAGCTGCACCGATGTACCTTCCAGTCAAATGACAATGATCACGAACGTTTATGCATGTGTTAAGAAAATCACGCTTGCAAATGTGGCATTGTTCTGAATTTTGGTAATCAATTTCATCCACATCTCTCATAATTATATCGATCTTATTGCTATATATATTAAGAAAATCATCTGCAATTATTGTTAACTCTTTAAGAAATTCTTCAATTGCATATGGACCCTCGAATGATTTGAAACGTGTTAAAGTTTCATCATAACTACAAACCATATGCAATGCAATAGCATACGATTCATGCTTATGTGCAATGCGAGTCCAGCTTTCAGACAATGAATCTTGACACGAATCTAACTTACGCAATATACATTCGATATCGGCATAGATGACATATGGAATCTTAAGACATTTCGAGTATGCATTGAATTCTATGATATCGTTTTCACCTGCTTTAGGCATAATGATACTTTGATTCATCATACGCCGTTTTTGTCTATTAAAACGTAATTCTGTTGTAAAATATGAATTACATAGATCGCATATCCACTTGCGTCCTTTATGTTTGCATAGCTGCTTTCCTAGCAAACGTGATAAGTCTGTTAGCAAACAATAATGTCTTTTATACATCTGAAGATTAACATGATGTGATTTTACCTCTCTTTGTTGATATAGGAGAATGATCGAATTATTTTCAACACCGTATATTGTTACTGAAATATTTGAATTTTGATTCTCGAATTTTTCTACATCTTTCAATGATATGGGGAAAGTTATATTCTGAAAGTTAAATTCTTTAAACATGTCATACTTTTTATAGAACGTGGATCGATTCTTGTTACGTTGTACAGGATATTTGGATGCTAATAAACAATATGCAAAATTATCTGTATTTCGCATGTTATTAACAGCCTTCTTTCCCTTTATAAAGTCTGGTAATTCGGTATACATCCCCGCATTCAATGAATCGTATTGCGTCACGTATATAGTTACTTTCTCAATAATGTACAATGCTTTTGAACTGGTAAGCGACTCGAAATTATCCATATGATCTAAGATTGGTTGGACCAGTTTATCTTCATACCACACCGATTTATCTGTTGACTGTAATATTGGCTCCAGTTTACTATTAAAATTAAATTTATGCATATTATCGCTCTCTTGTGATATTATAACATATTGACACGATAAACACGAACCGACCTTAAGACCTGATTTATACATGTCTAATCCCTTATCAGCTTCATGCAGTATTAATTTTTTACATACCGATAAGTATATTGCTGGATCTAATATGTTAACACTTATGAATCTCAAATGTATACACACGTTTGGAAAAAGCTGATTCTGTGTGACTGAACGCTAGCCCATCAGGTTGTAACGTGTCACTGCTCGTCATCTCTTGTGCACTTGAGGGTTGTCCAGGGAGGTTGGCCGTACTCGACATTTCTGGTACATGCGTTAACGCATTGATTTACGTAGGTTCATGTACGTGAGATAGCATCTGAAGTTACGTACATTCATATGAACAGAAGTCGCATGTACGAAACGTAACTCAACAGTAAATATCGTTCCCAGAGAACTATTATGCATGACGTGTATATTTTTACGTAACGTGCAGACGTGTGAAAATCAGTAGAAATAAATAACATGCATGCAACTGCAATTACATGTCTTTCTATACTTTACATGCATATATGAAAATTAACATACAATATCACTTTCTATGAAAATTGAATGGATATGCTCACCTTTTGATGTCATTACTGGTTGCCTATAAAACTCAATTTGTGTCGTTTGGAAACACTGTCTAAGAGTTCTTCTCCATGGTATTGTAGGAAGCAGTCACCTCTGTTTAGGAGTTCTTTCTGCGATGCGGTCATGTGCTGGAATCTAACTGGCAGGAAGATATGAAATTCTGGTGTTTCCACGACGATCCGCTGGCCATATCTGGTCTTTACCGTTTTCACACATCGAATACAGTATTGTAGAGTTTTATCCAGATCACGTAATTTTCTCGTTGGTAAATGGGTGCCACCTTCGGCTAACCGATCTAACAGCAACATTTCGTGGTCTGAAACAAACATATCGAATCAGTATTACTTATACACTCTTCATAAATTAAACAAAGTTTAGTAAACAATATACAACTTTTATCCCTTACCTGTAGGATCCATATTAACAACAGTTTCGACTGACTCCTTCCGCTCTGTAACGGGCTTATTTATTGGAAGAGACTCCGCCCACTTCCAGTAGAACTATATTTTTATGTTATTACGTAGTAACGTAACCATATTGGTTTAACTGTCAACTGTCTACATGTTTGAATTTAAAGTTTATTACTAATAACTTTTTCGTTAAACTCAATGCTTATATAGAACTAGATTTTACATCATACAGTCTCCCCCCACCATTCATCCACATGCGTGAGCACACTGATTGTGATTCGCTCCCCACATCTTGGAGGGGGAATGTAGACATGCCTGTACAAAATATATTTTTTTGAAACATTTGATGTTCTAACACATTCACAGTATTGTTTTATCACTCCTACAAATTTATAGCTTCATTCGTTTAATGTACTAACGAACTCTATTTTTCTTTTTTCGTAGCATTATTTTACCATTATTCGATCGATGCAATAGTAAGCGCACTTTTGGATACCCCTGTGTATCGTCTGGGGGATTTCGGATTTCTCACGGTGACATTCCATAACAAACCCCCTGTTTGTTCTTCTAGACAGCTGTGCTTATCTCTTGTACATGTGAAAAGGATTGAACAGGTGTAGGGTATAGTCATTACAACATTACTATAGACCCCGTTTACTATATGATCATAACTTGCATACGTATTTCATCTTGTACATGCTAAACTGAGTGCATTAACCACTATAACATACTTATACATCTAGATACGTTTATATCTCCTGCCTTCCTGAATCCATTCATCTCGTATACGTCCTACACAGTTTTTTTTCTCAAAGTTATATTCATCATTCTTACAGAGATGTACTTTCACTAGTAGACGAAACTTTATTTTTTCTCGCAATGCTATGTTCGATCTTAGAGGAAATTCTTTTTATCAATCATCATCTGATACACACTTTTTGCTTATGCTCCACTTTTATCGTGCTTAGAGGGAACGTTCATTCTTTATACAACCATTCAGACATTATTATTTATCCATCAATGTGGAATAACCTTTCAGAAGATTTACATTATTTTTTTTCTTTTCGTATACTTCGATGTGTGAAGATTCTAACATTGGCTTAAGCTTTCTCAAAGTTATATTCATCATTCTTACAGAGATGTACTTTCACTAGTAGACGAAACTTTATTTTTTCTCGCAATGCTATGTTCGATCTTAGAGGAAATTCTTTTTATCAATCATCATCTGATTCACACCTTTTGCTTATGCTCCACTTTTATCGTGCTTAGAGGGAACGTTCATTATTTTATACAACCATTCAGACATTATTATTTATCCATCAACGTGGAGTAACCTTTCAGACAGATTTACATTATATTTTTTATTTTCTTATACATCGAGGTGGGAAGATTCTAGCCTGGCTTAACATTCCATCACACTTACATTACTTACAACCTTTCAGACAGATTTACATTATTATTTTTTATTTTTTTATACTTCGAGGTGGGAAGATTCTAACCTTATATACATTACTGAAGAATGGATTCTGAATAGGGAAGAGCCCCTTACCAGATTGTCTTAATACATTTATTTCATAAATATTTTCTCAGTACACGTAACTAATTATTCTCTCAGTATTCTTATACACATGGAATAAAGATATTACATTTTGTCATACACTAAACGAAAAATGCATCGAACTCTAGACTCGATATCCATACATGAGAGTTCAAGCACACACACCCCTCGACACGAAGATCCCCGCGAACCCCCGCCGCCGCCCCCAACATTCCAAACAACACACACCCATCCACACACACACACTCAACGATCCTGGGGAACGGCAATACGCCACCGACCCAAACAACAAAAAATTGTCGAATATCAAACATGAGACTTCTACATCATAGGAGTATTCTACATCATACATTTATTAACACAGGTGAGAATTCTGGATCATATCAGGTGTGATGCAGAATACTCCTTTCCCTACTACTAACAAGTACCTAATGGTGGTTGTGGACTACTTCACCAAGTGACCGAGGGTGTATGCCATCCCGAACAAAGAGACAAAGACAATCACAGACTGCCTCGTAGAGCAAGTTTTCTGCCGATTTGTGGTGCCGTTAGAGCTGCACAGCGACCAGGGAACCAATTCTGAGTCAAACCTGGTAAAGGAGGCACTAGAAAGACTTGGGGTAAACAAGACCCGCACCACACCCCTACATCCACAGTCGGACGATATGGTCAAGAGATACATGAAGACCTTAGAGGAACACCTGAGGAAGGTCGTGGCCAGCCTTCAACGAGACTGGGACGTCAAGGTGCCACTGTTCTTGCTGGCCTACCGCTCGTCTACACACGACACCACTGGGATGACGCCAGCCAGCCTAATGTTCGGCCGGGAGTTACCCCTCCCTTGTGATCAGGCTTTTGGAAGCCTCACGGACGCAAAACAGCCAGCGACCGAGTATGTGGAGAACCTGGTGGACCATCTCCAAACATGCATGAGATGGCTCGTCAGAACATCCAGAAGGCGAGCGACCGCATGAAGACCCGATATGACAGGCAAGGGTTCCAACAAGGTGATCTGGTCTGGTTGTACCGTCCTACCCGAACCAAGGGACGCTGCCCGAAGCTCCAGCAGCCATGACAAGGACCGTACCGGGTGGTGAAGAGGATTAACGACGTGGTCTACCGCATCCAGAAGGTGCCCCGAGGGAAGATGTCGGTGGTATACCTGAATCGTCTGGCCCATTACGATAGTGCTGTTCGGGACGACCAGCCTTGAGGAGGGAGCAGTGTCACCAAGCCATTGTTGATCGAGGTGGCAAGGCAGTGTGTAGATAAAAGCTCGCCGAAACGGCGGGGGGAGGAGACGGATTTCTCGAGAGTTCGCCTTTGTTCTAGCCGGGTCTCGATTGTTTGAGAAATTTCTGGAATGTAAATAAACTATAAAAGGCAGCCCGCCCGCCAAAGAGGAGTCAGTCGTTAACTGAATGCGGGCGGGTAAACAACTGTATTTGTTGATCTTGTATGTTGTATTGTGTATGAGTAGGAGGCGTATTTCTACGGAAATAAAGTGCAATTTTTTGCGTTTGTAACCTGGACTTTTGATTTCACGAACCCACAAACTCATATTCTGGACTTCTGGAATATTGTCTTTGTCTTAATTCTCGAATATTGTCTTTGTGTACTTTCAGCGTCCCTAGGCTCCCTTCTAACAACTCAAAGTTCCTGCTTCCAGCTCCTAGAACAGCTTCTCCGTACCAAAGCTCAGCCCACACAGACAAACTACTCCAAAGGACACACAAAAGCCAACGAAAAGCTGTTGCCTAAAGAAGAACCCTTAAAATGCTACAATTGATGCTCTGGCTGAACTGTGCCCTGGATTATCTATTAACGACAACATTAAAGGACCAGCTTCTAGAAAATGTGTGTTGCTTCTATGTGACAGTGAACGTTATTCTTATCTTTATGATTGCCCCTTAACACCCCTTACAACGTTCAATGGGGAACAACAATGCACTGCTACTATTGGCTCCTTAACTCTACTACCCACACTAAGACGAAAATATTCCTTGCCATATCTGCTACTTTGTATACCATCAATATGTACATATTTGTTACTAATCAGTGGCGAGAGGTCAGTTTCAAAGTGAGGGATGCTCCATATAAAAACTGTTAAAATAAGAAAAACAATAATTACTCAAAGAGCTAACAACACTGTTTTGTACTCTTTCCATTGTACAGTCACACGTACGTGCACTATTGAGATAATCATGCTTACAAAAGCCTAAATACAAAAATACTCAATATTGAAAGAGTTCGGTGAACAGCAGGAAATAAAGTGTGTCTTAATATAATTCCTTTACTTTTCAAATTCTCTTGAAAGCCTCGCTTCATTGCACACTTGGCACCTGTAGAAACATATGTTTCAGACTCCCATAAAATGTTCTTTATATTAACTTTTCTAATTGCACATTTCATATTTCACTCATTAATTCTGCTATGCATTCGTCATAAACAATTCTTAGGTTACCATGGTCCTGGGTTATCCAGAATGCCTCTTTGTGATGGTAACCTGAATGTCAGATGGGGTCCCTAACGTTTCAAATTGAATGCTGATTCCACAACTCGGATCCTCAAGCACACCCCTAAGCCTGAGGTCTACTTGACTCTACGTTATAGTCGTGGACTAGACCGATAGTTTCTAAGCTCACTTAGTCCTAATTAGTAGGCATAGTCATATGGAAAGTAACTCCTGGGGGACAAAATTCCAGTGGCAATGAGATGATCATAGCGTCATTAACGAACTTTCAACCAACTCTTTTAAAGATCGCTCAAACCGATGTGAAACAAATAACACAGACGAGAGCTTTCTGTTAGAAAACAACCCATTGTCCGTGTAATAGCAGAACCTGGGTCTCTATGTCGTACCAGCGTTGTTTGCTCAAATTAAACACGAGCACAGTAATTGAAATAATGTGAGCGAGTAAGTTGGCAGCAGTGAGATGACAAAACGTGAAGAAAGGGCGACCGCTCGGATTTGCTAAACACACGAACGAGGAAAATTACCACTCTTTCCTTTTATTTCCCCGACTCCCTCAATTTGTGATTGGAATCACTAGCTCCCACGTTTTCAATTTACTTTCTTCCCAGTTCCTGAGATATGGAACAAAGAAAGACCACTGTTTACATTCTTACAGTATATTACATCAACAAATACGTGTCTTAAAACTATCCATAATTCTATAAATATCATTAGCCCAACACAAGACATTGTATTCAATAACATTTTATTTAAGCAGTGTAGCATCTTCATCTTCGGATTAGTATCTAATCATCTGCGTATAACACAATTTTCACTTTATCTCCTGATACAATCACTCCATTAACTTTACTATTTCGTCAATATACAAATTAAATACTGCAGTTGACAAAGGACAACGTTATCTTACACCACTATTAACTATTACTAATTCTCTTTCACTAATTCTTATTTTTGTGTCTGTCATTTAAAATGCTTTTCTATATTTCAGCTGTTTGTAGATGTTGCATAATCTGTATTCCTTACATTGTACGAAAATCCGAGCTCTAGTCATCACATAACGAGGTGTTTGGCTGTATTCTTTAATTCCAGTAAGCATTGATTAATTATTTGAAAATTCGAAGTAGAATCTAACGACACCTCGTAACATATACCTACCTTTTTGTGTAACAAGCCTTTATTGTATCTCTTACAATTTACTAGTTACACAAAAGTAACTAGAACCGAACCCCCAGCCTCCTGAATGCCTAACAAAGGTGCCACCTCGCTCACGTACGAGAAGGGAGAACAGCTGAGCACTAATTTATGAGAATTGTTAAAGAAGCTCAAATATTATTTTATCTAAATGTTCGACGAGAAGCTACGCGCTGCGTGTTTATCGATCTTCCTCTACACTTTGTTTTGTAAACACTGCGATTATTGATCACATGGTTCATGCCCTCAAACGATCTGCTTGATGCACTAATGATTACTCAGTGCTAACTTTCTTTTACCTACAGGGGATACAGTAGACTTTAACTGATAGTCAAATGTACTGATGTGCTGATTTTGGAAATCGCCTCAGAAATATTCTATTATGTCAGTATAAAAAGATATGAACACCTTTATTTTCTCACCTGCTAGGTGTTAGATAAGATATTACATTTATTATTGTGATATGATATGTGCTATAGTACTGTCACCTAATTATCGGAAGGCCCGACCAGCTAGCGGCTGGGAGGGCGGTAGGAGGCATTCAGGCCACGTCTACCTATTTATCTTGTAGTGCTAATGAGGGGATGGTTGGGAAAACATCACTAGTCATCTCTTTCCCCTCCCCCGGACGTCTGGAACAGTCGGGATGATACATTGAACCGCGAGACTTCCAGAAATAGCGATCTTCCTATAAAAAGGGGCTGCTGTTGGCGAGTGAGTTCAGTTCTTGGCGAGCACCGTGAGCAGCGCCGTGCTAGTGAACGGACTGGAAGACTGTGTACGTGTATCAGAGGAGTTGTACGTAATTGTGAGTGTAGTGTGGACCTGTGACAGGCGAACTGGCGAAGTGTAATTGTGTGCGCTACGTAGTTCTGTGTAATCGGCAAGTGTTCCAACGGTAATTCGGTGGAAATAAAGAACATTTTGAGTTTGTGCAATTGGACTTTTAATTTCACGAACCCACAAAGTCACAGTACTATACATTATGGTGAATTAAGGTTAGTTCAAAGTGTTCTTTTACATGTATACAATAATACAAAGTGTCCCAAATGGATGTATGCACTCTTTGAACTGTTATTTCTCCGCAACAAAATGAGTCAGATATAGAGTTTTTGTTATGATTTTTTTTTTTGTTCCGCCTGTACATGTTCAAAATGTGTGAAAAATCTTCCCTTTCGTCACACTTCTATAGGAACCACTCACAAAATTGTACTCGCCTATCTGGATCATCCTCATTTAGTACGTGGAGAATGTAAGACCCTGCAACATTCATTAAACGTTGCTTTTCTTGATACCAACCTCACAGGAATATCGCATCACTAACATCTTTGGAATTTGTGCCAAAACCTGCTTGACTGCAACAGTACTTTCGTTATCAGTGGAACGACTCTTTCTTCTGTACCGGGCCTTAAAGTACTTACAGCATAGTAAGTCGTCATTAAGGTAGTTGTCTCATATGTTTATGAGAACTCCTAGTGGTTTACTATAAAGCCCGGGCCTTAAAGTACTTACAGCATAGTAAGTCGTCATTAAGGTAGTTGTCTCATGTGTTTATGAGAACTCCTAGTGGTTTACTATAAAGCCCGGGCCTTAAAGTACTTACAGCATAGTAAGTCGTCATTAAGGTAGTTGTCTCATGTGTTTATGAGAACTCCTAGTGGTTTACTATAAAGCCCGGGCCTTAAAGTACTTACAGCATAGTAAGTCGTCATTAAGGTAGTTGTCTCATGTGTTTATGAGAACTCCTAGTGGTTTACTATAAAGCCCGGGCCTTAAAGTACTTACAGCATAGTAAGTCGTCATTAAGGTAGTTGTCTCATATGTTTATGAGAACTCCTAGTGGTTTACTATAAAGCCCGGGCCTTAAAGTACTTACAGCATAGTAAGTCGTCATTAAGGTAGTTGTCTCATGTGTTTATGAGAACTCCTAGTGGTTTACTATAAAGCCCGGGCCTTAAAGTACTTACAGCATAGTAAGTCGTCATTAAGGTAGTTGTCTCATGTGTTTATGAGAACTCCTAGTGGTTTACTATAAAGTCCAGGCCTTAAAGTACTTACAGCATAGTAAGTCGTCATTAAGGTAGTTGTCTCATGTGTTTATGAGAACTCCTAGTGGTTTACTATAAAGCCCGGGTCTTAAAGTACTTCCAGCACAGTAAGTCGTCATTAAGGTAGTTGTCTCATGTGTTTATGAGAACTCCTAGTGGTTTACTATAAAGCCCGGGCCTTAAAGTACTTACAGCATAGTAAGTCGTCATTAAGGTAGTTGTCTCATGTGTTTATGAGAACTCCTAGTAGTTTACTATAAAGCCCGGGCCTTAAAGTACTAACAGCATAGTAAGTCGCCATTAAGATAGTTGTCTCAGGTGTTTATGAGAACTCCTAGTGGTTTATTATAAAGCCCGGGCCTTAAAGTACTAACAGCATAGTAAGTCGCCATTAAGATAGTTGTCTCAGGTGTTTATGAGAACTCCTAGTGGTTTACTATAAAGCCCGGGCCTTAAAGTACTAACAGCATAGTAAGTCGCCATTAAGATAGTTGTCGCAGGTGTTTATGAGAACTCCTAGTGGTTTACTATAAAGCCCGGGCCTTAAAGTACTAACAGCATAGTAAGTCGCCATTAAGATAGTTGTCTCAGGTGTTTATGAGAACTCCTAGTGGTTTACTATAAAGCCCGGACCTTAAAGTACTTACAGAATAGTAAGTCGCCATTAAGATAGTTGTCTCAGGTGTTTATGAGAACTCCTAGTGGTTTGCTATAAAGCCCGGGCCTTAAAGTACTTACAGCATAGTAAGTCGTCATTAAGGTAGTTGTCTCAGGTGTTTATGAGAACTCCTAGTGGTTTGCCGGGGAAAAACACGATTCAATTTTAGAATTTAATGTCATATCGGCACATTGGCCATGGTAGATCAAGGGTTAGAGAGGCTGGATGGAGACCAGAAGATCCGTGGATCAAATCCCGGCTAAGGCATTGACTTTTTCAGTCTGGCTCTACCCTTTCATAGTGGGTCCTATACATGGCTAGTGTCAAAGAACAATTAATTTCCATTAATTGTACCTAATAGTGGTCCGAAATATAAAGCCCGGGCCTTAAAGTACTAGCAGCATAGTAAGTCGTCATTAAGCTCGTTGTCTCATGTGTGTATTAGAACTCCTAGTGCTTTACCGGGAAAAACAAAAGTCATTTGGAGAACTTAATGTCCTGTCGGCACTTTGACCATGGTATCTCAAGGGTAAGAGCGGCTGGACGGAGACCAGAAGATCCGTGGTTCAAATCCCGGCTATGGCATTGACTTTTTCACTCTGGCTCTACCCTTTCATTCAGGTCTAGTTGCTCTATAAACTGTCTTTGACTTTCAGAATTTTTTGGTTGAAATCAGTATCTTTTGAAGTTAAATTGTTAAACTGGACATCATGCTTTCATCTTCACATTTTGTAAGTAAACTTGTAGGAGAAGGGAAGTCAACCTATGATACGCTGGTATTTCGATTATGTATTCTGTTTCAATATGAGGAACTTGGCGTGTAAATATCTGGTGGCAAGTCTGCAGATTTATAGCAATATCAAAAGGAAGAATGTTTTTTTACTTTCCACCTCGGGAGTGTTATTTTTGAAGAGAATCACATTGACAGTAAATTTCCATCGGAAACAACCTGTATTGCTTTCCCTGGAGGAAGTTGTGGTTTAGGACGGAGATGGAAATTCTTGTGTCAGCTTATATACGACCCGGTCTTTCTCGCTAGTCCAGGTATTGCATTCTGTACTCATTCTTGTGTATCTAATCGAGATAAACCTTTATATACATACTGCATTTCACAATGCGTCTCACTTGTTTCTCTACCAGAAAAATAAAAGAATATCGATTTACTAACTGAGCAAAGCATTCAATATTGCAAAATTCAAACAGATAGCAAGGAACATCTCGGTTCACTCCAAATGTATTTCGCATTCTGTTCCTTAACAAGATTCGCTGGAACTATTTATCTTTACCAGTTGTACAAGCTTCCGACTTGGATTCACAGTCAGCCTGAGCCATCTGGATAAGGTTTCTTTCCGACGTTCTCTATTATCCTAAAAATGAATGTCTGTTAACCCTAAGCTTTTATACCCTGTACTCAAACGAATACAGTGTGCTTCGGACCATAATCTTAGAAAATTAAATATATGTAGGCATACATTTCATTTTTTAAAGATAATGTTAACATAGCAAAACTTTAAAATTCCTCTACGTTGAATACGTAGCTCAGAAAGTTATAATTAATATTTCATTTGTGTATTTGTGACCATTGTCAGGAGAGTTTATTAAATCGACACATAAAGCGCCATAAAATGCTGGGTAAACGTCGTACGGCGTTAATCCAGCGTCATTTGGTTCAATTGAAGCCGAAGATATTAATATCCAACTGTCGGGCAGTTAATCCAGCTACGTGCCCCGCCGTGCAAATAAACATACGTGGCAAGTATCAACCAGCCCAACTTGTAATACTAACCTAAACATAACTAAAAAAATACGTCCCACAGTTTTAATTGAGACCTGGGATACAAACTTGTCCAAGACTCATATATACATCACATAACGACCAAAGCATTGGACTATCACTTAAAGTCTACTGTATTCCCTTGTAACTACAATAAGATAATGTTTATCTTGAAGTAGATAGAGCAATAAGTGTTTGTACAAGAGTAGAGAAAGTCATGTATACATCACATAACGACCAAAGCATTGGACTATCACTTAAAGTCTACTGTATTCCCTTGTAACTACAATAAGATAATGTTTATCTTGAAGTAGATAGAGCAATAAGTGTTTGTACAAGAGTAGAGAAAGTCATGTATACATCACATAACGACCAAAGCATTGGACTATCACTTAAAGTCTACTGTATTCCCTTGTAACTACAATAAGATAATGTTTATCTTGAAGTAGATAGAGCAATAAGTGTTTGTACAAGAGTAGAGAAAGTCAGGTATACATCACATAACGACCAAAGCATTGGACTATCACTTAAAGTCTACTGTATTCCCTTGTAACTACAATAAGATAATGTTTATCTTGAAGTAGATAGAGCAATAAGTGTTTGTTCAAGAGTAGAGAAAGTCATGCGTACATCATATAATGACCAAAACATTTGACGACCACTTAAAGTCTACTGTATTCCCTTGTAACTACAATAAGATAATGTTTATCTTGAAGTAGATAGAGCAATAAGTGTTTGTACAAGAGTAGAGAAAGTCATGTATACATCACATAACGACCAAAGCATTGGACTATCACTTAAAGTCTACTGTATTCCCTTGAAACTACAATAAGATAATGTTTATCTTGAAGTAGATAGAGCAATAAGTGTTTGTACAAGAATAGAGAAAGTCATGTATACATCACATAACGACCAAAGCATTGGACTATCACTTAAAGTCTACTGTATTCCCTTGAAACTACAATAAGATAATGTTTATCTTGAAGTAGATAGAGCAATAAGTGTTTGTACAATAGTAGAGAAAGTCATGTATACATCACATAACGACCAAAGCATTGGACTATCACTTAAAGTCTACTGTATTCCCTTGTAACTACAATAAGATAATGTTTATCTTGAAGTAGATAGAGCAATAAGTGTTTGTACAAGAATAGAGAAAGTCATGTATACATCACATAACGACCAAAGCATTGGACTATCACTTAAAGTCTACTGTATTCCCATGTAACTACAATAAGATAATGTTTATCTTGAAGTAGATAGAGCAATAAGTGTTTGTACAAGAATAGAGAAAGTCATGTATACATCACATAACGACCAAAGCATTGGACTATCACTTAAAGTCTACTGTATTCCCTTGTAACTACAATATGATAATGTTTATCTTGAAGTAGATAGAGCAATAAGTGTTTGTACAAGAGTAGAGAAAGTCATGTATACATCACATAACGACCAAAGCATTGGACTATCACTTAAAGTCTACTGTATTCCCTTGTAAGTACAATAAGATAATGTTTATCTTGAAGTAGATAGAGCAATAAGTGTTTGTTCAAGAGTAGAGAAAGTCATGCGTACATCATATAATGACCAACACATTTGACGACCACTTAAAGTCTACTGTATTCCTTTGTAACTACAATAAGATAATGTTTATCTTGAAGTAGATAGAGCAATAAGTGTTTGTTCAAGAGTAGAGAAAGTCATGCGTACATCATATAATGACCAACACATTTGACGACCACTTAAAGTCTACTGTATTCCCTTGTAACTACAATAAGATAATGTTTATCTTGAAGTAGACAGAGCAACAAATGTTTGTACAAGAGTAGAGAAAGTCATGCATACATCACATAACGACCAAAACATTTGACGATCACTTAAAGTCTACTGTATTTCCTTGTAACTACAATAAGATAATGTTTATCTTGAAATAGAGCAATAAGTGTTTGTACAAGAGTAGAGAAAGTCATGTATACATCACATAACGACCAAAACATTTGACGATCACTTAAAGTCTACTGTATTCCCTTGTAACTACAATAAGATAATGTTTATCTTGAAGTAGATAGAGCAATAAGTGTTTGTTCAAGAGTAGAGAAAGTCATGCGTACATCATATAATGACCAAAACATTTGACGACCACTTAAAGTCTACTGTATTCCCTTGTAACTACAATAAGATAATGTTTATCTTGAAATAGATAGAGCAATAAGTGTTTGTATAAGAGTAGAGAAAGTCATGTATACATCACATAACGACCAAAACATTTTACTATCACTTAAAGTCTACTGTATTCCCTTGTAACTACAATAAGATAATGTTTATCTTGAAGTAGACAGAGTAATAAGTGTTTGCACAAGAGTAGAGAAAGTCAAGTATACATCACATAACGACTAGCTCTTTAAAAACATTTGACTATCACTATACAGTTATAGAGTGATAATGATTACATCTGCTCCCAGAACCTAATGTTCGAGCTCAGCTGTACTGTGTTCACATGAATGTGTACAAGAGATTGAGTTTCAGTTATACCACGCTAGTTTCAACATACACGTAATTCAATGAAACATGGGTTCTCTTTTACCGGCGCGTTTTTGTTCCATTGTATGTAGTGGTGACACTAGGAAACTCTTGTGAAGTTATAAGTTGTTAACAAAAGTAAAGATGTGTGAATTGCATACTTTCTCCAGTTTAGGCTAATAATGAAAGCGGTTTGGGCCAGGGAACTTCTTGAGTGGAGAGAGGAAGCTTGTAGAGTGAGCAGGGCGACGTGTCACTGTACAATAGAAAGAGTACTACAGAGTAGCCTTAGTTCTTTGAGTCATTTATCTTTCTTATTTTAATGAAAATAATTATTTGGAACTTCCCTCACTACTGGATCTACGTGTGACTGTACAATAGAAACAGTACTACAGGGTAGCCTTAGTTCTTTGAGTCATTATTCTTTCTTATTTTAATTCAACTTATTATTTGGAGCTTCCCGCACTTTGAAAGTCACGTCTCGCTACTGGACCTATGTGTGACTGTACAATAGAAAGAGTACTAAAGAGTAGTCTTAGTTCTTTGAGTCATTATCCTCTCTTATGTTAAAAAAAATAATTATTTGGAGCTTCCCTCACTACTGGATCTACGTGTTACAGTACAATAGAAAGAGTACTAAAGAGTAGCCTTAGTTCTTTGAGTTATTATTCTGTCTTATTTTAATGAAAATTATTGTTTGGATCTTCCCTCACTTTGAAAGTCACGTCTCGCTACTGGACCTACATGTGACTGTACAATAGGAAGGGTACTAAAGAGTAGCCTTCGTTCTTTGAGTCTTTATTCTCTCTTATTTTAATGAAAATTATTATTTGGAGCTTCTCCCACTTTGAAGATCATGCCTCGATACTGGATCTACGTGTGACTGTACAACAGAAAGTGTACTAAAGAGTAGCCTTAGTTCTTTGAGTCTTTATTCTCTCTTATTTTAATGAAAATTATTATTTGGAGCTTCCTTCACTTTAAAAGTCACGTCTCGCTGCTGGACCTACATCTGACTGTACAATAGAAAGAGTACTAAAGAATAGCCTTAGTTCTTTGAGTAATCATTCTCTCTTATTTTAATGAAAATTATTATTTGGAGCTTCCCTCACTTTGAAAGTCACGTCTCGCTACTGGACCTACGTGTGACTGTACAATAGAAAGGGTACTAATGAGTAGACTTAGTTCTTTGAGTCATTATTCTTTCTTATTTTAATGAAAATTATTATTTGGATCTTCCCTCACTTTGAAAGTCACGTCTCGCTACTGGACCTACGTGTGACTGTACAATAGAAAGAGTACTAATGAGTAGTCTTAGTTCTTTGAGTCATTATTCTCTCTTATTTTAATGAAAATTATTATTTGGAATTTCCCTCACTTTAAAAGTCTCGTCTCGCTACTGGACCTACAACTGACTGTACAATAGAAAGAGTACTAAAGAATAGCCTTAGTTCTTTGAGTCATTATTCTCTCTTATTTTAATGAAAATTATTATTTGGAGCTTTCCTTACTTTGAAAGTCACGTCTCGCTACTGGACCTACGTGTGACTGTACAATAGAAAGAGTACTAATGAGTAGTCTTAGTTCTTTGAGTCATTATTCTCTCTTATTTTAATGAAAATTATTATTTGGAATTTCCCTCACTTTAAAAGTCTCGTCTCGCTACTGGACCTACATCTGACTGTACAATAGAAAGAGTACTAAAGAATAGCCTTAGTTCTTTGAGTCATTATTCTCTCTTATTTTAATGAAAATTATTATTTGGAGCTTTCCTTACTTTGAAAGTCACGTCTTGCTACTGGACCTACATCTGACTGTACAATAGAAAGAGTACTAAAGAATAGCCTTAGTTCTTTGAGTCATTATTCTCCCTTATTTTAATGAAAATTTTTATTTGGATCTTCTCTCACTTTGAAAGTCACGTCTCGCTGCTGGACCTACATCTGACTGTACAATAGAAAGAGTACTAAAGAATAGCCTTAGTTCTTTGAGTCATTATTCTCCCTTATTTTAATGAAAATTTTTATTTGGATCTTCTCTCACTTTGAAAGTCACGTCTCGCTACTGGACCTACGTGTGTAGGTCATTATTCTCTGTTATTTTAATGAAAATTATTTGGAGCTTAATTGCAAAAAGCGTCTTTAGTTTTTTTCGGAGTTTCTTAAAGCGTAAACGTCTAGTGTAATACTTGTAAGACATTTTTGTTACAGTCGAATACGTCGTTTACTTACTATAAGTACATGGAAGAAATATCTACTAAGAAGCATTATAAATTTATGAGCATTCTCTTTATATCACTTAAATATAAAAGCGATAACGTAATATCTGAAAAGCTTTCGTATTTCTTTGTATCACGAAATTAAGATTTGGCCGCCAGTGATAGCAAATTGCTGTTGAATAATAAATGTAGCAAGGAAGAAACTGAAGTTGTAAATTTAAGTATCTTAACTTCAGTTTTTATGCAATCTAAGCGCAGAGTGTAGCTGTTTCTGAAATAAATGGAGGGGGAACGTCTCTGGCCCGGGAGGTAGTCTTTTGTTGTTGTTGTTGTTGTTGTTGTTGTTGTTGTTGTTGTAATTTACGTCCTTTTAACCTCTTAAGTCATATCGGACGATGAATTGAATGGGTGAAATGATGTTCAAATGGGCCCAATGTCCATGGGGCTTAGAGTTACCCGACATTCGTCATTTACGATAAGGGAACACCAGGAAAAGACATTATCCAGGTAATTCACACTGAGCGAGATTAGAACTCGGGACCTCTTGAACGTTAGGCAGACATGCTACCATGTACGCTACCGAGGCGGATAAGGTAGATTTTTATTATTTGGTTTGGGGCGTTCTTTTTGTATCCTTCAAGTCCTGGTATTTCGAGGTTGTTGAACTGAAATGCAAACTTTAAAGGGGGAATACAATACTACCTCTAGTTAATTAGAACAAAAGAAGGGGATTTGGCATTTCGACCTGACAGATCTTTCGTACCTATGCCTCCACTTAAAAGAAGGATGAGGCAAGAGGAGACAGAGGAGTCATGACAGTGCAGAGGGAAGGTTGCCTATCATTGACCACGTTCCAGATCTTCTCGGGAAACAAGCCAGGTGAATTCAGAATCAGCAGAATTATCGCCAAATACAACATCAGAACCAACCACAACATCTGTTGAGACCGGTGAAAGACAAGCTGGACTTCCAAGTTCCGGGAGTGTACCGCATTCCCTGTGAATGTGGGACATCGTATATAGGACAAACCGGAAGTACAATCGCTACCAGAATAAACGAACATGAACGGAGCATTCGTTTAATACAACCTGAGAAGTCTGGACTGACAGAGCATAGAGCCAACATTCGGAAGTGTACCGCATTACCTGCGAATGTGAGACATCGTATATAGGACAACCCGGAAGTACCATTGCTACCAGAATAAACGAACATGAACGGAGCATTCGTTTAATACAACCTGAGAAGTCTGGACTGACAGAGCATAGAGCCAACTTTCGGGAGTGTACCGCATTCCCTGTGAATGTGAGACATCGTATATAGGACAAACCGGAAGTACTATCGCTACCAGAATAAACGAACATGAAGGAAGCATTCGTTTAATACAACCTGAGAAGTCTGGACTGACAGAGCATAGAGCAAACTTTCGGGAGTGTACCGCATTCCCTGTGAATGTGAGACATCGTATATAGGACAAACAGGAAGTACCATCGCTACCAGAATAAACGAACATGAACGGAGCATTCGTTTAATACAACCTGAGAAGTCTGGACTGACAGAGCATAGAGCCAACTTTCGGGAGTGTACCACATTCCCTGTGAATGTGAGACATCGTATATAGGACAAACAGGAAGTGTCATCGCTACCAGAATAAACGAACATGAACGAAGCATTCGTTTAATACAACCTGAGAAGTCTGGACTGACAGAGCATAGAGCCAACTTTCGGGAGTGTACCGCATTCCCTGTGAATGTGAGACATCGTATATAGGACAAACAGGAAGTGTCATCGCTACCAGAATAAACGAACATGAACGGAGCATTCGTTTAATACAACCTGAGAAGTCTGGACTGACAGAGCATAGAGCCAACTTTCGGGAGTGTACCACATTCCCTGTGAATGTGAGACATCGTATATAGGACAAACAGGAAGTGTCATCGCTACCAGAATAAACGAACATGAACGAAGCATTCGTTTAATACAACCTGAGAAGTCTGGACTGACAGAGCATAGAGCCAACTTTCGGGAGTGTACCGCATTCCCTGTGAATGTGAGACATCGTATATAGGACAAACAGGAAGTGTCATCGCTACCAGAATAAACGAACATGAACGGAGCATTCGTTTAATACAACCTGAGAAGTCTGGACTGAGAGAGCATAGAGCCAACTTTCGGGAGTGTACCACATTCCCTGTGAATGTGAGACATCGTATATAGGACAAACAGGAAGTGTCATCGCTACCAGAATAAACGAACATGAACGAAGCATTCGTTTAATACAACCTGAGAAGTCTGGACTGACAGAGCATAGAGCCAACTTTCGGGAGTGTACCGCATTCCCTGTGAATGTGAGACATCGTATATAGGACAAACAGGAAGTGTCATCGCTACCAGAATAAACGAACATGAACGGAGCATTCGTTTAATACAACCTGAGAAGTCTGGACTGACAGCATAGAGCCAACTTTCGGGAGTGTACCACATTCCCTGTGAATGTGAGACATCGTATATAGGACAAACAGGAAGTGTCATCGCTACCAGAATAAACGAACATGAACGAAGCATTCGTTTAATACAACCTGAGAAGTCTGGACTGACAGAGCATAGAGCCAACTTTCGGGAGTGTACCGCATTCCCTGTGAATGTGAGACATCGTATATAGGGCAAACAGGAAGTGTCATCGCTACCAGAATAAACGAACATGAACGGAGCATTCGTTTAATACAACCTGAGAAGTCTGGACTGACAGAGCATAGAGCCAACTTTCGGGAGTGTACCGCATTCCCTGTGAATGTGAGACATCGTATATAGGACAAACAGGAAGTGTCATCGCTACCAGAATAAACGAACATGAACGGAGCATTCGTTTAATACAACCTGAGAAGTCTGGACTGACAGAGCATAGAGCCAACTTTCGGGAGTGTACCGCATTCCCTGTGAATGTGAGACATCGTATATAGGACAAACAGGAAGTGTCATCGCTACCAGAATAAACGAACATGAACGGAGCATTCGTTTAATACAACCTGAGAAGTCTGGACTGACAGAGCATAGAGTCAACTTCCGGAAGTGTACCGCATTCCCTGTGAATGTGTGACATCGTATATAGGACAAACCGGAAGTACCATCACTACCAGAATAAACGAACATGAACGAAGCATTCGTTTAATACAACCTGAGAAGTCTGGACTGACAGAGCATAGAGCCAACTTTCGGGAGTGTACCGCATTCCCTGTGAATGTGAGACATCGTATATAGGACAACCCGGAAGGATCATCGCTACCAGAATAAACGAACATGAACGGAGCATTCGTTTAATACAACCTGAGAAGTCTGGACTGACAGAGCATAGAGTCAACTTCCGGAAGTGTACCGCATTCCCTGTGAATGTGTGACATCGTATATAGGACAAACCGGAAGTACCATCGCTACCAGAATAAACGAACATGAACGAAGCATTCGTTTAATACAACCTGAGAACTCTGGACTGACAGAGCATAGAGCCAACTTTCGGGAGTGTACCGCATTCCCTGTGAATGTGAGACATCGTATATAGGACAAACCGGAAGTACCATCGCTACCAGAATAAACAAACATGAACGGAGCATTCGTTTAATACAACCTGAGAAGTCTGGACTGACAGAGCATAGAGTCAACTTCCGGAAGTGTACCGCATTACCTGCGAATGTAGGACTCCGTATATAGGACAAACCAGAAGTACCATCGCTACCAGAACAAACGAACATGAACGGAGCATTCGTTTAATACAACCTGAGAAGTCTGGACTGACAGAGCATAGAGCCAACTTTCGGGAGTGTACCGCATTCCCTGTGAATGTAGGACATCGTATATAGGACAACCCGGAAGTACCATCGCTACCAGAACAAACGAACATGAACGGAGCATTCGTTTAATACAACCTGAGAAGTCTGGACTGACAGAGCATAGAGTCAACTTCCGGGAGTGTACCGCATTACCTGCGAATGTACGACTCCGTATATAGGACAAACTGGAAGTACTATCGCTACCAGAATAAACGAACATGAACGGAGCATTCGTTTAATACAGCCTGAGAAGTCTGGACTGACAGAGCATAGAGTCAACTTTCGGGAGTGTACCGCATTACCTGTGAATGTGGGACATCGTATATAGGACAACCCGGAAGTACCATCGCTACCAAAATAAACGAACATGAACGGAGCATTCGTTTAATACAACCTGAGAAGTCTGGACTGACAGAGCATAGAGCCAACTTTCGGGAGTGTACCACATTCCCTGTGAATGTGGGACATCGTATATAGGACAAACCGGAAGGACCATCACTACCAGAATAAACGAACATGAAGGGAGCATTCGTTTAATACAACCTGAGAAGTCTGGACTGACAGAGCATAGAGCCAACTTTCGGGAGTGTACCACATTCCCTGTGAATGTGGGACATCGTATATAGGACAATCAGGAAGGACCATCGCTACCAGAATAAACGAACATGAGGGAGCATTTGTTTAATACAACCTGAGAAGTCTGGACTGACAGAGCATAGAGCCAACTTTCGGGAGTGTACCACATTCCCTGTGAATGTGGGACATCGTATATAGGACAATCAGGAAGGACCATCGCTACCAGAATAAACGAACATGAAGGGAGCATTTGTTTAATACGACCTGAGAAGTCTGGACTGACAGAGCATAGAGCCAACTTTCCGGAGTGTACCACATTCCCTGTGAATGTGGGACATCGTATATAGGACAAACCGGAAGTACCATCGCTACCAGAATAAACGAACATGAACGGAGCATTCGTTTAATACAACCTGAGAAGTCTGGACTGACAGAGCATAGAGCCAACTTTCGGGAGTGTACCGCATTCCCTGTGAATGTGAGACATCGTATATAGGACAAACAGGAAGTGTCATCGCTACCAGAATAAACGAACATGAACGGAGCATTCGTTTAATACAACCTGTGAAGTCTGGACTGACAGAGCATAGAGCCAACTTTCGGGAGTGTACCGCATTCCCTGTGAATGTGAGACATCGTATATAGGACAAACAGGAAGTGTCATCGCTACCAGAATAAACGAACATGAACGGAGCATTCGTTTAATACAACCTGAGAAGTCTGGACTGACAGAGCATAGAGTCAACTTCCGGAAGTGTACCGCATTCCCTGTGAATGTGTGACATCGTATATAGGACAAACCGGAAGTACCATCACTACCAGAATAAACGAACATGAACGAAGCATTCGTTTAATACAACCTGAGAAGTCTGGACTGACAGAGCATAGAGCCAACTTTCGGGAGTGTACCGCATTCCCTGTGAATGTGAGACATCGTATATAGGACAACCCGGAAGGATCATCGCTACCAGAATAAACGAACATGAACGGAGCATTCGTTTAATACAACCTGAGAAGTCAGGACTGACAGAGCATAGAGTCAACTTCCGGAAGTGTACCGCATTCCCTGTGAATGTGTGACATCGTATATAGGACAAACCGGAAGTACCATCGCTACCAGAATAAACGAACATGAACGAAGCATTCGTTTAATACAACCTGAGAACTCTGGACTGACAGAGCATAGAGCCAACTTTCGGGAGTGTACCGCATTCCCTGTGAATGTGAGACATCGTATATAGGACAAACCGGAAGTACCATCGCTACCAGAATAAACGAACATGAACGGAGCATTCGTTTAATACAACCTGAGAAGTCTGGACTGACAGAGCATAGAGTCAACTTCCGGAAGTGTACCGCATTCCCTGTGAATGTGTGACATCGTATATAGGACAAACCGGAAGTACCATCACTACCAGAATAAACGAACATGAACGAAGCATTCGTTTAATACAAGCTGAGAAGTCTGGACTGACAGAGCATAGAGCCAACTTTCGGGAGTGTACCGCATTCCCTGTGAATGTGAGACATCGTATATAGGACAACCCGGAAGGATCATCGCTACCAGAATAAACGAACATGAACGGAGCATTCGTTTAATACAACCTGAGAAGTCTGGACTGACAGAGCATAGAGTCAACTTCCGGAAGTGTACCGCATTCCCTGTGAATGTGTGACATCGTATATAGGACAAACCGGAAGTACCATCGCTACCAGAATAAGCGAACATGAACGAAGCATTCGTTTAATACAACCTGAGAAGTCTGGACTGACAGAGCATAGAGCCAACTTTCGGGAGTGTACCGCATTCCCTGTGAATGTGAGACATCGTATATAGGACAAACCGGAAGTACCATCGCTACCAGAATAAACAAACATGAACGGAGCATTCGTTTAATACAACCTGAGAAGTCTGGACTGACAGAGCATAGAGTCAACTTCCGGAAGTGTACCGCATTACCTGCGAATGTAGGACTCCGTATATAGGACAAACCAGAAGTACCATCGCTACCAGAACAAACGGACATGAACGGAGCATTCGTTTAATACAACCTGAGAAGTCTGGACTGACAGAGCATAGAGCCAACTTTCGGGAGTGTACCGCATTCCCTGTGAATGTAGGACATCATATATAGGACAACCCGGAAGTACCATCGCTACCAGAACAAACGATCATGAACGGAGCATTCGTTTAATACAACCTGAGAAGTCTGGACTGACAGAGCATAGAGTCAACTTCCGGGAGTGTACCGCATTACCTGCGAATGTACGACTCCGTATATAGGACAAACCGGAAGTACTATCGCTACCAGAATAAACGAACATGAACGGAGCATTCGTTTAATACAGCCTGAGAAGTCTGGACTGACAGAGCATAGAGTCAACTTTCGGGAGTGTACCGCATTACCTGTGAATGTGGGACATCGTATATAGGACAACCCGGAAGTACCATCGCTACCAAAATAAACGAACATGAACGGAGCATTCGTTTAATACAACCTGAGAAGTCTGGACTGACAGAGCATAGAGCCAACTTTCGGGAGTGTACCACATTCCCTGTGAATGTGGGACATCGTATATAGGACAAACCGGAAGGACCATCACTACCAGAATAAACGAACATGAAGGGAGCATTCGTTTAATACAACCTGAGAAGTCTGGACTGACAGAGCATAGAGCCAACTTTCGGGAGTGTACCACATTCCCTGTGAATGTGGGACATCGTATATAGGACAATCAGGAAGGACCATCGCTACCAGAATAAACGAACATGAAGGGAGCATTTGTTTAATACAACCTGAGAAGTCTGGACTGACAGAGCATAGAGCCAACTTTCGGGAGTGTACCACATTCCCTGTGAATGTGGGACATCGTATATAGGACAATCAGGAAGGACCATCGCTACCAGAATAAACGAACATGAAGGGAGCATTTGTTTAATACAACCTGAGAAGTCTGGACTGACAGAGCATAGAGCCAACTTTCGGGAGTGTACCACATTCCCTGTGAATGTGGGACATCGTATATAGGACAAACCGGAAGTACCATCGCTACCAGAATAAACGAACATGAACGGAGCATTTGTTTAATACAACCTGAGAAGTCTGGACTGACAGAGCATAGAGCCAACTTTCGGGAGTGTACCGCATTCCCTGTGAATGTGGGACATCGTATATAGGACAATCAGGAAGGACCATCGCTACCAGAATAAACGAACATGAAGGGAGCATTCGTTTAATACAACCTGAGAAGTCTGGACTGACAGAGCATAGAGCCAACTTTCGGGAGTGTACCACATTCCCTGTGAATGTGACACATCGTATATAGGACAATCAGGAAGGAGCATCGCTATCAGAATAAATGAACATGAACGGAGCATTCGTTTAATACAACCTGAGAAGTCTGGACTGACAGAGCATAGAGCCAACTTTCGGGAGTGTACCACATTCCCTGTGAATGTGACACATCGTATATAGGACAATCAGGAAGGAACATCGCTAACAGAATAAACGAACATGAAGGGGGCATTCGTTTTATACAACCTGAGAAGTCTGGACTGACAGAGCATAGAGCCAACTTTCGGGAGTGTACCACATTCCCTGTGAATGTGGGACATCGTATATAGGACAATCAGGAAGGACCATCACTATCAGAATAAACGAACATGAACGGAGCATTCGTTTATTGCAACCTGAGAAGTCTGGACTGACAGAGCATAGAGCGAACTTTCGGGAGACGACACAATACTTACTGGGAGTGGAGAGTTAGGAAGGCTTTGGCCATTTCCTCCGAGAGGAGCGCGCTTAATCGTGATGCTGGATTAGAGTTCAGTTCCTCTTGGAAACCGGCCTTAAAAATGGACAGCCATCGACTTAAGGAGCACAGATCTATTGAGCTTGAACATTAAGTAGTTACGTTTCTTTTACCTAATTAATTTTCTATACTCACGCCATCTGCTGACCTCGCATTTAAGTTACTGAAAGCAGTCTTTTGTTCATTGATGCGAGTATTGATAGTGTTTCGTCTTTGTTTATATTTGTGTTATATGTATTTTGTGGTTATAACATTTCTTAACATATCGTGATGGTGGGAGAGATGTACGCGGGATTTCTAATCGTCTTTTCACCTGGCTTGTTTCCTGAGAGATCGCCCACATATTCGTCGCCAGGAAAGGTTCTGTCTAATTTTTATCGTTCACCAGTTTAAAGGTTCCCTAGGCCACCTCGGAGTTCGCCGTGTCGGAGGAGGAAATGTTTACCAAGAGCATATCATCCTGTCATGCAGCGCCGACACACGGTCGGACACTTCTACCTTTAAAGAGACCAGTAATGATAATGTAGGTGAAATGGAGGCACAGGAAATTCGGGGATGTAACCTACCTACCTCGTGAACCATGTCTCACGGTTCGGTTCACATATTCCTGTGAAATGTGTGTATTGAATAGCTCTAGGTTGTAGAGATGATCACTGACCTGGGGTTAGATGCAATCAAAGCATGCGGCCCGAACTTGGCTTGTGTCCAGAGTTCAAAAGAAGACGGAAGCTGTTAGATGGTAATTCCATCCTTGAGGATCCGTCATGCGGCAGATCAAACAGTTTCTATTACCATCTCGGGAGCATTTACATTGATATTAAAAACTTGCCTATTTCTTTGTAATTCTTAATCTTTTATGCATTGCCTTATACCTCCAACAATAAATTAAATCTTATCTACCTTTTTATTTTCAGTGCAAAGGTTAAGCACTCCAATGATAATACTGAACCTTTTCCAATTCCTCCTAGTAAAGTATCTTAGAAGGCTTGGTTCAAACTTCTTGTTTTATTTCCCTTAAGGCAATACATCCGAATCTTTTGTTTAGTGTTTTACTTCCTCTAAAACATGGAGTAAGTCGGGCAACAATGCTTCCGCCGAAAAGTTAATAACCTTGATTTCTCCGGAAATACACATTTTGGGGCCTTGAAAACAAAATAAAAAGAATTTTTAGAAAAAAAGTAGGGGAAAGTCACCCGGTATAGGACTGTATCAGTTTCTGGTTGTCGGTACGATGTGTTAGGTAGTAACCAGGGTCCATTTTGAGATAAATGTCTTTTTTTTCTTTTCAAAACGTGGAACGTAGTTAACATTAAGGGCCTGTATTACGATCTACGGTTAAGGTGTTGGTTACCAGTTAAATTGGAGTTACACGCAGATGTCGATATTACGACCTTCGGTTAAGGGCTAACTGAGAGTTATTTCTGGAGTTAAACTAACCCTCACCTCGAGTAGCGGTTAGTGAGATAGCTTTGGAGTTTACATTCACACACAAAAAAGAAAATGGCGTACCTTCATGCCACATTGAATGTTGACAGCGATTCTGAGGATAAAGTGTTGGCACAGTATTTATTTAATAGAAGAAGAGCTAAAAGAATTAGAATTGCGGAAAGATAATTTCATGTATTTGTGACTTGTCGAAAATGAAATAAAATAAACCACATGAGTATTACGTATCTTGACGTAATAGGTTATGGAATGATAATTTCTAGTGTCCCATGGTGTCAGTGACTTGATGCAAGCAATGCAATATTTTATGCGACCATATTGCAACATGTTTTAACGAACATAAATGTAATAAAAAAAGCATGTTAAACCTATACCGGAAAGTGCACGAAATACTATGTGTAGGTGGGTAGGTATAAAAGTTCAGAAACATGCTGAAGTAGTAAACATTCGATTTTGCTAATAGTGGGTGCAATGTTTAATTTGCGTTTTGTTAAAGTATTACCAGAGGAAAGTAACAATCTGTAAAGCAAACAGTGAATAAAACAATTTTTTTAAGCTATGCAATTTGTATCGATGCCCAAACCGTTATTGCAAACGCTGTTCACACATGTAATGTAGCTAATTACCTGTACAATACCATAATGGTTTTGTCCTACAATGTGCCTTAATGAGTACCATTTGCTAATTATATTGTTATTTATGCAGTGTGTGAGCTGTCTCAATTCAAGTTGAAGTATTGCTTCTGATTCTTGCCGTACCCACTATAGATTGTGCAAATGCAGTACATAAATATGTTTGCTGCGAATTGCACACGTAAAGAAATGTTAGAACCTGCCCGTTTTGTACCCTGTGGTATTTAAATGAAGCCATTTATTTGTTCAATTACGTTTTTCAATAAAGGGCACAATGCTGTGATTGAAATGTGTCGTTTGATTATGGAGTGCCAAGAAGAAATGTAAGTGTGCTACAACTGTTTCCTTAACACACAAAAACCATAGTTACTGCTTCATAACTAGCCAAATATATTATGTTTTAAAAATCAGGTATCAAGTTACTGGTCCCAGAATGCATATTTTATAACCTTGCTTTTATTCATGGATGACTCGTAATTTGTGGACCTTCCCTCTTTGCATATACCTTTGTGAAATGATAATTTATATAAGAAGTGATTTATTCATGAGGAAAACTACTAACCAAATGATTTTAGCCAAATTATATTTGTGTAATACTATTATCTGAATTAATAACAGTTATGTGGTCTTATTTAAAAAAAGACTGGAATTCTCTTGGTGTTCATAAATTAACAAGGTATTCCATTTATTCTCCATATATCTCACCTAATCTATAACACTAACCTAACGCAACCTATATAACCTATAACACTAACCTAACGCTATGGAAAGGAATCTAACGCTATGAAAAAGAATTTAACGCTATGGAAAAATTAAACTGTAAACGAACTATGCTAGACCTTATTACGAATGAACTATTCATGGAAATATCACGAAAATATACAGAAAACAGCTAATAAAAACTTAAAACAAGACGCCTGATGCTACTACATGTGTTTGGTTTTCCCGCTAATTCACATTCTAAACACAAGATAGCGTTGCAAACAAGGTAAAATCCTTGTGGAAAATATTGCCAACCGTTCACATTCCACCATAATGCGTAGGGTAACAAACCTACAGGTACATCGAGTTCGTAATACGAGGCACTGAACCTAACCAATGGTTACTGATAACTGAAGGGTAACAAACTTCCCCTAGTAACTGGAGATCGTAATACAGGCCCTAAGACTTGATATTTTCTGGGTTTAAAGTTAAGGAATTTCAAGTCTATGTGCAAATAGTTGAACCATTGTGATTAATAATTTCCTTGAATTTTATTTCTTTATTAGATAAAAAGATATACAAAACAGAAAAAATGGTGTAAAATAGACTTTTGCTTCATTTAACATCGTCAAATACCTAATCCAGCACTACTTCCAAATCTTCACAATTTTCGTCATCAACTTTCTTCTGTTTATTATCTATTCAATTGCATTTATACTCGTTTGTTTGTTTTTCTTTTACATTTAGGAATAACATCCGTAGATAGCGCCATATTCCCTACAGTTCACTACAACACCGTTAATCCCAATTAAAGAGATCATAAATAAAGTACTGATAGTTGGGATATGTAATATTTAAATTGAGAATAGTTTTCACTACGGACAAATTTTAAAGATGGTAAATGAACACTTTGTCATATCCCACATATCCTAATTCGTTTGACACTTCTTCAGATGAAAGGCAGCTGTGAATGTTCATGGGATATGCCGTTATTATTCTGATCGCCTCAATTGATCCTGTAAAAGATAGATTTCTTGTTTCTGATCTACTACCTGCTGCAGCAAGATAATTTTATAAACCTGATACTGCAATACTGTGGAGTCAAATATACTTTCAAACGTTGCAAATTATTTACTGTATGTTAATAAAAAATAACGCATTTTTTAGTTTCAGTGGCAGGAAAGTCCTCCTCCAAAAGGTGCATCAGAGGCGGAGTCCCTGAAGGCTCTGTACTATTCCCAACACTGATCCAGATCTACGTGGTTGACCTTCCCACTGAGCTAAACGTTAACATAGCACAATTTACTGATGACATGCTGCTTTTCTGCACAGAATCTTTAACCCCATACAGACACTTATGCCTCATCCAAGAATGGTGCAAGTTTGGCGATTGTCCTTAATACGGAGAAAAGCCAAACCCTCTTGTTTATCAAGCGCCGCTTTCCTGTCAATCTTCTGGGCGAAGGATAGGGTGGACGAATTCCATAAAATACTTGGGAGTCAAGCTGGACAAGGGCCTAACTTTTAGGGAGCACATGTAGGATCTGTCGCATCGGGCATGCGGAGCTTTGGCTTCGGTATACCCAATGATGAGATCCACGAAGCCTATCCCTCTTAAGCTACGCCTTTTCAAGGCTTTAGTACTTCCTGTTATGATTTATGCAGCGAAGTCTGGGGCGTGACTGAGGACTCGAATATGTTGCTCTTACAATGGGTACTGAATAGATGTCTTCGGATTATCTGTTCTATATGCAGACGCTACCCCGTGAGACTAATCCATCAAGCCTCATCTCTCCCCTATGTGGAGGATGTGGTTAGACTCCGGGCCAAGAAATTCTACGAGAGTTTACCTAACCATCACAGCACCCTGGTTAGGTCTCTTTGGGACTATCCTCACAAAGAACGCCGCCTAAAGCGGTACCCGATTCCCTGCATGGCTTGCGGGTATAACCGGCAACCTTGAGGTTACTCTACCAACTCAGAATTATTCGCACCCAAGAATGGCCTGGTTCATTCTGATTCAATCAATTTTCATTTCTTTTCCTTCCAAAATTTTACACCCAGCGGTGCACAACCGGCTGTTGCACTTGATTTGTCAACCTTTGAGGAGCTTAGCCTGCATCCCTTCTTTACACCAACCTAAATTCTACCCGCCACCCTGTAAAACCAACATTCCCGTCATACGTGGTTAATTCTCTCCTAGGACAGGTTCACGCATGACACACCACGGGCTGTCCCTGAGCCTGCCAACAGCACGACGACGTATTGCTTTTATTTAAATGTGTTAGGTGTAGTGACTCGTTTATGTTTTACGTGTAACACACCCAATATCGGACAAGAATTCGGAACACTGTATCGGACAAGAATTCGGAACACTGTATCGGACAAACGTAGCTCTCTTATCAATTCTTTAATTTCCTTTGTTTTATACAAATAAGGGGAGGAATAAAGGGAACTGAAGGGGGGAAAACACGAATTGAGAAAACAAATTTAAAATTTTCAGACTTGAAAAAGTCGGTAAATATTTGTTTATTCCCCTGCTACAGTTTTCTCTGAAAGTTTTCACAGCGCTGGTTAATATAAGTTCTGTATGTACACTTCAATTAGTACATCATGCATATTTAACTCTTATCTTAAACATGGAACTTTATGTTGGGGCAATTCTGTAGAAAGGAAAAGAATATTTCTTATGTGAAATAATGTTATAAGAATAAAATTATTTCTAACATCCGAATCAGATGCTCTTGCAAATATCCTTTTAGAAAATTGAAGATGTTAACTCTTCCTTGCATGTATATATTCCCGATACTAAAATTCTTTGTATGTAATAAAGTCTCATTTATAACAAACAATGAAATGAAAACTAACGTCCCAGCCATAAACTTTCTTGATTCCAGAAAGATGTGCATTATGAAATCATCGAAATATTTAACGCCCTTACTAACGCTCTTATAAGCTCAGTACTTTTAAAATTGCTGCACAGGATTACCTGAATGACAAATTATCCTGATAACGCTCTGCAGAATCTAGCTGCTCTAATGACAAATCACTGTCAAATTTCCTTTTATGTTTGTTCAGAAGATATTTTAATACATGTGTATTGAGCTAACAATAAACACTATCCATTGCAAATTAAATACAACTGATTTGCCTAATTTTGGTTTTGAAATATTTGTATAAGTCCAAGGAAGATTTAAAAGTTGAGAAAAAACCTGAAGTGATAATGGACCGGGTTGTTAACTAAACTTAGAAGTACACACGCATACTTTTACGGAACACATACACCTCCTTTTATTTCGAGAAACAAAAGCATTACAAAGTAGAAAGGTATTCCACTCCTTACCCCAAAGTGTTCAAAGATATTTCACTTACGATATTTTATTAAATAACGTTTATCGTTTGTTATCAAGACTGAAATTTTATGTAACATGATGATATACCTTTCGAAGATTACACACAAAATTAATTTCTGAATGCATTATAACACTATAAATATTTGACCACAGACAACTGTTGTCAAATATTGGTGAATCATTGGATAACTTATTTATAATTTGTGTTTGTGAATGTGAATTGACAAAAAATAATTGAATTCATTTGTGACTTTGTGAAGTTTGCGGAAACTTTTTTACTATGCCAAACAGAGGACGACCAGACTTAACTCAACTCCATGCTGGCGGGCTGTTTGGAACAGCCCGAAGGGTGGTCAAATCGTGTACCTGCTCTGGGAAGAGCTTAACCACGCAGTGGCGGGATGTGGATGTTGCAGAATGACGGGTGTATTTTAAGTGGGGTTAGTTTAGGGAGGTACCTTGTTGCTCCTCAGGGAATGATGAACCGGGTGCTACGGACAGCGTGCACCGCTGGTGGGTTAGTTAATAAACTAGGAAGAAGGTATGTATAATTTTGAATATTCCAAAATAAAAATTTTTGGATTAACTGAAATTTAATTTAGGCTGGAATGGAGATCATGTGGTTACCGGTAGTGACCGCAAGACATGCGGGGTAACCGGTATCGCTTTAAGCGACGTTCAAGAGGAACATAATCCCCAAGGGATCTGACAAGGGCGCTCTGATGTTGGGGCAAACCCTCGAAGAATTTTGTCGCCCGGCGCCTAATTTCATCCTCCACATATCGGAGGGATGAAGCCTAGTGAAGTAGTCTCACGGGGAACCTTGTGCAAACAGAATAAATAATCCGAAGACATTTATTCTGTGCACGTTGGAGCAGAACTAGATTTGAGCCTGCGGCCATACCCCAGACTTCGCACGCATAGAGCATGATAGGGAGGACCAGAGCCATAAAGAGGCGCAACTTTAGGGGAACAGCCATCGCAGACCGAAGCACAGGGTATAGTGATGCCACGGCACCACACGACCGATGAGCTTGCTCCTGGATGTGCTCCCGAAACGTTAGGGCGACCAGACTTAGGTCGTAGAAGTCAAACAAATGTGCCACGAGCTACGTCACGTAGCTTTACCAGGCTTGAGGTTATGTTTCGTATCTTAAAACTACTGTTTTACTGCACTTCCGAAGGATGTCATGCTAAGGAATTTTACCCGGAACAAAATCCATTGCCCTCCGCCAGATTTGAATTCCCGCTAGCACGGCGGTCGATCATGTGTTCCTGTGTTATCCTGGACGATGCGTTTAGCACCATCTTCTGGCGGCTGGGCGAACATTAGGTACATCATTCAAAGGCCAAGAGATAGCAGCATAGTTTCTGTAAGACACAACTTGAGATCCTGATTGGCTTCATTTATTCATTTATTCGTCTATTTAAAGATCAGCTACTTTTCTTTTGATTACTAAAGCGACTTATGCTTTTAAAATTGTTAAGTAACATACAAATATTTAATTGAAGTATTTATTTAGATTTAACAAGTTTCTAGCTACTTTTAATTTAGGATTTGGCCATTTTGGTTAACACTAGTTGGTAACCTTGATTTGTATAATATGATGAGTTGGTATCACAGTTGGCATGTTTATATGTTGGTTGTCCTGTAATGTTGTGTGGCACTACTTTAAATCCAAGTCCTGATAGTTTTCGTAAAAGAGTTGGATTTTCAGCGGAATAATACAATAGTTCTATAGACGACTTATAGTTTTTGTAAAAGCACGAGTGTAGTATTACGAAATAATGGAGTAAAGCAGATGTATTAGAATAAAATAAGTATACCTAACCTTACAGGTATGCCAAATATTTTATTATAATTATTTTGCAAGACGGATGATTCTTAATTTTAATACCTCATATGTCACTGTTCTGAAGCTTTCCTCACTTACTCTTAAAATAAACATATTAAAATAAATTGAGGTTATGTCAATGAATATAACTATCTTCCTTGTACACCTATGGTCAGGGTCATATGATTATGTCACATTACTACATTATAGATGAAGGGAATGCATAGAGTCAGAAATTTCGTCCTAATTATATACCCATATACTTTAGTATTTTAACATACACATTTTTTTCCATGTCCTCAGAGCTCCTCAGTGATTCTTATTGTTCCACAAATTGTGTAAAGGCAGCTTAAGGCATAACATCATTCTGAGTAAATCTTTTCTTAGCATTTTTTTTTTATGAATGCATTACAGTTGTGTATTATTTTAATCTTCTGTTTTCAGATATCTCCAGGCACAGTTAAAAATGTACCCGGAGTTTTGCAGTTAAACATACAACACGTTGTTGTGTATCTGCAAGTATATTATTATATTAATACTTTTTCTCATATGAACATTAATTTCACTTCCAGTATTTACTTAAAATGATGTTCCTGTCATATTTAACCTAGTTTTCAATCTACCCTTCAATGAAGTTGGTTCCCCCACCAGCAGTGTTTCCACACATTGCAGACTGGGAACAGGAAGTACAAAAAGACTCATCCATGTTGTTAGTAATAAATTAAGAGGGGGACACTTGTGTAAAAGAAAATGTTGGAAATTAACAACAGTGCACATGAACAAAGTGATAAATTGTCAATATTCGACAGATCTAATATATAGCTGCCATAGATTTATTATTTATTTATTTTAAAGGATTAGGACAGAAGGAAATAGTTGGCTTGAGAAAAAGAATACATTTTTTTTATGCCAAATAATTCATGTTCATAATGCTAGTAAAGAGAATATTTGTGGCAGCTGTCACTTGATCTGAGTGGAAAGAATTATGGAACCACCGTGAGTAATTAGAGGTAGATGAATCAACTTGGTCAGAGGGAAGATTGTAAAGTGATGGTAATTGATGGGCCTCAAATTGTTCACTATTACTCATCTGGTGATTATCAGTCTATTATGTAAAATGATCAATCATTACATTATGATGCTAATCCATAAGTTTCCTGCCTAACCATTTTTTTTTTGATATGGTAAAGACAAAAAATTATATTTCATATATTCAAACTTTGTTGCATTACACTTCACATCTTTCAATTAACATTTCAGAGTCTCCGAAAAGTTTTGTCTGCAAAGTTAATATAAACGGCATTCATCACTGCTTCAGCATACTTAAATTTGCTCCCTCAAAGGCCTTTCTTGAGTTTTGAGAAGAGAAAGTAGTCAGTAAGACTGTAGGGTGGAACCCATAACAAAAGCTCTTATATAGGATTTATTGAACACAGTGTGTACATATTTATATAATGCTATATTGAGCATTAAAGCTTTCTTCCAGGCTTGTAGACCATGGTCCAGTAGTTTATGGATATCTCAACGTTTTGGCAAGGACCACAGCCTACAAACCCGCAAGAAAGATTTAATCTTCTTCATAACACCGGCCATGAAAGCCTCAAGCTATATTGAGTGAGTTTTGCATAGACTGTCAGTGAGTGAGTGAGTGCTTGTTTGGCATGCAAGTATGTGATAATGTCCACAAAACTGACCACAAAGAGTGCAGGTACATGGTTCCAATGCCAGGTGATGGAATACATGTGTCGTAGACTTCTTCCATTCTTCTGTGTTCATTGCTGATGTTAGAAAGAAATTTGGAGCTATGTTTGCTGTTTTTTCTTCCCTTATTCTGATGCGTTCTTCATACACCAGTGTAACTTGAAGGCCATGATTTGTCTTATTTGTTTCACAAAGTAAGTTTCTGTCCGCCAGGAAGTATAACAAAAGCTGTGCATACTTCTGTTCAGCTTTCCTCACCTTTTCTTTTTGTTGGAAGCACATGTCTGTGCAGTAGGCCAAGATACTACAGTAGAACCTCGTTTACTCGGATCAACTGAGACCAGCGCCAATATGAGATAACAAAAATCAAGGTTTTCCAAAAAATGACAGAAAAACAATAAAAGAAACATGTACAACATCACCAAAATATTTTTAATGGGGTTTAGAAATAACTATCAGTGCACATTTATCTAAAAATGCATCAGTGTATGTATTGAAATAGGCCCTAAAACACCACACACTCACTCACACTCCTTTGTATGCCCACCTCAGTAGCATAGATGATAGCGAGTCTGCCTCACGTTTGAGAGGTCCTGAGTTTGAATCTCAGTCAGGGTGAGTTACCTGGATAAGGTTTTTTCCAGGGTTTTCCCTTATCCTTAAAGACAAATGTCGGGTAACTCTAAGCTCCATGGATCCTGGGCTCATTTGAGCATCATTTCACCCATTCCATTCATTGTCCAATATGACTTAACATTGGAGGATGTAAAGCACAACAACAACAAAATCCTTTGTATTTGTACTGTACACAATATAGCTAAGAACTAGTTGCTAGTAAAAAAAGGCAATACCTAAGCTTTTGTTGTAACAGCATAATCTTGCATGCGCTTTAACATTAGAAGTTCATTTGGCAATGTTTTGGTTTGACTTTTGAAATAAAACATCAATTTCTCAATGTTTGTTACTGCTTGTACTTGGGTCATAACAGCAGTGAGCTTCTGTTGTCTCAGTTTAAGTGTATCACTTACGAGTAGCATGATCTCACATCTACTTTAACATTAGAAGGTCATTTAACAATGTTACTTGACTCAAAATAAAGCATCAGTGTGTCTATGTTTGTTACTACTTGTTTGTGGGTCATAACAACAGTGAGCTTCTGCTGTCTCAGTTTAGTGTATCACTTATGAGCAGCATGATCTCACATCTGCTTTAACATTAGAAGTTCATTTAACAATGTTACTTGACTCTCGAAATAAAGCATCAGTGTGTCTATGTTTGTTACTACTTGTTTGTGGGTCATAACAACAGTGAGCTACTGCTGTCTCAGTTTAGTGTATCACTTATGAGCAGCGTGATCTCACACCTGCTTTAACATTAGAAGTTCATTTAACAATGTTACTTGACTTTCGAAATAAAGCATCAGTTTGTGTATGTTTGTTACTACTTGTATGTGGGCCTTAAAACTGTCTGAATCTGTATCCACTTCATTTTACTACGTGGTGCAATAATGTGTTCTTCTGTAATCGGTTTATAACCTTGTCATTGTCAATGTCTTCTCATCAAAATCAGTTTTTAAAAATGTATATAAAATCTCTTCACCCTATTTTTTGTTGTTCTTCAATCTTGTTTTCTGTCAAGTCATACACACCAGCCATGAGCTTAGTGATAGAGCGATCTTGGCTTTGAGAGGTGATGTTTCACCAGGTTTACATCATTCCAGTGATTCTCTTTCGGACAAGGTATTATAGATTCCTCTCTTGTAACTGAAGCTTGCTCATTGCCATGTCAGAATTCCAAGGATTGAGAAGAGAATTGTAGGCATCCATCTTGCACTGATCATAATGATTTTTAAATGTTCATGAGCAATTCACATTTGTGAATCATCAATGTTGTTATTTTTCTAACTTCGAGCTCAGTGTTTCATAATTTCTTCTTTCACAAGAGCAATGTTTTCTGGAATGAACACCTCCAAGAGCCTGTGCTGTTTGTGTTCAATGCTTTTTTTACCCATTTGAAAAAGTTTGGCGTGATTATTTTATAGTAGAATATGAGGGGAATGCTTCCCCATATATACGATGCAATTGTTTAATTTCATTTGAAGTTCTTTTATGAAGAACTTAAGAATTGCATGATACTGAATTTTGAATATGTCTCAATCTTCTACACATAGCTAATTATCTGAACAACTGAAGTCAGTGGAGTGGAAGTTACAGCTGCAATGGTTTAGATATGCCAACACAACATAATTTTCTGCAGCCAATAATAATTATCAGCGATGCTAAAAACTTATGGAATTAAGGGGAGGCATCGGTGAAATTTCGTAAAAAATGACAAAAAGCATTTTCCGTTTTTTTGCGTTAAAATTATATTTAAACATTGTAGTTTCAGAATCTGCCATCAGTTAGGCCCTAGCGCCATTTAAAAAGCTGCTACGTCATTATTTAAATGCCCATGTGCAGGTGGGCATGGCCATTTATATTGCTTTTGCTTGTGTGTCGCAGAGAAATTGATGGAATCCTCATGTTTAAACTATGCGGTTTGATTCCATACACTGTGGTAATGTGCAGAGACTTCTTCTGGATGTTTGTAGAAGCTACTAAGCCTGTCTGCTACCATTTGTTATATATTATTTCCCACCCCACTTACTACTTTTGAAAGTAAACAAACATTTCCACTGATATGTAGTGTTTGTGAAATATGGTTTACATGCAAGTGAAAGCTGTGGATAGCAGCTTATATTAAATTACTATTGTTTAGAATAGGAATAAAGCCTGATTTAACATTGTATTGCTCTCTTGTTGCAACAGTAGGCATTTGATTCTTACCAGGTTGGGTTAGGAGTACAGTGGCTATTTCAAAGCAAAATATAATGAAACTTTAAGGTTTTCTAGCCATAAGAGTAAGTAATGATACTAGAATGCTCTGCTTGAGGTAAATGTTAAGTGAAAACATATTATAGCCCAAGAGTTAACAGTGATTATAGTAGGTCACCTTTTGATGTAAATAGAAGAATGGTCGATGTATTTCTGGGCATTGGTAATGGTTATATTTCTATGCAGATGTTTTGTATGACCAGGGGTATGAATTGCATGAACTATTCTACTTACAATTTCCATTTCATAGACAAAAATAAAGAGATTAGTTAGTACTATTCTATGGGAAAGTTGCATCAAAGGAGAAGCACAGAATGCTAATGAAAGTTTGCATGGAGTAAATGTCACAAAGAAATTTTTGTATTAAGAAAGAAATTGCAAATTGCAGTGATTGCAGCTGTTACTGAATTCAATAAGGGTTATAAAGATAGACTAAATGTTAAGGCAAAAGTTGCAGCAAGCAAAGTAAGTCCTGCTAGCAAGAAAATTAGCAGTATTAGGGATAGGTGAAAGCTAAAACAAAGTGCTCAAAGTTCATTGAGAAAATATAAATCTGCCAAGAAGCAGTTAAAAGTGACCGAATTTAAAGAAGAAGAAGATAATAAACTAGCTGAGTGGCCTTCATATAGTGCAGGAGGGTTTTGAAACATAGAAAAAAATGTTGTTTATATTTAGAGCTTCTAACTAGATTTTTCTTCATGTCCAACTATTAGCAGTTTTAATACTCATAGTCCAAACACTAAAGTTTTCCATGAATTTCTTTAATTTTTACATATGTGTATATTCCTAGATAAGTTTCCAATAAAAATTGGTATCATTATGGCTGTACATCAAAAAGTTAATAATGATTGGTATTGAACAAAGAAAATTGAGAAAAATTCAAGAAAATTCTATCATATTCCTTAAATTTTCCCCTCCAGAACCATTAGACATGGTCAAATGAGTATATACATATATAGTTTTCTAACTATTATCTAAAGGAACTGGAATCCAAAGTTCCAATCATTTATAGCAAAAATTGTAGAGAATGTAATATGTTTCCCAATGTAAAGAAATTGCAGCAAAAAATTATCATTTTTTGTTGTTGTTGCTAATAACTATTGTAGATAGAAAAATTATAAAAAAAGAGCCGAAGGTAACCAAATTAAAGAGAAAGAAGGTAATAAGATAGCTGTAGGGCTTGCATATGATGGAGTTTTCAAAGTAAAGAAAGTAGTGTAATTTCTATCTAAGTCTTTAAATTCATTTTTCTCCATTTTCAATTTTTGAACATTTTTATATCTTCAAAATGCTCCAACTTCTGAAATTCTCAACAAATTTGTATTAAACTTTGCATACATATTCCTAAATAAATGTTTAGTAAAAGTTGGTATTTTTGTTGATTTAAATTAGATAGTCTATTTATTATTGAATTTTAAATATCAAAATTGCAAAAAAGATTAAGAAAAATTTAATATATTCACACATAAAATTTTTTTTCTCCCAAAATACTTGAGACACACTTTAAAAGTATAACAACTTTTGTAACTGATGTACAGAGAAGCCTGAATCTAAAATTTAAAGTTTCTAAAAGAAAAACTGTATGACCTGGGACCTTTTATATAACATACAAAAATCATACTATAAAAAGCACTAAATATATTTTTTTGAAAAAACTATTTAAGATAGAAAGATGAATTTTGAAAGCTTAACTAGATTCTCTATACCCCAACTAATAGCACAATTTCAAGCAGTTCTGATGTAAATTCTGGATTTTAGCAATTTTTAAAGATGCCTCCCCTTAATCCTCATAAATTGTTGAATGCCCAAAACTCGGAAACTTAATCATTCCTGCACTCTAGCCATGTGTAGTCTAAGATTGAATAGATAGTGTCAGATTGAAAAATTCAAATCCATGGCCAGGATCTGAACCATGGATTTCCCGGTCTCCATCTGGCCGTTCTTAACCATGTGACCAACTGTGACCAACATGCCCTCATGACACTAAGTTCTCCAACTAACTCATGTTTCCTGGTAAACTACTAGGGGCTGTCATATACAATTTGAAGTGTATTTTTCAATCTGAACTATATCTATTCAAATGTTATTGTATATGTGGCTAGTGTGGAAGAGTGATTAAATTTCCAATAAATAATGTAACAGTGGTATCAATAAAGCCTGAGACTTAAGTAGTTAAAGAGTTAGTAAGTCGCTACAAAAGGTGCATTTCTCATTATATATGAGAGCCCCTAGTAGTTTACCGTTTACCAGGAAACATATGAGTCATTTGAAGAGTTTAGTGTCAAGTCGGGATGTTGGCCTTGGTAGCTCAATGTTTAAGAGCAAATGGACGGAGACTGGGAGATCTGTGGTTCAAATCCCGACCATGGCATTGAATTTTTTAACCTATCTATTCAAAGACCAATACTCTGTCAGTATTTTTTGTAAAACATTACTTAGCATTTCAATAGAGTAACTTCTATTTTTACAATTTCATGCAACATTTTGCAAAGAATGAAGACAATTGGTGTCTCACTCCTTAAAAATGTCAGAGTTTAAAAATTGAACAAATCTCTGTGATATCTAGTCCCCACAAGTTCCAAACTGTTGTCAAGTACTGGGTGCTGCTTTTACTTTATATCTAATATTATTGTGTACTAATTTTTGTGAGCCATTTAGTTCTTACTTAATAATTTCCTCTGTTCTTTGAGTTAGTTTAGTTTAGAAAGAGATAAAGGGATTTTACAGGAAATAAATATTTTAAGACTCCCTGATTTCAAAAAAGACATGAGTTTCTTTACTATTTTTACAAATAGTATTTAAATGATAGTCAAATATTTTAAAGAGCTCGTCGCCACATTATGCCTTTGAAATCTCCTAACTGACTTGTATTTTGCCATCAGAGTTTGTACATAGTTTATGTGTGTCATTTATTGACCATATAAATGTTTCTGTTTTGCCCTTATGTTCCAATAATTTAACTGTATGCAGTTTTTGTTTAGGATATTATTTGCTGTAATTTCACCAACACTGTATTTTTGTTCCTTACAGGATCTGCCTGCATTCCTGGTGAGTTGGTTCTACTTCTCTATTAGTAGTAAACCAAGAGAAGTAGCTATTGTTTATGTGAATGCCTTATTTAGAGAAAAAATCAACATACTTTTTTGTACATCTAAATCATTGTATAATGACTTTATAAAGAACAATGTGGTAGTAAATGGAATTACTACATGGCCACTGGAGATTAAGAGATTACTCATGTAATGTTAGGTAAGTAATTTTTGAGTACTTAATGTAAGAAACATTTTGAGTTGCTCCTAAGTGCCACTCTTGTTATTATTGCCAGGTTGTCAGACTTGCCATAGCTGCTTACATGTCAGCACAGAGTAACACTGGGATCTGGTGACAAGCCTTTGAGGAGTCTGTGTAATGCGTGGCATCATTTCTATAACTTTGGTTTGGGCTTACTCACCTCTTGTGTTCTGGAAATGAATTGTTCTTATACATTTGCTGGGTGTAGGACGCACTATGAAAGGGTGGAGTCAGACTGAAAACGTTGCCATAGCCAAGATTTGAACCACGGATCTTCTGATCTCCATTGAGATACTATGGCCAACGTGCCAACATGACATTAAATTCTTCAACTGACTCTTGTTTTTTTCCCGGTAAACCACTAGGAGTTCTCATAAACACATGAGACAACTACCTTAATGGCGACTTACTATGCTGTAAGTAATTTAAGAACTTAGTTTTATAGTTTGGACCACTATCTTCATGTTGCCATCCAGCCACTCTAACCCTTGAGCTACTATGACCAACATACCAACATGACATTCAAATCTCCAACTGACTCGTGTTTTTCCCGGTAAACCACTAGGAGTTCTCATAAACACATGAGACAACTACCTTAATGGCGAATTACTATGCTGTAAGTACTTTAAGAACTTAGTTTTATAGTTTGGACCACTATCTTCATGTTGCCATCCAGCCACTCTAACCCTTGAGCTACTATGACCAACATACCAACATGACATTCAAATCTCCAACTGACTCGTGTTTTTCCCGGTAAACCATTAGGAGTTCTCATAACCACATGAGACAACTACCTTAATGGCGACTTATTAAGCTGTAAGTACTTTAAGACCTGAGTTTTATAGTTCGGACCACTATCTTTATGTTGCCATCCAGCCGCTCTAACCCTTGAGCTACTATGACCAACATACCAACATGACATTCAAATCTCCAACTGACTCGTGTTTTTCCCGGTAAACCACTAGGAGTTCTCATAAACACATGAGACAACTACCTTAATGGCGACTTACTATGCCGTAAGTACTTTAAGACCTGAGGTTTATAGTTCGGACCACTATCTTCATGTTGCCATCCAGCCGCTCTAACCCTTGAGCTACTATGACCAACATACCAACACGACATTCAAATCTCCAACTGACTCGTGTTTTTCCTGGTAAATCATTAGGAGTTCTCATAAACACATGAGACAACTACCTTAATGGCGACTTACTATGCTGTAAGTACTTTAAGACCTGAGTTTTATAGTTTGGACCACTATCTTCATGTTGCCATCCAGCCGCTCTAACCCTTGAGCTACTATGACCAACATACCGACATGACATTCAAATCTCCAACTGACTCGTGTTTTTCCTGGTAAATCATTAGGAGTTCTCATAAACACATGAGACAACTACCTTAATGGCGACTTACTATGCTGTAAGTACTTTAAGACCTGAGTTTTATAGTTCGGACCACTATCTTCATGTTGCCATCCAGCCGCTCTAACCCTTGAGCTACTATGACCAACATACCGACATGACATTCAAATCTCCAACTGACTCGTGTTTTTCCCGGTAAACCATTAGGAGTTCTCATAAACACATGAGACAACTACCTTAATGGTGACTTACTATGCTGTAGGTACTTTAAGACCTAAGTTTTATAGTTCGGACCACTATCTTCATGTTGCCATCCAGCCGCTCTAACCCTTGAGCTACTATGACCAACATACCAACATGACATTCAAATCTCCAACTGACTCGTGTTTTTCCTGGTAAACCATTAGGAGTTCTCATAAACACATGAGACAACTACCTTAATGGCGACTTACTATGCTGTAAGTACTTTAAGACCTGAGCTTTATAATTTGGACCATCATTAGGTACAATTAATGGAAATTAATTGTTCTTTCACACTACTAGACGTGTGTAGGACACACTATAAAGGGTAGAGTCAGACAAAAATTCAGTCTGTGGCATGTTGGCCATAGTAGCTCAATGGTTAAGAGTGGCTGTACAGAGACCAGAAGATCCGTGGTTCAAATCCTGGTTATGGCATCAACGTTTTCAGTCTGACTCCACGCTTTTTCTTGTGTTGTGCTTGTTGGTGAAAAGTCAGTTCTTTTCCTATTTAATGTTAACTCAGCTAAAGGAAGGAATCAAATATAATAAAGAGAGATTAGAAATTCTTTCATTCTAAATAGCAAGGGGGCAGTCAATAATGGGGATTGAACATCAATTAGTGAAGTAAATCGAAGTTATACAAGATGAATTAATTTTCTTGTACAGCATATGTACCTCATGTTAAAGCTACTCCATCTTTCTTGTAACAATTTTGCTGTCTACTCTCTACTGCCGCATGTTTTGATAATTCCCATTTTGTAAGGTAAATGCTTAATAAAATGACAATTAGCTACTAGTGACCACAAGTGGTTTTCATAATATTCATATTGTATTTCTGATTGCAGCATCATACATCTTTTGAAGCAACTCTTAATGTTTTTGGAGTCTTTAAGAGAATCACAACTCTCTCATTTTACTTACTCAGGCCTTGGCCAGACGAATGGTTTTTAAATATACAAACCATCAGTGTAGATATGTAGCCATAGAGGTTCAAGAATGTTTCCAGAGAAATTTGTTTTAATTTGGAGGGAGTGTTGTTACTTTTAAGTACATGTTCCACCAAGTTTAAGTTTTATATTTTCTATTGGTGAAAGTGGTATGAGGAGTCTTTCAGGTTTTACATTTGGATTATGATGTTCTTGTTATTTATTAGCTTTCTGTGTGAAGCCCTGTTTAGTTTCAAGTTTCTCTCTCTGTTTTGATATTTTTGCTAATAATTTTCTTGAGGTAGTCTTATTAATTTTACATATCGAGTTAAGCTTATAATTTCCTTTCATGGAAGTGTTGAAAACAGTGTTGTAATAAATTAAATTTAAAGGTGAATCGATTAATAACACTAAACAACACTTACTCTGAAATTTCCCGAAACATGTTTCCATTGTCAACCGGACATCGACTGGTGATATTTTGTCAGTGGTCTCCTCTGGTGGCGGTTATTGATAAGATATCCAATAAAGTGTAGTTTGGGGTGCAGAGAGCTATTCAATATTGCTTTGTAAGCTCTATTTAAAGTTGAAAGTCTCCAACTCATCATGAAGTTAAGGTAAACATTTTTCCATGTAAAAGGTTATTTCTTAGAAGTGAGTTAATAATTACATTTTCACCCAGTTCTGAGCTATGTTTAAAGTTTCAAGTACCTAGCTCATCCTAAAATTGATTGTAATATTTGGATTAAACAAACAGACAGCAAAGAGGTATAGCTTAGGAAGGTTTCGACTTGTGTACCACAAGGTCTTCAACGAACATCTTAAATTGCATACCTTGCTGGACGAGGTTGACAAATATGTACATTGCTTTTGTTGATTACAATTTAATAAGCTTTGATAGTAGTTACTAAGCTTTTATTGTGTTGCACTAAGCATAACAATAAAATTAAACAGAATATTTTAAAATATTTTATCACACAAATATCTGAATACAGATATGGTACATAAAAACAAATTAAATAACTTAATTACATGGAGTCTATAAGCATAAAGTGTATCATCTTTTGTGTTCAGTTCCAGTTTACCACACATCCTCAGCCAATAAATCAAATGATTGAACACAAACTTATAATACTGCATATGAAGTTTGAAGTACCTGATTGGTTTACTTTTGTTGGTGCGCAATGGGATGATGACATGGCAGGTATGACAAGGACTCTGATCTTGATGACATTAAACTTTTATCAAAGTTGTACATTCAGTGAGATACTTGGAAATGTTCTGTTTGGAGAATCCAAAAAAAAAAAAAAGTTAGTCTTAATGCACAGCAAAACTGGGCTCTCTTATCAGTGAAGTGCAATCCTTTCCTCACCAAACATTAAAGCAATGTATTTGATAAAATTTATTTAAAAAGAAAATTATTTGTTTTTGCAATTTTATTATACTTATAACTTGTACTTTTATGCTACATATTTGGTTTTTGAGTATCAGAATTTGTGAAACTACAAATGGCTTGGTCCTAATTGCTTCTTTTTAGCTTTGGACCGCAGTTTATAATTTATTATCTTGAAATTCTCAGTAGAATTACGCATTTTATAGATTTAGAAATTATTTTGAACTAATGAAAAATATGAAGTACTTTAACTGAAATTAATTATTTTGCATAAGTTATTTTGAAAAAGTTGAAAAACTCAAGGCGTATTGTTTGTTTTGTTAAATGAATTAAAATTAAAAAATGTTTGTATGATATATTTTTATTCATATTTGTATACTAATCACATATTAAAACTTTAGAAATGATATTTCAAACCATAAAAATGTTTCATAGTACCAAATCAAAAACTGATTGATTAGAAATAAATGAATATCTGAACAACAGTTTGACATGTTGTGTACCATGTTTTATGTTTTGAGCAAAGCAATTGAAAGAAAGTTGTATTTGGATTTTAACAATAAACCATTGTTTTAGTTGTCACTAAATGGACTGGTATCTGAACCAAGCATTAACCTGGTAGGTCGTGTCAAACAGGACAGAGAACCTGACATGCTACCTCCACACTACAGAAAAATCTTATTTCTTAGTTGAATAGTAAAATTTGTGATGTTTATGTAAAATATCAAGTGTCATCAAAATGCAGGCCCTTGTCATCACCAAGTGATGCTAATGATAGACTGCAAACAACTTTAATACTTTTAAACTTTAATATTAATAATAACACTACATTAAGCGTTAGTCACAGTTTAACAACATGCCAAAAAATGCTGGTAAATGAAGTATAATTTCCTTTCCTTAAAACATTTAATACATTAGTAGAACTTTGCTAACTCTACATGATATGAAGCAATTCACCTACACTGGTCTACACTCAAAGTCTGTCAAATTTACAAATACCTAACTCAATTGTTATTCTCTTAAAAGCAACAAAGAGAAGCTATTATATGTATATAGTGTTCCATATATGCAGTGCTTTAGTTGGAGACCACAAGAGCCTATCCTTGCAGCCCTACACCCAATTTTTTAAATAGCTCTTATAGTGTAAATATTAAACAAATATTTGGAAATAGAAATTAATTGTTATTTTACACTAGCTGTGTGTAGGATAAGATTTGAAACGTACAATCAAATCTAGAACCAGAATTGAACTCTTCCAGTGTCCATTCAAAAATATTTTGTATTTTAACGTATTGTCTAAGCAGACCATTATAATAATATGTGAAAGTTGACATGTCCATTTGATATCCCATATTATATTACACTTCAAATTACTTTGTTTGATACAGCACATTTAACTTAACATACTTAAAGATACTGTGTTAACAAATACAGTATGTAGTTAAAATTGTAATAAATGTGTTTATATTATCTTTATTAATTTACTGCATTATTGTTGTATTCCCCTAAAAGTGTCCCTGATGGCACAACTTGGGCAGAAGGAACCTGCAAAAATTAAGTACTGTACATCAGTAGGTTTCATTTGTTAACTGTATCAATATTTTTACTACCAGTAACAAATTTGTTTTCCTTCTTCCAGATTCATTAATTAGAGGCCAAGTACTAGTATAGAATGAGTCTTTTTGACAATAAAACATGTACAAATGATTGACCCCCAGATGTTAGGGACATTTCTCCCATCTAAAGTACTGCATAACAATGAACAGTGGAATAAACAGGCAAGGTTGTCAGAAACAAGGAGAAATGTTCTAGTGAATAGAGTTTGAAGGGAATGCATCTTCAAAACAAGACTTATCACTTGAATTTGGAATGGATTGACTATTTTTGTAAAGGATACAGACAAGTTTTAAGTTTTTCGTAGACCAGTGTTATTGGACATTCCTGATATGATTTTCTTATACCTATAATACAGAATTAAAATAGTAAGTGTATAAAAGTGGATAACAAATAGATTAAAGCTTAGGGTGTTGCACATTTTTTCTGTTTGTAACTTGTTTTCTTCAGGTGGCTTGACCAATATAATCCAAATTTTGATTTGTTCTCATCCTGCACATTTAAATTACAAAAAGCAGCAACAATACTACACTATTACAGCCACTAAACACAAACAGATACATTGTAACTAAATCTAAGAACATAGAATGGATTTTTGGATTCAGGGACTTTTAAGATAGACATTGATTTAAATAACTTATATTGCCCTCATGGTTTTGCACTAGAATTTATTTTGAAATTAGGAGATTTGATATGCAAAAAATAGACCATTCTTTTTTTTTTAAAATAGCCATGTTCTTCTGCGTTGTTTCTGGGTACTTAAAATGACAATATAGCCACTGTTTTGGTGAAAGTTGTCCAGAACTCAGCGGCGTAGCCAAGGATAACGAAGATTTCGTTTGCGTCCCATGTTGCATATCTTGAAGTGGCACATTGTCATGTCTGAAACAATACAATACCATACATTACATTTCCTACAAATAAACTTATTATAAAGTGGAAGTATCTATAACAAGAGCATAATTCCACTCCTATATGGGTATGCATCACTATTTTTCACATGAAAGATTTAGATTGTGTACTTCCACAAACTTTTCTGAAGGCTAAGCATCTACAAAATTCTTTCTTTGATTTACTAATATCGTCAATATTTATCACCCTCTTTGTAACACTCCTCAACACAGTACTGTAATGTACATTACAATTTTAAATGTTTTTATCTGAGCTTTTTACTAGATTTATACAGTAAATGAAGACAGATTTTCCGCAGTAAATGAATTTCATGAGTCAGACCACAGGGGAAAAATTATAGATACTTAAAACCTTTAGCCAAATGAAAGACTCTAAGAACATTAGGGATGCAAGAAGATGTAACCTAGATAATCTTAAACATATGCTTGTGCAGTTTTTTTTGGGGGGGGGGAAGAGAACGAGGGATGGAATGGATTTATCTGTTTTATTACTGTATCAACTTGAACTCCACATTGAGCATATTTATTTAGAACCATCTTATTTAATTACAAAATAATTTAAAGCTGTAACTAATGCTCTATCCTCACAAAATATACCGAGTATACAAAAACATGTTTTCGTCATGTAGACAAACATATGGGAAAACACAAAGAGATAATTTAATCCACCCTTATAACATAGCCCATGCTGCATTGTACTCAACTAATTAGGTTCAGGATATATTCCTGTGAATTTATTCATTCGTCCCAGGCACTTCATAGCTGGTTCCCTGTGTGAGGTCTACTGTGACCAATAACTCTGTTCATCTGGTTTTGCATTTCTGCCCACATATTTTCTATGGAATACAAATCCCCGCTTTTAGGCACCCAGGGTTCAAACCATTGTTGCACACGACGTGATGTGTGGATGCCACTGTAGTCCTGTTGAAATTGAATAGGACCAGTGTCAAACAAAGTTCTCACACTTGGTAACATGTTTTCTAATTTGGAAATATACTGCTGCCTATTTAAATGTCCTATTATTCTCCGCAGTATGCTTCCTCCACTACCAGAAATGCATCCCCAAAGTGGAATAGATATGCAACCACTATGCTGTCTTGGTGTAACATATTGAGGGTCAAATCTAGCCATGTTTTGACTGATATACATGCACAGGACCTGAACCGATATTTGAAAATACCTTTTGGTCTGAAAAGACTGTATTCTGCGTGTTCATGGAAAAAAGCTACACGATCGGTTAGTATTTGTCTTATTGGCACCTTGCTCTCAGTCGCTGGGGGGCATTAATGCCTCGTGCTGCTGTGTTTTGGATATCCGGTGCCCTACGCTACCTGTACAATGGGGGCACTATTGTAACCAATTGAACACCTGCTCTACCTGGCTTGCGTGTCTTGGTATTTCTTCCACAAGTTTGAAGCAGTCCGTGAAGATACTCTATATAGTTCCTCAGCCCTTGCAGCGCTATATTCTTGTTCAGCCAGGAGTTGGTGTTGACAATCCTTCCACTAACCTTATCCCTCCCCTTGCACTACGCACCTCGGATACGTGCCTTGTTCATCGGTCATTGCTTGTGTTATTGGTCTTTGATATAAACCAATAAGAGATTGGCACAGCCAGGACTGGTGTCCAACATGAATGGTGAAACGGTTATGTCAACATTATATAAAGTAACACACCAAAAGATACTGTCAGCATCGGAACATTTCCGTGTACCAGACTGTACATGAACAGTTGAGGAAAAACACAGCAGGAATTTATTTAAACATCTCAAAAACTTTCGACTCAGTACTTCATGATCACCCAATTTCAAAATTAGAATTCTATGGCTTTACAGGTCAAATTAATAAATTACCAGCAACATACCTTAAAAGCCATCCCCGATGTAGAGAAATAAATTGGAGAAAGCATGATGCTATAAACCTATAACATAGAAAACTCTGAGGTACCACAGGGACCAGTACTGGGACCTGCACTATTCCTGATCTATATAAGAGGAATTAACTTACAATACATGCTTAGAAATACACAGGGCTGTACTATTGAGACAGCAAAATATGGTAGCATTAATGTTCTTAAATCGGCATATTATGGCATTATTTATCCACACTTAGCATATGGAATTTAAATTGGGGGGGGGGGGAGCACAAATAAAACCAACATGGACAAATTATTAATGATTTAAAAGTGCATACAACCTTCGTTGATATTGAGGATTTTAATCTACATAATTAAATAAATTTTATCCAAGAATAAAATATTAATACAAAAAAAAAAGTCCAAAATCTAACTGAAATTCTATGTGAGTGTTAAATTACATTACAACGATGATAAACATTTCAAGTGTCTCAAATGGCAACTTTGGACCTTTAGGTACTTCATGTACAAATAAACAAGAGTACATTTAATAGATAGAGTCAACATGAAAAATTCAATGCCATGGCCGGGATTTGAACCACGGATCTACTGGTTTCCGTCCAGTCGCTCTTAACTTTTGAGCTACCATGGCCAACGTGCCGTCCTGACACTAAATTCTCCATTTGACTCATATTTCTCCGGTAAACCGCCAGGGGCTCTTGCATCCGAGATACACCGTTTGTGGCGACTTACCATCGTAAGTACTTGAGTCCCAGGCTTCATCATTTTACTCTTATTATTTTAGTTAATTGATGGAAATTAATCATTTCTTCAGACTAGTATCTCGGATGCGAGAGCCCCTAGTGTTCTACCAAGGAAATATACGAGTCAAATGGAGAATTTAGTGTCAGGACGGCACGTTGGCCATGGTAGCTCAAAGGTTAAGTGACTGGACGGAAACCAGTAGATCCGTGGTTCAAATCCTGGCCATGGCATTGCATATTTCATGTTGACTCTATCTATTAAAAACCTTAGCTTATGTACGGCTAGTGTGGAGAAATGATTAATTTCCATCAATTAACTAAAAGAGTACATTTATTACACATTTTGCTGAAGATACAGGAGGAATGTGCTGGCGTGGATTTCCATATTGTTTTTATTATATTCTGACAAAGAACTAGTAGCCCATGCTGACCTCACGCCTACATACGCAAGACAGAAGTGGGCGATCATCCAATCGATACGGGGAGGAGATGTTGCCTTTCTAGACCAGGGTTCGCTACCTAGCGTAGCTCTTCAATTTCCTCACGATGCTAAGTGAGGGACTTAAACTCGCACCCCATGGGTGGGATCGAACCACTACGCCACGGCGTGGGTCGAAAAGCAGCAGTACTACCAAAATAAACGTAAACGAATGACAAATATATTGGAAATTGTTTTTCTGTTTTGGCCGCTCCGTGACTGAGTGGTTGGACCGCTTGGTTCTCACCAAGGCTTCGATCCCAGGCGACCGCAAAGTGAGGTTAGTGGTTGACAACACGGCGCTGGGACGGGTTTTATCGGGGTACTCCGGTCTACATCACCAGCATTCCACCAATTGATCCATCATCTTTCTTATCAGCTCATCTCTCGCTTTCACTTCGGCGTTGGGCTGATTCCCAACCCGTTCTTTACGCGCCTCGAGTTTGCGTGGTTCAGAAGGCTCTCTCTATGTTCCACTTAAGGAATTACAGGAATTCATTCATTTTTCTGTTTTTAAAGAGAGAGAGCGTTTTTAAATAAATTGTGTGTTGTAAAGAGTTCCACAGTTTTACTTAGTATATTTTATCTATTTCTAATGGTCTTTTTTTGTAATTATATAAAGTTTAACAGAATTCCTTGGGCATGACAAAAACTTCACTGGTATAATTGGAAATTCCTATAAAATTATTTGTCATATATAGTATTAAAGTTGTATTATGTTATACATGCATTTTACAGAAACGTCTATGTAATGGATGGATGGTGGTAGGGGATTTTCTTGAAGAACTTTGTTTCACGTCGTCAAATAAATAATTTAACGTAAATACCAATTGTTATTTCACTGTTTAAGTTTTTATTTATAGTGTTCACAGATATACAGATACACTTTTCTAAAAATGCGTTCCTTAGCAGGAAGAGAAGAAACTGCATTCCACCCAAAAATGTGAAAATGAGTTTAAACTGAAAATACTGGAAAGAATCTCACGAATAAAAGAATAGAGTTTTAGAAAAGTGCCGCGCCATGGCTTACTGGTTAGACTGCTTGGCTCTCACTAAGGTGGCCCGGGTTCGATTCCAGGCGACCGCAAAGTGAGATTTGTGGTGGACAACATGGCGCTGGGACGAGTTTTCTCCAGGTTTTCCGGTGTCCCCCAATTGCTCCAGGCATTGGTGTGAAGGCGACCTTAGGATAGAGGAACACCACGATAGTGGTACAGCTAGGGGAGTTGAAGAAGAAGACTTTTAGAAAAGGCTCTACAAGTGTTTTTGAAAGAGCTTATGTTAAAAACAAAACGTCAGTGAAATACCATATTTGGCATTCGCAGACTGCCATTTACATGGAAAATTTCTACAATATTTCGGTTTTCCCAAAAATCTTCCTAACCACAAGTTAAAATACCACAAGTTTAAAATATTGTCATAATAAATGAAATGTATATGTTGAGTTTTCTGGGACTGTTCTCAGAAGTTCTCTTCACTCTGGATGACTTTCGTATAACATCTTAACACATAAAAATGTAGATCTTGTTAAACCACACAATTTGTCAAGTATATCTCGCCATTTCTGAGACATTCCTTTAATGTCGTGACCATAGGTAGAGATGTACTGACATTTGACTATTACTTACTCTGCTATTGACATTGTACGTACCTACTACACTGACTAGAGAAAGGTACTAGTTTTGACCGCAGTAAGCTTGAACACAACGCATGTAAACAATGATGTCATCTTGACATCAAATGGTGGCCTTAATTGCATCCACAACAAAACCAAAACCTTTTCTGATAACATGTAGTGAGCTGCAGTATTTGTTCCAAAAATCCAATACCTGGATTTAATCAAGGTTCCTTATTGCAAAAACAGTAAATGGTATTTCTCCAGATTGTAAACAGCATAACCCAAAAACCAAAGTACAATCAAATGTTACACTTGGTTCCCAGAATGCGTATTCAAGAAGTACTTTCACAATCTTCATTAGTATATCACATAATAACGAATTGTTCATAAGAAATGAAATGTTCTCTATGTTACTCCAATGAACTTGAATATATGGCGAGGCTTCGAACTTATCCAACGTATTTAATGTACAGTTAAAAAAGTTACATTTTTATTGGTATTACTACGTCAGATAACGAAATATCCGATGTTATCCATGGTTTGACGGTTGATCTCTACAACATTTAGACTTAGGTTGTACTTATCCAATAGCCTAGTGTTTATTTTTAGGTGTTTAAAAATTTTATAACTTGTTTCCAGTGTTAAGGCACCATACATAATAAAAATACACAGGGGTTTGCTTTAACCCTACAAAATCATATCGGCAAAAGCGCTTCCTGTACGGAGGTAACAGTTTGTAATCGGGTGGAAGTGACAGTGTCGATTGTGTTATAGGAGGTTGGGCTATCTCGTCACCATTTGTAGAGGTAACAGTTTATAATCGGGTGGAAGTGACAGTGTCGATTGTGTTATAGGAGGTTGGGCTATCTCGTCACTATTTGTAGAGGTAACAGTTTATAATCGGGTGGAAGTGACAGTGTCGATTGTGTTATAGGAGGTTGGGCTATCTCGTCACCATTTGTAGAGGTAACAGTTTATAATCGGGTGGAAGTGACAGTGTCGATTGTGTTATAAGAGGTTGGGCTATCTCGTCACCATTTGTAGTGGTAACAGTTTATAATCGGGTGGAAGTGACAGTGTCGCTTGTGTTATAAGAGGTTGGGCTATCTCGTCACTATTTGTAGAGGTAACAGTTTGTAATCGGGTGGAAGTGACAGTGTCGCTTGTGTTATAAGAGGTTGGGCTATCTCGTCACTATTTGTAGAGGTAACAGTTTATAATCGGGTGGAAGTGACAGTGTCGATTGTGTTATAGGAGGTTGTGCTATCTCGTCACTATTTGTAGTGGTAACAGTTTGTAATCGGGTGGAAGTGACAGTGTCGATTGTGTTATAGGAGGTTGGGCTATCTCGTCACTATTTGTAGAGGTAACAGTTTGTAATCGGGTGGAAGTGACAGTGTCGCTTGTGTTATAGGAGGTTGGGTTATCTCGTCACTATTTGTAGTGGTAACAGTTTATAATCGGGTGGAAGTGACAGTGTCGCTTGTGTTATAGGAGGTTGTGCTATCTCGTCACTATTTGTAGTGGTAACAGTTTGTAATCGGGTGGAAGTGACAGTGTCGCTTGTGTTATAGGAGGTTGTGCTATCTCGTCACTATTTGTAGTGGTAACAGTTTATAATCGGGTGGAAGTGACAGTGTCGATTGTGTTATAGGAGGTTGTGCTATCTCGTCACTATTTGTAGAGGTAACAGTTTGTAATCGGGTGGAAGTGACAGTGTCGCTTGTGTTATAGGAGGTTGGGTTATCTCGTCACTATTTGTAGAGGTAACAATTTTATAATCGGGTGGAAGTGACAGTGTCGCTTGTGTTATAGGAGGTTGGGCCATCTCGTCACTATTTGTAGAGGTAACAGTTTGTAATCGGGTGGAAGTGACAGTGTCGCTTGTGTTATAGGAGGTTGTGCTATCTCGTCACTATTTGTAGTGGTAACAGTTTATAATCGGGTGGAAGTGACAGTGTCGCTTGTGTTATAGGAGGTTGTGCTATCTCGTCACTATTTGTAGAGGCAACAGTTTATAATCGGGTGGAAGTGACAGTGTCGATTGTGTTATAGGAGGTTGTGCTATCTCGTCACTATTTGTAGTGGTAACAGTTTATAATCGGGTGGAAGTGACAGTGTCGATTGTGTTATAGGAGGTTGTGCTATCTCGTCACTATTTGTAGTGGTAACAGTTTATAATCGGGTGGAAGTGACAGTGTCGCTTGTGTTATAGGAGGTTGGGCTATCTCGTCACTATTTGTAGTGGTAACAGTTTATAATCGGGTGGAAGTGACAGTGTCGATTGTGTTATAGGAGGTTGTGCTATCTCGTCACTATTTGTAGAGGCAACAGTTTATAATCGGGTGGAAGTGACAGTGTCGATTGTGTTATAGGAGGTTGGGCTATCTCGTCACTATTTGTAGTGGTAACAGTTTATAATCGGGTGGAAGTGACAGTGTCGCTTGTGTTATAAGAGGTTGGGCTATCTCGTCACCATTTGTAGTTGTAACAGTTTATAATCGGGTGGAAGTGACAGTGTCGCTTGTGTTATAAGAGGTTGGGCTATCTCGTCACCATTTGTAGTTGTAACAGTTTATAATCGGGTGGAAGTGACAGTGTCGCTTGTGTTATAAGAGGTTGGGCTATCTCGTCACTATTTGTAGTGGTAACAGTTTATAATCGGGTGGAAGTGACAGTGTCGCTTGTGTTATAAGAGGTTGGGCTATCTCGTCACCATTTGTAGTGGTAACAGTTTATAATCGGGTGGAAGTGACAGTGTCGATTGTGTTATAGGAGGTTGGGCTATCTCGTCACTATTTGTAGTGGTAACAGTTTATAATCGGGTGGAAGTGACAGTGTCGCTTGTGTTATAAGAGGTTGGGCTATCTCGTCACCATTTGTAGTGGTAACAGTTTATAATCGGGTGGAAGTGACAGTGTCGCTTGTGTTATAAGAGGTTGGGCTATCTCGTCACCATTTGTAGTGGTAACAGTTTATAATCGGGTGGAAGTGACAGTGTCGCTTGTGTTATAAGAGGTTGGGCTATCTCGTCACTATTTGTAGTGGTAACAGTTTATAATCGGGTGGAACTGACAGTGTCGCTTGTGTTATAAGAGGTTGGGCTATCTCGTCACCATTTGTAGTGGTAACAGTTTATAATCGGGTGGAAGTGACAGTGTCGTTTGTGTTATAGGAGGTTGTGCTATCTCGTCACTATTTGTAGTGGTAACAGTTTATAATCGGGTGGAAGTGACAGTGTCGCTTGTGTTATAAGAGGTTGGGCTATCTCGTCACTATTTGTAGTGGTAACCGTTTATAATCGGGTGGAAGTGACAGTGTCGCTTGTGTTATAAGAGGTTGGGCTATCTCGTCACCATTTGTAGTGGTAACAGTTTATAATCGGGTGGAAGTGACAGTGTCGATTGTGTTATAGGTGGTTGGGTTATCTCGTCACAATTTTATAGAGAATCTTGTTGGTAATAAGGAACAGCGGTCAGGAAAGAGCGGACCAACATTGATGGTGTCAGAAGGATTAAATGGCTATTGTTATGTTGGTACTTACAGCTGCCTCTTTTGGAGTCGTCTTTGTTAAGTCCATCCTGAAGACGTAGGAGCCTTGCTTGTAAGGCAGGTGGCAGCACATGGACTGGAGGATAGTAGTCTTGCCCTGCTCCAGGGCCATTGTCTAGTCCAGTCTGTTCATCTTCAGTGCCCTGTTGTTGTTGCTGCTGTTGTTGATATTGCTGCAGGAATTCCATGAGAGCTGCCATATCTTCTCGCAGGAGCTTCTCCTGTTCAAGCAATAACAAAATGGATATAACGATCTCGGAGGTCTATTTTGTACGCTTATCGTTACGGATACTCATAGATAAATGGTGAAATCGTAACGATTGGACTAGACCTCATACTTTATATGATCTTAGTATATCTTATGTCAAACTATTGCCTGTTATCAGTTTGAATTTTCAAATATTTGTACTTTTCTAAAACAAGAAGTTCGTTCTTTTATAGTTGGGTACCTGTTCGGGCATTTCCTCGGACTCACGAAGGACATTTATTGGCAGCAGGTTGGCCTCGCCAGCTCTGCGATGTAGAGCTTCAGGTGCTGCTTGAGCTTCAAAGCAAAGTGCTGCAATCGTGACAAGGGTCCACAGTAAAGGTAACTTACACGACATTCTGCACTGCAATCCTGCAAGAAACGAGATACATATCTTTGTTGATGGGTTTACTTAGGACATGTTGGATATTATTGATAATCTCTGAAGTAGTTCAACAGTTTTGATTAAAGTATCATATGTTTAAAATATTTACATGATAATTGAAATATTATATCTTGAATTTTCTGAGAATGTCCTGAGAAGTGCTCTTTTTTTACTACACTAAAATGTAGATCTTGCTAAAACACATTTGATGTCAAATACATTTTACCGGTTTTACAGAAGTCATTCACATTAACAAGTCGGATAATCTATAAATTTAAACTTAGTTGTTATTTATGAACCTTCTGTAACTGCCGTGGTTTTCAAGAGTCCCATTCTGTATTAGACTTGAAAGATCTGTTAATTTTGCTCGCAGCTCTCAGGCTTGCTTTAGGTGCCGTAAATCTGGGATGTGGAACACCGGTTTTACTTTCCTTCCAAATGAAGTCTTGCTAAGCATTTTTGAGGCCGAGAAAATCCATCGCTGTTCCCTGGATTTGAACCCACGACCGTGTTAGCCCTGAGTCACGACGGACGGCAGCAAGATAAGCATTTCATTTATCATGAAAATATTTTAAACCCTTGGTACTTAAATTAAAATTGTTAAAGCCATTTCTGACGAAATAATGTTCGAAAAAGGTATTCAATATAAGGGATATCCTTGCAAGATGCAATGTTGTTGAGGGGAATGTCCGTCTAACATTTACAAATAAATTACCGAACAGCATATACATTTAATGTAATCTCGTAAGTATCATATTTCCTCACTCATTAACTAAATCCTGACTAATGCTTATCGCCACTAAATGTATGGAAAACAGAAAAAAAAAAACCTTTTTGACTTCACATAGTTATGTATATTGAGCAGGTCTTACTACGTATCGACCTTGTCTACTAACAATTAATATACAAATGGGCTACTTATTTTATTAATGCTAGTTAATATCATACGCTCAAGAGTTTGTAATATTCTCAGCAGAAACAATCTTCTCTTTTAATTGTCTGCTGTATAATGTAGGAGAAATGTCGAATGTGATATAAAACATTGCACTTATCTGTCGTTGGTATTACTGCCAGCACAGACCTCTCGTATCCCTTCGTGCTAGATTCCAAATGACACGAATCCATAGAATAGCAAACTGACTTCCTTCAGATTCTGTGGTTTTTTTTTGTTTTTTTTTTTTGTTATTTCACTGCATCTTGAACACATTATTATTATTATTATTATTATTATTATTATTATTATTATTATTATTATTATTATTATTATTATTATTATTATTATTATTATTATTATTATTATTATTATTATTATTATTATTATTATTATTATTATTATTATTATTATTATTATTATTATTATTATTATTATTATTATTATTAGTATTATTATTATTATTAGTATTATTATTATTATTATTATTATTATTATTATTATTATTACTATTAGTGTGTATGGATTTATTAAAGCAAAAGTTAGTATTCTATTTATATCACACAACCTGTATAGCTGTGTTCTTAAATTGACTAAGGCTATAATAGTGTAGATTAATTTATCAATAGTCTAGTTAGTATCTCGTTTGTATCATACAATCTGTATAAATTCATATGACATGGTTCTTTTGTGTATTTAACACTATACTGAACATGGTAGGGAGCCGCCCCTGAATATTGAATTTTGGGTGGCGTACTTACTGTACGTATGGTATCAGCTTGCCTTGGACGTGTCATCAGTTTTACAATCCCTTTTCGGGCTTGAGCATTAAACTGATTGGATGCTCTAATTAGTGGTTTATGAACCTCAAAATAGCTGCTCGTGGAGCTTTGATGCGATTATAACGTCTGGTGCAATGCTCACGAGACCACATCACGTAGTTACATAGCTAATTCCAAATGGAATGAATCTTACAAATATCGACACTGTAAAGATAAAATCGTTAGTTTTTATACAATTTATATGGTTTAATTGTTTTTCAAAATACTTCCCTTTAACACCAATACATTTTTGAGACCAGTCCTTGAAGCAAAGAATCCTCCACTGCTTCATCTGGTGACAAAAAGAGTGATTCCACGATTTTTGTCTCTAACAAACCAGGTGCTAGTTCAGTGATGCTGACCTTTAGACTTCTTAGTTTTGTTGTGTGCGCTTTCATTATGTAAAATTGTTTTTACTTTTGGACCTTTATCACTCGCTGTGTGAACAAATGGAACAAACGTCACGACAATCAACTTCCAAACCATTTGTGACTTAGCAATTGCAAAAGGTATGCGTAACTAAGTATTTGGCAATTCAAGGATGCCTAAAAAACAATTAACGCCGCAAAAAATATTTACATAAATAGTTTGTGTTTTTTAACGAGATCTACAATTTTTTGCAGTAAGATTTTGTCTCTTATCGTACGGTACAAAAATCATATAAAATGAAGAGCGCTTTTGAGAACATTACCCAAAAATTTGAAGATATACATTTCATTTGCCAAGAAAATATATTTTACATGTATCGTTTTAAGCAAAATGTTTAGACATTTTTTATGTAAAAGGTAGCTAAGCAAAGTTTAAGGAGGGGGATGGTGAACTCGAGTACTAACTGTGATATTTTTATCTACTTTTTTTTCTTCAGCTATGTTGTTCACCGAGCGCGATGGCTCAGGCGGCCCGCATTCGGAACGTACTGCTTCGATTCCCGTGGCCGGCCTAACTTACTGGGATTTTTAGGAGGTTTTCCCGGGTCCACAGACGAATCCTGGGTAGGTTGACTACATCCCCCGAATTTCCTGTCCCTCCATTTCATCTCACATCGGGTTGACGTGGAGACGTTAATCGGGCTGTTGTAATCTGCATAGCATTCAACAAGTGTTTGATGTGCCAAAGAGATTTCAGTATGTATCTGAATGGAATGCAACGTCAACTACGGCATTTTCGGGTTAAACAATGAGCTCCATTCATCAATAATTACTCCATGATAAATGCTGCAGGTGTAGGTGATACTGATGTGCCACAAATCCATAGGCGAAAGCTTAACGTTCAGAAGGCACAAGTAGGCCAGTTCCTAAAGTTACAAATGGGAAAGAATTCTTAGAATATATCAAGCTAGATATTAAAATTTGAATTGGAGTTTAAGATTTGGCAACGTATAACATAGAATGATGAAGTAAATCGAAATTTTAGTGATAAAAGAGAATTTAGTTTCGAGTCTTACAGACATGTTTTTAAATTAACGGACGATAAATAGAATAATGTTCAAATAAGTACAGGGTACATAGAGCTTAGAGTTATCAGACATTTATCTTTCAGAGTAAGAGAAAACCTCCAACGTGAAGTCATATCGGACGATGAATGAAATGATGTTCAAATAAGTACAGGGTACATAGAGCTTAGAGTTACCAGACATTTATCTTTCAGGATAAGAGAAAACCTCCAACGTGAAGTCATATCGGACGATGAATGAAATGATGTTCAAATAAGTACAGGGTACATAGAGCTTAGAGTTACCAGACATTTATCTTTCAGGATAAGAGAAAACCTCCAACGTGAAGTCATATCGGACGATGAATGAAATGATGTTCAAATGAGTACAGGGTACATAGAGCTTAGAGTTACCAGACATTTATCTTTCAGGATAAGAGAAAACCTCCAACGTGAAGTCATATCGGACGATGAATGAAATGATGTTCAAATAAGTACAGGGTACATAGAGCTTAGAGTTATCAGACATTTATCTTTCAGGATAAGAGAAAACCTCCAACGTGAAGTCATATCGGACGATGAATGAAATGATGTTCAAATAAGTACAGGGTACATAGAGCTTAGAGTTACCAGACATTTATCTTTCAGGATAAGAGAAAACCTCCAACGTGAAGTCATATCGGACGATGAATGAAATGATGTTCAAATAAGTACAGGGTACATAGAGCTTAGAGTTACCAGACATTTATCTTTCAGGATAAGAGAAAACCTCCAACGTGAAGTCATATCGGACGATGAATGAAATGATGTTCAAATAAGTACAGGGTACATAGAGCTTAGAGTTATCAGACATTTATCTTTCAGAGTAAGAGAAAACCTCCAACGTTAAGTCATATCGGACGATGAATGAAATGATGTTCAAATAAGTACAGGGTACATAGAGCTTAGAGTTACCAGACATTTATCTTTCAGGATAAGAGAAAACCTCCAACGTGAAGTCATATCGGACGATGAATGAAATGATGTTCAAATAAGCACAGGGTACATAGAGCTTAGAGTTACCAGACATTTATCTTTCAGGATAAGAGAAAACCTCCAACGTGAAGTCATATCGGACGATGAATGAAATGATGTTCAAATAAGTACAGAGTACATAGAGCTTACAGTTACCAGACATTTATCTTTCAGAGTAAGAGAAAACCTCCAACGTTGTCATATCGGACGATGAATGAAATGATGTACAAATAAGTACAGGGTACATAGAGCTTAGAGTTACCAGACATTTATCTTTCAGGATAAGAGAAAACCTCCAACGTGAAGTCATATCGGACGATGAATGAAATGATGTTCAAATAAGTACAGGGTACATAGAGCTTAGAGTTACCAGACATTTATCTTTCAGGATAAGAGAAAACCTCCAACGTGAAGTCATATCGGACGATGAATGAAATGATGTTCAAATAAGTACAGAGTACATAGAGCTTACAGTTACCAGACATTTATCTTTCAGAGTAAGAGAAAACCTCCAACGTTGTCATATCGGACGATGAATGAAATGATGTACAAATAAGTACAGGGTACATAGAGCTTAGAGTTACCAGACATTCATCTTTCAGGATAAGAGAAAACCTCCAGCGTTAAGTCATATCGGACGATGAATGAAATAATGTTCAAATAAGTACAGGGTACATAGAGCTTAGAGTTACCAGACATTTATCTTTCAGGATAAAGAGAACCTCCAACGTTAAGTCATATCGGACGATGAATGAAATGATGTTCAAATAAGTACAGGGTACATAGAGCTTAGAGTTACCAGACATTCATCTTTCAGGATAAGAGAAAACCTCCAACGTTAAGTCATATCGGACGATGAATGAAATGATGTTCAAATAAGTACAGGGTACATAGAGCTTAGAGTTACCAGACATTTATCTTTCAGGATAAGAGAAAACCTCCAACGTTAAGTCATATCGGACGATGAATGAAATGATGTTCAAATAAGTACAGGGTACATAGAGCTTAGAGTTACCAGACATTTATCTTTCAGGATAAGAGAAAACCTCCAACGTTAAGTCACATCAGACGATGAATGAAATGATGTTCAAATAAGTACAGGGTACATAGAGCTTAGAGTTACCAGACATTTATCTTTCAGGATAAGAGAAAACCTCCAACGTTAAGTCATATCGGACGATGAATGAAATAATGTTCAAATAAGTACAGGGTACATAGAGCTTAGAGTTACGGGACATTTATCTTTCAGGATAAGAGAAAACCTCCAACGTTAAGTCATATCGGACGATGAATGAAATAATGTTCAAATTAGTACAGGGTACATAGAGCTTAGAGTTACCAGACATTTATCTTTCAGGATAAGAGAAAACCTCCAACATTGAGTCATATCGGACGATGAATGAAATGATGTTCAAATAAGTACAGGGTACATAGAGCTTAGAGTTACCAGACATTCATCTTTCAGGATAAGAGAAAACCTCCAACGTTAAGTCATATCGGACGATGAATGAAATGATGTTCAAATAAGTACAGGGTACATAGAGCTTAGAGTTACCAGACATTCATCTTTCAGGATAAGAGAAAACCTCCACCGTTAAGTCATATCGGACGATGAATGAAATGATGTTCAAATAAGTACAGGGTACATAGAGCTTAGAGTTACCAGACATTTATCTTTCAGGATAAGAGAAAACCTCCAACGTTAAGTCATATCGGACGATGAATGAAATAATGTTCAAATAAGTACAGGGTACATAGAGCTTAGAGTTACGGGACATTTATCTTTCAGGATAAGAGAAAACCTCCAACGTTAAGTCATATCGGACGATGAATGAAATGATGTTCAAATAAGTACAGGGTACATAGAGCTTAGAGTTACGGGACATTTATCTTTCAGGATAAGAGAAAACCTCCAACGTTAAGTCATATCGGACGATGAATGAAATGATGTTCAAATAAGTAAGGGTACATAGAGCTTAGAGTTACCAGACATTCATCTTTCAGGTTAAGAGAAAACCTCCAACATTGAGTCATGTTGGACGATGAATGAAATGATGTTCAAATGAGTACAGAGTACATAGAGCTTAGAGTTACCAGACATTCATCTTTCAGGATAAGAGAAAATCTCCAACATTGAGTCATGTTGGACGATGAATAAAATGATGTTCAAATGAGTACAGGGTACATAGAGCTTAGAGTTATCAAACTTTCACTTTTTGGGATAAGGGAAAACTGGAGAAGACCTTGTCCGTGGCCTAGATTGGAACTCAGGACTTGTTGATCGTGAGACAGATACGCTACCAGGTATGCTAGAGAATTGAATAGTTACCGGTTCTAGTGATAAGATCGACAAACAATCGATCGATAGCTCGCTTCAAATGGTTCCATTATAATTATCAGTCAACTTATTGACAGTAATAATATGGATAGTTGTGACATAGGTGGGAGACCATTAAGTTGTGGACCAAACGTACGGATAACGATGTGCTTATCTCTAACATCAAACATCACCATTCAACAAGATTGTCGAGAAATGCTTTTATTATACATTTCTTTAGAGCTACAATGGAAGTAGTAGAACACAGCGATAGTCGACGTTTTATGAATAAAATGTAAATATTTTGTTTGTTAGCGACGTTAATATATAGAATGATATAAACTTCGCCTGTGTACACGTGGGGGCAGTCATGTTCAACCGTTAGTGTGGGCCAGTTTTGAACCCGATACCTAGAGATCAGAGGCCAACTGAGTCACCCAGTCCGACGGATCTTTTATAGCTGGTCGCTAGGTGATGGCTTTGTTACTATGATCAAGGATAAACTAATAACACTTACCATTTGAGAAAAGTTGATTAGCAATATGTCCGAGATTAGTGGAGAAAAGGACAAACGTGTGTTTTAACTTCTCAGGACATTCCCAGAAAATTCAAGATATACATTTTGTCATGAAAAGATCTCAAATATATGGGATTTTAATTAAAATGATTAAGAGGCAAGTGTGAAAGAAATGAAGTTGGACGTAAAGAGGAGTACTTAGGCGTTCCATGTTTTGGTTGTGTAGTGGTGAATACTTGAAGTTTTGATAGAAGTGAACCAATTAGGAGCGAAAAGAGAGATCTGTGAATACAATGCGGTCGTAATTAGCCAAGTTAAGCGTTGGAATTATGACAGCTTCTGCCAATTTAACTGAAAATGTTTTGTCCTTGTCCACTCTAAAGGTATATTTGTATTTAGCATGTTTATTACTTATTTTTGTTTGTTGTATTCTTGTTGTAAAGTTACTTTAATTATTAAAGCGGCCAAAACTAATACAAAAAGCCTAATATATGCAATGACATTGTGCACTATCTACCTTCTGTTAATAGAAATAAGCATTATCTTATTGTTAATTTTCTTGTAGATACAAGGAGCATATGGGAATACAGTAGATTTTAAGTGATAGATGTTTTAAGAGCTGGTGGTTGTAATGCCTTTGAAATTACATTGTCTTTGTATGAACAGAACATAAAAAATATCGTTGACATTTTACTTGTAGTGAAATCTTAATCATTTTCGAGATGCTTTCCGAAGAATGTTCACATAAAGAGCAGTTTGGGATGCGTCCTCATTGACGCAATGCATTCTGTATCTTATGTGGATAGAAGCGTTTGGACAGCATTTAATTTCCATTCATAAAGATTAGCAGCTGCACTAATTGGGTGTGAGTAGCTTGGTACTTTGGTGATTGCATCCGTTCATGCGAAGATGGATGAGCAAATGTTGTTAACCTCTATGTAATTATTTGCGTAAGCCCTGGCACTAAATAAGTTATGTGTCTCTAGCCAGATTGTGCTCTGTTCTCACTCTGCTGACATACACGTTTTGAGTCACCATAAACTCACCGAGCGGTTTCGTCTGTGGTCCCCGGGTTCGACGTTAATTACGTCCCCCATTTCTCTCATCTGGGAGTCTCGGCGTTGTTAAAACTTCCTCCTCCGTCTGGTGAGCCCGTTTCAGGACCACCGTGGTGCTGCCGGGGAGTTTGAAACTGTTAAATGGTGGGGACCCTGCGCTCTGCACTGTCATGGTTCCTTGGGGCGGCCATCGTCTGTCTCTTCCTCCCGGATGTGCTCCACTTGGGGGCAACAATCCACCATAAACTTCCAAAAACATTTAAGTGTGTGAACAGTATAACAAACTTCAGTTAATTCCAAGGTTATGAAGATTTTCAAGAGAATACTCCTATTCCAAACTAAGCTTTACCTGAAACTTTTTTGGAAATTTATTATCTCAAAAATAGCATTATCGATTTTGATTAAAATACTCTCTAGGCATTTAAGATGGTTTCATGACAAATGGGATGTATATCTTGAATTTTTTGTGAATGTCCTCAGAAGTTCCCTTCATTGTGTATGAATTGTAAGAGATAGACAAAATATTACTACATCCCGTTAACACGCAATCTGTGTCCAAAACAATGGAGTTAACCATTTCCGAAATATTCGCTGTTATGGTTAGAATTTTGAAATGGTTTTATCAAAATGAAAAAGTTGCTACCAGCGTTTTTATCTCTTGGTCATGTAAATGGTCTCAGTATTCTCATATTACCATTGTACCTATAACGAAGTGTGCTACGTACCCATTCAACAAACGTTTATCTCAAAATGAAATAGGAGGAAAAAGGAAAGTTTGTAATAATACTGAGTACACAAGTAGAGAATAGAGAAAGTATTGAGTATAACACTAAGGCATATTTAACGAGTATTTGGAAAAAAGTATATCAGGTAAACATTTATTAGGAAGTAAAGATGACCGGAATGAAATAATACACAGCAAATGTTCGATTTGTTACCTTCGCCTTCAACTAGTAGATATGCTACTGTATAGAAATGAAATGCATTAAACATTTAAAACCGCTATCACGGCAATAACAGCATGATCAAAATAGTCCAATTAATTGACAGAATCAGAAAATCGATTTAAAGAGGATAGTTTGGGTTGGGGCATTTTCTTGAGTATCTTCTACTTAAGCTGCAAGTTTGATATTTAAGAGAATATTTATTGTATTGCGTAGTTGTAGTAAGCATAGGAAGTATTCAATATGGGAAATACACGTTTTGAATCTCCCTGGAACTATGTGGGAGCAGACAAATAAGTTCAAAAGATTGTGTGTCTCTGTAATGACAATCCCAAGATGAAGAGAAAAGAAAAGCGCTGAGAATAATGGAAAGAAGAGTGTCTTGCCATTAACATATGAAATGGAGTCTACCTGGGGCGTCCCATTACCAAGAAAAACATCCAACAGGTGAAGCACAAAGTGTTTTTGGGGCGACCTCTATAGCTTGGTCCATACTCGAAACTTTCTCTATCTACATTATCTACCCTATGTGATGTCCTCGAAGCAAACAACTTCTTTTCGATCTTCGATTTCCACCACTTGATCTATTATGTCATTCATTTCGCTCTCGTTCTATGCCCTCAGTGTTTCTATTCCTTGTTGCTTCTCCACAAAAGAAGAAAGAAGACCTTTAAGGCGTTTTTTTTTTGCAGTGAAATCTCGGTATTGCATTTTTCGTATAACACAAATAGTCACAACATAACATGGAGGAGCAGTAGGACTACCGCTATGTCTTACTACCTACTTTCAACGTATTGCATTCCATCCAAATATTCAATATCAAACTTTCAATGAAAATATACGTTCTGAGGTTCATGAATTGAAAACATTTTTAGATAACGTGAACAGTAAAACTCAGACACAGTTGGTATTCACCAGCCTCCAAGGATGTACACCTAACTGCCCTTTGTATACAACACTTTTCGTACCTTTGGGTTTCTAAAATATGTTTCATAACCCCTTAGATTACGATACCACGTGTTTAAGATGACAAGTAGAAGTCCTGTTTATTCTGAATGACTTAGGTGTATTAGATAAACTGTAAAAAATGGTTCATAACGCTTTAGATTACAATACCACGTGTTTAAGATGACAAGTAGAAGTCCTGTTCATTCTGAATGACTTTTGTGTATTAGATAAACTGTAAAAAATGGTTCATAACGCTTTAGATTACAATACCACGTGTTTAAGATGACAAGTAGAAGTCCTGTTCATTCTGAATGACTTTTGTGTATTAGATAAACTGTAAAAAATGGTTCATAACGCTTTAGATTACAATACCACGTGTTTAAGATGACAAGTAGAAGTCCTGTTTATTCTGAATGACTTAGGTGTATTAGATAAACTGTAAAAAATGGTTCATAACGCTTTAGATTACTATACCACGTATTTAAGATGACAAGTAGAAGTCCTGTTTATTCTGAATGACTTAGGTGTATTAGATAAACTGTAAAAAATGGTTCATAACGCTTTAGATTACAATACCACGTGTTTAAGATGACAAGTAGAAGTCCTGTTCATTCTGAATGACTTTTGTGTATTAGATAAACTGTAAAAAATGGTTCATAACGCTTTAGATTACAATACCACGTGTTTAAGATGACAAGTAGAAGTCCTGTTCATTCTGAATGACTTTTGTGTATTAGATAAACTGTAAAAAATGGTTCATAACGCTTTAGATTACAATGCCATGTGTTTAAGATGACAAGTAGAACTCCTGTTCATTCTGAATGACTTTTGTGTATTAGATAAACTGTAAAATATGGTTCATAACGCTTTAGATTACAATACCACGTGTTTAAGATGACAGGTAGAAGTCCTGTTCATTCTGAATGACTTTTGTGTATTAGATAAACTGTAAAATATGTTTCATAACGCTTTAGATTACGATACCATGTATTTAAGATGACAAGTAGAACTCCTGTTCATTCTGAATGATTTTTGTGTATTAGATAAACTGTAAAATATGGTTCATAACGCTTTAGATTACGATACCATGTATTTAAGATGACAAGTAGAACTCCTGTTCATTCTGAATGACTTTTGTGTATTAGATAAACTGTAAAATATGGTTCATAACGCTTTAGATTAAAATACCACGTGTTTAAGATGACAAGTAGAAGTCCTGTTCATTCTGAATGACTTTTGTGTATTAGATAAACTGTAAAAAATGGTTCATAACGCTTTAGATTACAATGCCATGTGTTTAAGATGACAAGTAGAACTCCCGTTCATTCTGAATGACTTTTGTGTATTAGATAAACTGTAAAATATGGTTCATAACGCTTTAGATTACAATACCACGTGTTTAAGATGACAGGTAGAAGTCCTGTTCATTCTGAATGACTTTTGTGTATTAGATAAACTGTAAAATATGGTTCATAACGCTTTAGATTACGATACCATGTATTTAAGATGACAAGTAGAACTCCTGTTCATTCTGAATGACTTTTGTGTATTAGATAAACTGTAAAATATGGTTCATAACGCTTTAGATTACGATACCATGTATTTAAGATGACAAGTAGAACTCCTGTTCATTCTGAATGACTTTTGTGTATTAGATAAACTGTAAAAAATGGTTCATAACGCTTTAGATTACGATACCATGTATTTAAGATGACAAGTAGAACTCCTGTTCATTCTGAATGACTTTTGTGTATTAGATAAACTGTAAAATATGGTTCATAACGCTTTAGATTACGATACCATGTATTTAAGATGACAAGTAGAACTCCTGTTCATTCTGAATGACTTTTGTGTATTAGATAAACTGTAAAATATGGTTCATAACGCTTTAGATTACGATACCATGTATTTAAGATGACAAGTAGAACTCCTGTTCATTCTGAATGACTTTTGTGTATTAGATAAACTGTAAAATATGGTTCATAACGCTTTAGATTACGATACCATGTATTTAAGATGACAAGTAGAACTCCTGTTCATTCTGAATGACTTTTGTGTATTAGATAAACTGTAAAATATGGTTCATAACGCTTTAGATTACGATACCATGTATTTAAGATGACAAGTAGAACTCCTGTTCATTCTGAATGACTTTTGTGTATTAGATAAACTGTAAAATATGGTTCATAACGCTTTAGATTACAATACCACGTGTTTAAGATGGCAGGTAGAACTCCTGTTCATTCTGAATGACTTTTGTGTATTAGATAAACTGTAAAAAATGGTTCATAACGCTTTAGATTACGATACCATGTATTTAAGATGACAAGTAGAACTCCTGTTCATTCTGAATGACTTTTGTGTATTAGATAAACTATAAAAATGGTTCATAACGCTTTAGATTACGATACCACGTGTTTAAGATGGCAGGTAGAAGTCCTGTTCATTCTGAATGACTTTTGTGTATTAGATAAACTGTAAAAAATGGTTCATAACGCCTTAGATTACAATACCACGTGTTTAAGATGGCAGGTAGAAGTCCTGTTCATTCTGAATGACTTTTGTGTATTAGATAAGCTGTAAAATATGGTTCATAACGCTTTAGATTACGATACCATGTGTTTAAGGTGACAAGTAGAACTCCTGTTCATTCTGAATGACTTTTGTGTATTAGATAAACTGTAAAATATGTTTCATAACGCTTTAGATTACGATACCATGTATTTAAGATGACAAGTAGAACTCCTATTCATTCTGAATGACTTTTGTGTATTAGATAAACTGTAAAATATGGTTCATAACGCTTTAGATAACAATACCATGTATTTAAGATGACAAGTAGAACTCCTGTTCATTCTGAATGACTTTTGTGTATTAGATAAACTGTAAAAAATGGTTCATAACGCCTTAGATTACAATACCACGTGTTTAAGATGACAGGTAGAAGTCCTGTTCATTCTGAATGACTTTTGTGTATTAGATAAACTGTAAAATATGGTTCATAACGCTTTAGATTACGATACCACGTGTTTAAGATGACAGGTAGAAGTCCTGTTCATTCTGAATGACTTTTGTGTATTAGATAAACTGTAAAAAATGGTTCATAACGCCTTAGATTACAATACCACGTGTTTAAGATGACAGGTAGAAGTCCTGTTCATTCTGAATGACTTTTGTGTATTAGATAAACTATAAATATGGTTCATAACGTTTTAGATTACGATACCACGTGTTTAAGATGGCAGGTAGAAGTCCTGTTCATTCTGAATGACTTTTGTGTATTAGATAAACTGTAAAAAATGGTTCATAACGCCTTAGATTACAATACCACGTGTTTAAGATGACAGGTAGAAGTCCTGTTCATTCTGAATGACTTTTTTGTATTAGATAAACTGTAAAATATGGTTCATAACGTTTTAGATTACGATACCACGTGTTTAAGATGGCAGGTAGAAGTCCTGTTCATTCTGAATGACTTTTGTGTATTAGATAAACTATAAAAATGGTTCATAACGCTTTAGATTACGATACCACGTGTTTAAGATGGCAGGTAGAAGTCCTGTTCATTCTGAATGACTTTTGTGTATTAGATAAGCTGTAAAAAATGGTTCATAACGCTTTAGATTACAATACCACGTGTTTAAGGTGGCAGGTAGAAGTCCTGTTCATTCTGAATGACTTTTGTGTATTAGATAAACTGTAAAATATGGTGCATAACGCTTTAGATTAAAATACCACGTGTTTAAGATGGCAGGTAGAAGTCCCGTTCATTCTGAATGACTTTTGTGTATTAGATAAACTGTAAAAAATGGTTCATAACGCTTTAGATTACAATACCACCTGTTTAAGATGACAGGTAGAAGTCCCGTTCATTCTGAATGACTTTTGTGTATTAGATAAACTGTAAAATATGGTGCATAACGCTTTAGATTACAATGCGACGTGTTTAAGATGGCAGGTAGCAGTCCTGTTCATTCTGAATGACCTTTGTGTATTACATAAACTATAAAAAATGGTTCATAACGCTTTATATTACGATACCACGTGTTTAAGATGACCGATAAAAGTCCTGTTCATTCTGAATGACTTTTGTGTATTAGATAAACTGTAAGATATGGTTCATAACGCTTTAGATTACAATACCACGTGTTGTTCATTCTGAATGACTTTAGTGTATTAGATAAACTGTAAAAGATGGACAAAATGCTACTACATAAAAAATGTAGATCCTGTTGAAACATAATTTATATCAAATATATTTTTGTTTGGAATAAACAGTTTCCTAAATATTACATGATTTTTTTTGATTTTCCAAATGGAAAGTCGTTATTCTATTTTTCTGTGTCTTGACAGACAGAAGGAAACTTCAAACTCATTATACAGCGAACAACCTTTCAGACATTTGACTATCACTTAAAGTCTACTGTATTCCCTTGTAGCTACAATAAGATAATGTTTATCTTGGAGTACATAGAGCAATAAGTGTTTGTACAAGAGTAGAGAAAGTCAAGTATACATCACATAACGACCAAAACATTTGACTATCACTTGAAGTCTACTGTATTCCCTTGTAACTACAATAAGATAATGTTTATCTTGAAGTAGACAGAGCAATAAATGTTTGTACAAGAGTAGAGAAACTCATGTATACATCACATAGCGACCAAAACATTTGACTATCACTTAAAGTCTACTGTATTCCCTTGTAACTACAATAAGATAATGTATATCTTGAAGTAGATAGAGCAATAAGTGTTTGTACAAGAGTAGAGAAAGTCATGTATACATCACATAACGACCAAAACATTTGACTATCACTTAAAGTCTACTGTATTCCCTTGTAACTACAATAAGATAATGTTTATCTTGAAGGAGATAGAGTAATGTGTTTGTACAAGAGTAGAGAAAGTCATGTATACATCACATAGCGACCAAAACATTTCACTATCACTTAGTCTACTGTATTCCCTTGTAACTACAATAAGATAATGTTTATCTTGAAGTAGATAGAGCAATAAGTGTTTGTACAAGAGTAGAGAAAGTCATGTATACGTCACATAACCACCAAAACATTTGACTATCACTTAGTCTACTGTATTCCCTTGTAACTACAATAAGATAATGTTTATCTTGTAGTAGATAGAGCAATAAGTGTTTGTACAAGAGTAGAGAAAGTCATGTATACATCACATAACGACCAAAACATTTGACTATCACTTAAAGTCTACTGTATTCCCTTGTAACTACAATAAGATAATGTTTATCTTAGATAGATAGATGGATAGTTTTATTCACCTTAGGAATATACAATATTCATGGCTTCGTCAAATTTGTACCCATAAGAATAATAAATTTCTTATGAGTAATACAATTATGAATAATACAATAGTAATTAAATAATACAATAGTAGTTAAATAATACAATAGTGATTAAAGTAATGCAGTAGTAATTAACAGAATAATAATACAAATAGTAATTAAGAATAATGCAACTTAGGTCGCATAATAGTTTAATGTATTACATTTTTAAGAACTAGGCTGTAAGAGACATAATTTTCACCAAGAAAAAAATCAATATTTACTTTATTATTTAATTTTACTTCTTAGAAACTCATCTGTTGCCCGTGACATTACTTTTAGTAGGATAATTACAAGTATCACCTCCGAAGTTGCACAGGTATTTATTCACAAACATCATTTAGGAAGCATTGATATCTTGAAGTAGATAGAGCAATAAGTGTTTGCACAAGGGTAGAGAAAGTCATGTATACATCACATAGCGACCAAAACATTTGACTATCACTTAAAGTCTACTGTATTCCCTTGTAACTACAATAACATAATGTTTATGTTGAAGTAGACAGAGCAATATATGTTTGTACAAGAGTAGAGAAAGTCATGTGAGTGAGCACGTTATATTTTTAATTCGTGTTACATATATTCCAAACCAAATTTAAAGTGTCACTTTGAATTTTTGCAGAGTTTTTCTGTAGCATCAATACGTTGTTGTTGTTTATCGGTAGTCAGTTAATGACAACAAAGTTTTCTCACTTCTAGCTATGGATAGCATTGTCCAATAAATTGATATTGATGTTGGTGACAGTATTTTTATCAGTAACAACAGTTCTTGGACTTAGTCCTTCACGAAATTTATCACTAAGAAATTTGTAGTGTTTAACGCCCGCTTTTACTACATACGGCATCGCAGGCGGTGACACTGATGATACATGAGGTGAAGGTGGTTCGATCCCAGGGTACCGCAAAGTGAGATTTGTGGTGGACAACATGGCGCTGGGGCGGGTTTTCTCCGGGACCTCCGGTTTCCCCCGCCATCTCATTCCACCGGTGCTCCATCTTCATCTACTAAGAAGAAACCGATCTGTGATGAATTTACTGTACCAATTATAAATGGTACAGATGGTATTGAGATTGTTCGACGCATGCATTTTAAGCAGATGTTAGATGTTAATGACGATTTGAAACGGTAAAGAATGATACTCCGGGAAAGTTCTCTACCTACATTTATGGTTAGGTGAACACAAGATATGTAAATATTATAGTTAAGGTATTAGAGTAATCCGAACACTATCTGGTAAATGAGTAGAAAGCAGCAATTTTTGTTTTTAAAAACATTTTCAGTGTCGCCCTCTGTAATGTAGACAAGGTTTAAACAAGTTGATTATTTTGTATGTAATTACATGCATGACAGTTTGTGTAATGAAGCTGTGGTGTGTACGGTTTGCTCGTTAAACAAATATATTATATTATAAACATCGATTTGAACTCCCATTTTGGTTTTTGGTTTTCATGAAATTGATGGAAATGTGTTATCTCTAGTAAGCAGTATGCGCTATGTGTAATGATAAGCACCCAATACCGCATTCTCCTTATGCAGTTAAATCGAAATATCATTTCTTTAAATGTCCAGTATTCAGTTAACATGGATTTTTATGGCAAATTATCGTGGTCACACACACACTCGTGTATTTCCCGTATGTAAGTACGGGATATGCCGAAATGAAAAGGTCTAAAGCGGCACAACAATGGACCAGTTAGTGATTGTTTCATTTTTGGAAGGTTTTGTTTTAATGTCCTTGAATGTTCCATTTTGTGCTCATCTCAGAGGTTGAATGCAGTAACTCACACTTAGTCCTTTTGCGCAGGCATTCGCTGCCGCCGTGACAGTGTCTTAAGAATTTTTAATTTAAATACCATATGTAGGTACTTCGCCCTCCTCGGTAGCGTAGATGGTGGCGCGTCTGCCTCACGTTCAATAGGTCCCGAGTTCGAATCTCGGTTAGGGTGAATTACCTGCATAAGGTTTTTTCGGGGTTTCCCTTATTCTGATGAACGAATGTCAGGTAACTCTTAAGCTCAATGGACCCTGGGCTCATTTGAGCATCATTTCACCCATTTTATTCATCGTCCGATATGACTTAACGTTGGAGGACGTAAATTACAATAATAATAATAATAATAATAATAATAATAATAATAATAATAATAATAATAATAATAATAATAATAATAATAATAATAATAATAATAATAATAATAATAATAATAATAATAATAATAATAATAATAATAATAATAATAATAATAATAATAATAATAATAATTAATAAATAAATAAATAAATAAATAAAGGTCACATATAGCTACCTATCTGACGAACTATATGAGGTAAACAAAATTTTACTACAGTTTGTTTGTTCCTTTCTATTTGTTTGAATGTTTAAATTCCAATTACTTCTCTTAAGTGGTAAGTCCTTAACCATGCAAAGCCATCACATAGCGGCCAGCTTTTACAACATTTGACTATTTCAGTATCGCCTGTAGAATAAATATGACTTAAAATCATTTCCACAAATGTTTACCTCGTTATCATAACAAGAGAATAAGCGTATTCAAAAATAGTTTGTTGAAGTTTGGGTAGAGGAATGTAACACAGAGCTGCGTGGGCAAACATTGTTTGCCTGTCCCATTGTTTGGAGCATAAAGGGAAAACACTTAATTCTCAAACGTTGCGCTAATCTTTTATACATGAACATCGTCATTTTGGTTTACTGTCATTTCACATTAATTTGTAATTATGACGAACAGTTTGCAGGTTTACGATTGACTGGATCAAAAGAGCATATTAAACCAGCAATTGACAGTAGCGCATCCATTTCAAAAACAAAGAGTAAAATTATCTTTTCATTTACCCAGAGCAGTGGCGTGAATGCTTCTCTTATGATCTTCACTCACCGCAACACAATCAGGCTTGTAGCATTTACATATCGCCAGTGGATCTTGGTGTTTAACCAAATCAAACATTAATTTTAACTACTACACAAGGACGTTGATGTAAATGTAAAGAGGGAGCTCAAGGACTTGTAAAGACTGACAAGTCGTGTGTAGTAATAAGTACGTGCCCTTACGTGACGACTTTGAAATTCTAATCTCTTGTATGATCAAGATATAAAAGACAAATAAGCACTTCCCATTTGAGAAGAATATGCAAAGAATAACGAGGAATATCTGAGAAGTGCGTGTTTTAACAAAATCTACAGTTTTGAATAATGAGATCTTTTATACAAAAGCCATCCAGAATGAAGAGGACTTCTGAGTGTATTGCTAGAATGTTCAATATATAAACATATCTTAATTTAATAAAATTGGTTTGAACCATTTTTGAGCAAATCGTAATTTTGAAAGTTTAGGATGTAAATGTCCTCGCAATCGATGTCGACTACTGGGGGCATAACCACATTTGAACGGCGCATACAGACAGAGCCAATTCTAGTTATTATCGAGTGACGTGCTCTGAAAGTCATTTCATTGCTTCCGGTGCAAGTGTCGAAATAACATTCCATATAGCATTTTTCATTTTTCAATTTATGTAACCACGCCTACATGCGTCTGCCAAAATGCAGTTTGAAATATTTCTGATTATAGCAGACTTTCTCTGCTCTTGCACAAATGTTAATTCCTCTACTTACAGCATTAGAGTACGTGTAGGATGGAACGGCTGACCTCCGAATTCAGAGATTCCCAACTGGAGTCTCGTGAATATAACACAAGTGTAAGCAGCTTGATGATATTCCCATAATTTGACATATGTTTTAACGAGACCCATTGAGAGAACATGAGAGTTCTTTGATACGGAAAAACCCCCGGAAAGAATCTTACCCTAAGCGAGATTCGAATCCGGAAATGTGAGGCGGACGCCCGCACCACAGTTAAACACGTGAAGTTAAGCTGCATGAATGTTCGGTGTTGATAGTAGGTGTGTAATTTACTGTCGTCAAGTGCAATTAATTAACGGCGGTATCTGTTTTTGAAGCCATAAGAAGTAAACCAACTGTTTGAGTTAATGACGCGACATTTCTAATATAAAATGGTAGCCAAGTTTCGCTTTCTATTCATACCACATCTACTCAGTACTGAGATACGAGACTTGTGCACTCTTACACAAACACTTACTGCTCTATATACTTCAAGATAAACATTATCTTATTGTAGTTACAAGGGAATACAGTAGACTTTAAGTGATAGTCAAATGTTTTGGTCGTTATGTGATGTATACATGACTTTCTCTACTCTTGTACAAACACTTACTGCTCTATCTACTTCAAGATAAACATTATCTTGTAGTTACAAGGAAATACAGTAGACTTTAAGTGATAGTCAAATGTTTTGGTCGTTTTGTGATGTATACATGACTTTCTCTACTCTTGTACAAACACTTATTGCTCTATCTACTTCAAGATAAACATTATCTTGTTGTAGTTACAAGGAAATACAGTAGACTTTAAGTGATAGTCAAATGTTTTGGTCGTTATGTGATGTATACATGACTTTCTCTACTCTTGTACAAACACTTATTGCTCTATCTACTTCAAGATAAACATTATCTTGTTGTAGTTACAAGGAAATACAGTAGACTTTAAGTGATAGTCAAATGTTTTGGTCGTTTTGTGATGTATACATGACTTTCTCTACTCTTGTACAAACACTTATTGCTCTATCTACTTCAAGATAAACATTATCTTGTTGTAGTTACAAGGAAATACAGTAGACTTTAAGTGATAGTCAAATGTTTTGGTCGTTATGTGATGTATACATGACTTTCTCTACTCTTGTACAAACACTTATTGCTCTATCTACTTCAAGATAAACATTATCTTGTTGTAGTTACAAGGGAATACAGTAGACTTTAAGTGATAGTCAAATGTTTTGGTCGTTATGTGCTGTATACATGACTTTCTCTACTCTTGTACAAACACTTATTGCTCTATCTACTTCAAGATAAACATTATCTTGTTGTAGTTACAAGGGAATACAGTAGACTTTAAGTGATAGTCAAATGTTTTGGTCGTTATGTGTTGTATACATGACCTTCTCTACTCTTGTACAAACACTTATTGCTCTATTTACTTCAAGATAAACATTAGCTTATTGTAGTTACAAGGGAATACAGTAGACTTTAAGTGATAGTCAAATGTTTCGGTCGTTATGTGATGTATACATGACTTTCTCTACTCTTGTACAAACACTTATTGCTCTATCTACTTCAAGATAAACATTATCGTATTGTAGTTACAAGGGAATACAGTAGACTTTAAGTGATAGTCAAATGTTTTGGTCGTTATGTGATGTATACATGACTTTCTCTACTCTTGTACAAACACTTATTGCTCTATCTACTTCAAGATAAACATTATCGTATAGTAGTTACAAGGGAATATAGTAGACTTTAAGTGATAGTCAAATGTTTTGGTCGTTATGTGATGTATACATGACTTTCTCTACTCTTGTACAAACATTTATTGCTCTATCTACTTCAAGATAAACATTATCTTATTGTAGTTATAACGGACTTACAGTAGACTTTAAGTGATAGTCAAATGTTTAAGGAGATGTTCGCCATGTGATGGACTTGAAATTACATTCTCTTTGCTCTGCCAATAAATAAACAAACGAATAGCGACTTCCCATTTGAGAAAAAATTTAAGTATTGCAAAATTCAAGAAAATGCAGCAATATCTCTAAAATGCCTTCCTTCACCAAAACATTTAATGGGTATAATTGGTGTATTTTATCAAGATGTACAATTGTTGTGTAGTAAGATTTTGTCTACCTCTTATAGTTTGAGTTATACAAAAGTCAGACAGAATGAAGAGCAGTTCTGAGTACGTTTCCAGGAAATTCAAGATATACATTTCATAAAAAATATGTTAAAAATGTGTTATTTTAAACAAAAGAGCTGGAGCCATTTTCGGAAAATAATGGTGTTCGAAAAACTGTTGTTGAGACAGAGTTTTTATTTAATTTACATGTTTCTCAGCGTGCCATTGTGTGCGATAGGTTAATATTGCTTAGGATGTTTAACGCGCCAGGAAGTCATGCTAAGTATTTTGTACATGCTCTCTGGTTATAAAGGCCCATATAATAAAAACCAAACTTGCGACACAAACTAAACTTTACTTTCTGTTTAACATGTTTATATAATAAATAGAATTTATATTTTGAATTTTCTTGAGGTCCTAACGGGTAAACGTAAGCGGTATACAAAAGAAATTGAGCATCTCCTTAAAGGTAGTTTATTTGTTACGTGGATAGCTGTTGTTGTTTGTACGCCCCGAGGGTACATCGGCACTTCCTCTAAGACCGCACATTTGCAAACTTGCCAGTCTATCCTGTTTGCTAATTATGGTAAACTTTGTTGACCAAGATTTAGCTTGTGCTAATATCCTTCTTGGTTTTCAAGCTACATATTGGGAGGTGGTTAATATTGCAGAGAAAGTAGACTAATATGTTTGGTGTAAAGGTTCTCACTTTGGCAAATGTATTTGTTAGGAAGAAGCGAGCAAGTTAAACATACGTAACGAAAATGTTGGTAACGTATGCCACTCGCCTCCATTGGGGGTTGTTCCCCTATACACCCGTCAACGTCAAGTCATATCAGTGAGGTTAAGGGTGAGCCACCCACGCTACCGTGCTCCATAATCTCATATGTTACGTTTATTTTCAATACATCTCCTCTTGATTATAGTGCCTTCTTTTGAAATATCGAACTACAAATGACTGTTTATTGTGTTGCCGCTGTTCACAGGAGACCACAAAAGGTGGGTCGTGTAATACATTCGTGTCTATATTACTGAACAGCACAAATAAAAAGTGAAATATCTGGACTAGACATTTAGGCCAGGACTCTGTTTATTTGTTTTAAAGTCAATTAGTCAACATTTTAAATTAATAAACAGAAGAATGTTTAATGCAGCTGAATAAAATAAACGGTAAATAAAATAAATATATTAAATAATTTTGATTAATAAGTTATATAATATATGAGGAAATACAATTATTTTTAATATCGATAGGTAGATAAGCTTTTTAAGAAATAAAAGTAAGTTGTAAATGTGTGGAATAATTTATAACGATGAGTTAGGTATTTGTGGTAGGTAGTACTGAGATATGGAATAAATTATAAAAAGGTTGATTTATTTTGTAGAAAATGGCGTAGTGTAGTAATAGCTAGGTTTGAAACGTATACCGGTATTTAATGTTTGTGGAGAGTGATTTTTACTTACTTTTGTTTTCTTTTTAGTTATTTACTTAATTCACTGTAGCTATATTATCTGAGTGTTGATGTTTTACTGCTCTAGACATTATTATTGTTGTTGATATAATAATTGGAAATTACTCCCGTTTTAGAAAGTAGGTAGTGGGACACGTAGTTTTATAAATATTATTCGGATTGGTAGCGTTAGCTGCGTTGTAGCTGTAGCAGTACAGAAATGAAAAGCGAATCCATTCCACTACCAACTACTCGCTAAACGTAGACAAAAATGTAAAAAAGAAGACACAATTGAGCAATTTGCCAGATAAGCTGTTGTTTACCGTTACATTGCTCTATACCTTCAACGAAATATGTGATGGAACACGAAGTAGATAGAAGACTGGGGTGAAGCGGGAGAAAAGACTGCTTGATGAGGGCGGCATCCCAAAGGTATCATCAGTCTCAAGTTAAGAGGTTCAATTACCAAGTTAAAATCGTCCCCAAGTGAATATTCCAAATCGCTTAGTCAAGATGAAGAGTAATCTAGCAAACACTAGTACAAACTCTGACAAGACGAATGCTGCTCTCCTCCGAGACTGTGTCAGATGGAGCAGAGGCTAGCGCCTCTGTTATCTAATCTAAAGTTTAAACTATAGTTTTAAGTTTTATTTCTTATTATAAAGTAGAGTAGAACCCAGGGCGTAACAGCTTGTACCTAGCGTACGTCCTCATAGAAAACGTGTCTTCATTTTAGAACTGATCTTCAGTTTAAGGTAAGCTGAGTGATAGTGAAACAGCTCATCACTTCACGTGTGGGATGACAATGGATTTCAAAACACACTTGGACGTACAAAACAGACATTTGTATCCTTATTAGACAACAATGCAACTTAAAGGTTTAAACCAGTGTTTGCTGAACTATGACGCATTCATGGGACTCAAAACAATGCTCTAATACATGAGTGACTGAAAAAAATGCTAGTGACAATGTTAATCATTAGCACATAATAGAAGGTACATTAGAAAGTGTAAAACCATATATTTTAATTATTGCATTTCTGTTAAAATAACAATGCATACCTACTTAAAAATTAAGTATAAACATGGAAGCTATAAACCACTTAATGTTGTTAATCCAAGTTTCTATAAACAATATCTAATTGTTTTCTGCATACATACGAAGTGGCCTTCTTTATATCGAGCAAGAAATGAATTGTTTGCTCCGAATTTGAAGGAATTCGTGTGTAGGTTTTCAGATTACGCCACGTAGTGTTTCAAACACCTGTTTGCCACGCGGATGCTCATTACAACACTACAGACTCTATCAAATAATGTTGAAGGTACAGTCAGGAAACATTGTTAGTAATGTCTTGATGCGGTTTGTTAGGAATACAATGTTGCATGCTGACAAAGTATATAGGAAAATAAATCGTAAGAAGTAGAGTCAAGTACGAAGAAAAGGCCTAGTATTTTTGTTTGTGAATGGCTTATTTCAGAACGTCAGCTTAAGTTGGCAGGTCTGTCACAACTGTGAGGAGGAAAACACTTTCCTCAGCCATCGTAGGAAGTATTCAGTAATGTATACAGAAATAACTAGCACATTGGTATCAGGAAGGAAAGGACCAACGTGCACTATAAGTCTGTGCCGAGATTAACGCCCCCCCCCCCCGAGCTTGTTGTTTTATGGCAATATGTTACAGCTTATCAGACCATGGCACTCTCATTGACAATACAGAAATGGGGGAAACAAACATCGTATGTCTCAATAACATTACTAAAAATATAAGTTGAATATTTCTGTTATTTAAACCTTGCTCTAACGATTTTGATTAAAATATCATTATGTCCAAGAGGAAGTTATTCTTTTGATATACTATTTATGCAAATAGAATGCAATATAGCGACAGACCATTAGACTATCACTTAAAGTCTACTGTATTCCCTTAATGTTTATCTTAACATGAAGGAGATATTTGTTAGTAATAACTCCTATTAGAACGGAGGCCGCGCTGTGGCACAGTGGTTAGACTGCTCGGCTCTCCCATGCGATTTGTGGTGGATAACATGGCGCTGGGTTGACTTTCTTCCAGATCCTCCGATTTCCCCCGCCAGAATTCAACCAATGTCACCCTGGTACTATCATCCACTTCTGTCACTCTCATCCCCTCAACCCTGGTCTGCTCTGTCAGGTCAATGCTTTGGCTCCCTCGCCCCGACTTTCCGGACGACTGCAACCCGAACAACTCCTAACACCCGATGCGAGTGCACATACCATGTTATTATTTATTAATATTGAAATACTAAGTATTGAGTATTGAAGCTTATCTCCGTACGAGTTACATAAAAGTCATCCAAAGTAGAAAGCACTTCTAACGATATTTCCAGAAAATTCAAGATATATGTACATTTCATTTGTTAGATACGCATTTTAAACGTATATTTTAATTAGAATTGTTGAAGCTATTTTTGAATATGTTCTGTAAAATGTCGCATGTAAAGTGTAGTTTTGTGTAGTGTTTAACGCCGTTTTTACTACATGCAGCTATGTAGGCGGTGACATTGATGATACATGAAATGAAGATGGAGCAGTACGGTGGAATGAAATGGCGGTCGCCTGGGATCGAACCCGGATCGAATGGTTTATGGCGCGGCCTGTAAGGTCGTGTTTAATGCACTTCTCGTTTTTGAGTTGTGTTGTTTATGAAGATTTTCCTGGAAACTCTTTCTTTTGTTCAGGTGGTCTTAAAATGTGTATTTAGAATTGTAATTGTTTGTGGAATTGAGTAATTTGATGTGCAGTGGAGAAAGTGAGCTGTAGCTGTTTACCTAACAGACGACAAACCACAGATACGTGATCCGGTTACAAATCGTGCTCATCACGCTCTATGGTCCTCAGCACATGCTTACTTCCAAAATGTAGAAATTGCCTTATTGCGGCATTTTTTGACAGAAAGAATGAGAATATGGAAGTACAAAGCGCTGGTCGTTATGTACAACCAGGAGGGAAAAAAAACTAATAACGGCCTTACCCAAAACATTGTACAGTACCGACCAATATTAAGGGAATATCTCCAAGTGTAATTGACGTAAACTGATGGACGTTTGTTGTGTTACAGTTTAAAAGTTATAAAAAGAATAAAGAGGACTTCTGAGGATATTGTCAAAAAGTTGAAGGTGTCCTATATTGTCATGCAGTAGGTAATTTAATGAAAATCGTTTGAGCGCCTTTGAAAGCCAAAATGTTCTAAAATCAAACTTTGGAAATGTGTTCCATGTAAAAGGTAGGAGAACTTGTAAACCTTTTCCCAAACAGTCAGACAGTTTTTTGATTCAGAGTTAGTAATTATCTACGCAGGAGATAACAGAACTGTAGTGACAAAGGTTGGGTTTTGCTTTACCAATTTTACGGCCACGTACTTCACGGAGCTTATTTGCATAACTTTGTTTACATCATTATCCTGTACAGTAGCTCGTCATTGGTCACATTCTACCCACACAAATGTTTCGTTTGTTCTTACCATCGACACAGCTTTTACCCTTGTGTACATCAGACAATCCTTTACATGTAAAAAATGTTCCCTCTTTTTTATTGTCTAATGATTTTAAATAAAATACAACATATTTTATATATTTTCATGGCAAATGATATTTATATTCTGAATTTTGTGGGAATATCCTCAGAAGTTGTGGATGACTTTTATACAACTGTTTCAAATCTTGTTAAAACTTAAGTTTATGTGGCATAATTTCTTTGGGAGCTTACAATTTCCAACGTATACCTTAGATGGGCTTTCTTCGACAAATACTTGTAACAGTTTGGCCGTCGTATATGTAAGGAATGAAGGCACGTGGGTTCACATCTATGACATTCACCACATTAGCTTCATGGAATTAGCAGTCAAAGCCAAAAGGCGCTGGCCATGTTAAAGGGAAATACCAACAGCCACACATGTACAGTCTTAACCTTCAGTGTAATCATTTTGAAAAAAGCCTGCACTAGAAACATATTCCCAATACGTTTCCTCAGGCTTTGGACTTCAAAATTTATATATTACAATATATTGCCATTGTTTTTTTTAAAGTATTAAGTATATTCATAATGAAGAATAAGTAATAATGATAATGATCATGATTGATAACGGTAATGATGATGATTATGATAATGGCCTTTTAAGTGCATGTTTGTGCTTCATCGGCCGTCGCTCTTGTAAACGTTCTGTCCTTTGTTGACCGCTTTTTTTTGTATATTCTCAGATTTTACAGGGAAACTTAAAGGAATACATAGATCAATGCAATAAAGGAAAAATTGCAAGGGTTCGAACAATAACAAGACTAAGGGTAGGTAAAATCTAAATCCAGCCATACCAAACCACTCCTGTCATAAAACACGGAATAGCCAACCAGGACAAAGTCCATCTCACGTAAAAGTACAAGCCCAGTATGAGAACAACAATGTTCGCAGCATTCGCGGTTAGGACGTTAGGGGAACGTGTTGTCTGGTGGACTTGTGAGAGTCTGGCCCAATTAGCTATTTCATGTGGTTTTAGTAATGCGGACTGAAGAGGACTTCACAATATCGTTGAGCCCATTTTAGAGGATGCTAAAGCTAAATACCAAGTTTGGTACGCTATTTACATACACACCAGAACCTTATATAAAAATGTATGAGGGAGGGGGGGAGGAGCAGTCGCGATATCGATACAATATCAATGTACGTATTGGAGAAGCTAAAATTCCATTGAGATAACTGTGGTTCAAATCCTGGCGTACCTTTTGAAATGGAAAGTTGCTCACATAGTTTTTGTACGCTCATTTCCTCATATGAATGACCCCGTCTGATATTCAACTTGCTCCAACTATAAGTGAGAGTCATATGTTTTAAACAGCTGATTATGTCTTTCAAGGTGGATTCTGTTTGTATGGCGAAGAGATATAAACCGAATAACTACCGCTTTTTCAGAAAATTTATTTGAACCTTTTTAAACATTTAAACAAATATCAAAGAATAACTTCCAAAGAATTAATTTTTAATTGTTTCGTTTGCATAAGTTTGTTTTGCTTTAGCTACCCTAAGCGACAACGTGGCAGAGCGGTTATACTGTCAAGGAGCTGGGCGTTAGCTCACGATAGAGGGAGAGTAGACCTCGCTAGCAATTGGTACATATACAGCTGGGCGTTAAGTCACGATAGAGGTAGAGTAGACATCGCTAGCAAATGGTACATATACAGCTGGGCGTTAACTCACGATAGAGGGAGAGTAGACCTCGCTAGCAATTGGTACATATACAGCTGGGGGTTAAGTCACTATAGAGGTAGAGTAGAACTCGCTAGCAACTGGTACATATACAGCTGGGGGTTAAGTCACTATAGAGGTAGAGTAGACAACGCTAGCAACTGGTACATATACAGCTGGGCGTTAACCCACGATAGAGGGAGAGTAGACAACGCTAGCAATTGGTACATATACAGCTGGGCGTTAAGTCAAGATAGAGGTACAGTAGACAACGCTAGCTGGTACATATACAGCTGGGCGTTAAGTCACGATAGAGGGAGAGTAGATCTCGCTAGCAATTGGTACATATACAGCTGGGGGTTAAGTCACTATAGAGGTAGAGTAGACAACGCTAGCAACTGGTACATATACAGCTGGGCGTTAACTCACGATAGAGGGAGAGTAGACAACGCTAGCAATTGGTACATATACAGCTGGGCGTTAAGTCAAGATAGGGGTACAGTAGACAACGCTAGCTGGTACATATACAGCTTGGCGTTACGTCACGATAGAGGGAGAGTAGATCTCGCTAGCTGGTACATATACAGCTGGGCGTTAGCTCACGATAGAGGTAGAGTAGACAACGCTAGCTGGTACATATACAGCTGGGCGTTAAGTCACGATAGAGGGAGAGTAGACAACGCTAGCAATTGGTACATATACAGCTGGGCGTTAAGTCAAGATAGAGGGAGAGTAGATCTCGCTAGCTGGTACATATACAGCTGGGCGTTAAGTCACGATAGAGAGAGAGTAGACAACGCTAGCAATTGGTACATATACAGCTGGGCGTTAAGTCAAGATAGAGGGAGAGTAGATCTCGCTAGCTGGTACATATACAGCTGGGCGTTAGCTCACGATAGAGGTAGAGTAGACAACGCTAGCTGGTGCATATACAGCTGGGCGTTAAGTCAAGATAGAGGGAGAGTAGACCTCGCTAGCAATTGGTACATATACAGCTGGGCGTTAAGTCACGATAGAGGGAGAGTAGACCTCGCTAGCAACTGGTACATATACAGCTGGGCGTTAAGTCACGATAGAGGGAGAGTAGATCTCGCTAGCTGGTACATATACAGCTGGGCGTTAGCTCACGATAGAGGTAGAGTAAACAACGCTAGCTGGTACATATACAGCTGGGCGTTAAGTCAAGATAGAGGTAGAGTAGACCTCGCTAGCAACTGGTACATATACAGCTGGGCGTTAGCTCACGATAGAGGTAGAGTAGACAACGCTAGCTGGTACATATACAGCTGGGCGTTAAGTCACGATAGAGGGAGAGTAGACAACGCTAGCAATTGGTACATATACAGCTGGGCGTTAAGTCACGATAGAGGTAGAGTAGACCTCGCTAGCAATTGGTACATATACAGCTGGGCGTTAAGTCAAGATAGAGGTAGAGTAGACAACGCTAGCAATTGGCATATATACAGCTGGGCGTTAGCTCACGATAGAGGGAGAGTAGACCTCGCTAGCTGGTACATATACAGCTGGGCGTTAAGTCACGATAGAGGGAGAGTAGACAACGCTAGCAATTGGTACATATACAGCTGGGCGTTAAGTCACGATAGAGGGAGAGTAGACCTCGCTAGCTGGTACATATACAGCTGGGCGTTAAGTCACGATAGAGGTAGAGTAGACCTCGCTAGCAATTGGTACATATACAGCTGGGCGTTAAGTCACGATAGAGGGAGAGTAGACAACGCTAGCAATTGGTACATATACAGCTGGGCGTTAAGTCACGATAGAGGGAGAGTAGACCTCGCTCGCTGGTACATATACAGCTGGGCGTTAAGTCACGATAGACGTAGAGTAGACCTCGCTAGCTGGCACATATACAGCTGGGCGTTAAGTCACGATAGAGGGAGAGTAGACAACGCTAGGAACTGGTACATATACAGCTGGGCGTTAAGTCACGATAGAGGGAGAGTAGACAACGCTAGCAATTGGTACATATACAGCTGGGCGTTAAGTCACGATAGAGGGAGAGTAGACAACGCTAGGAACTGGTACATATACAGCTGGGCGTTAAGTCACGATAGAGGGAGAGTAGACCTCGCTAGCAATTGGTACATATACAGCTGGGCGTTAAGTCACGATAGAGGGAGAGTAGACAACGCTAGCAATTGGTACATATACAGCTGGGCGTTAGCTCACGATAGAGGTAGAGTAGACCTCGCTAGCTGGTACATATACAGCTGGGCGTTAAGTCACGATAGAGGTAGAGTAGACCTCGCTAGAAACTGGTACATATACAGCTGGGCGTTAAGTCACGATAGAGGGAGAGTAGACCTCGCTAGCTGGTACATATACAGCTGGGCGTTAAGTCACGATAGAGGGAGAGTAGACCTCGCTAGCTGGTACATATACAGCTGGGCGTTAAGTCACGATAGAGGTAGAGTAGACCTCGCTACCTGGCACATATACAGCTGGGCGTTAGCTCATGATAGAGGTAGAGTAGACCTCGCTAGCTGGTACATATACAGCTGGGCGTTAGCTCATGATAGAGGGAGAGTAGACAACGCTAGCAATTGGTACATATACAGCTGGGCGTTAAGTCACGATAGAGGTAGAGTAGACCTCGCTAGCAACTGGTACATATACAGCTGGGCGTTAAGTCACGATAGAGGTAGAGTAGACAACGCTAGCTGGCACATATACAGCTGGGCGTTAGCTCACGATAGAGGTAGAGTAGACAACGCTAGCTGGCACATATACAGCTGGGCGTTAGCTCACGATAGAGGTAGAGTAGACCTCGCTAGCAATTGGTACATATACAGCTGGGCGTTAGCTCACGATAGAGGTAGAGTAGACAACGCTAGCTGGTACATATACAGCTGGGCGTTAAGTCACGATAGAGGTAGAGTAGACAACGCTAGCTGGTACATATACAGCTGGGCGTTAAGTCACGATAGAGGTAGAGTAGACCTCGCTAGCTGGTACATATACAGCTGGGCGTTAAGTCACGATAGAGGTAGAGTAGACAACGCTAGCTGGTACATATACAGCTGGGCGTTAGCTCACGATAGAGGGAGAGTAGACCTCGCTAGCAACTGGTGCATATACAGCTGGGCGTTAGCTCACAATAGAGGTAGAGTAGACAACGCTAGCAATTGGCACATATACAGCTGGGCGATAGCGCACGATATAGGGAGAGTAGACCTCACTAGCAATTGGTACATATACAGCTGGGCGTTAGCTCACGATAGAGGGAGAGTAGACCTCGCTAGCAATTGGTACATATACAGCTGGGCGTTAAGTCATGATAATGGGAGAGTAGACCTCGCTAGCAATTGGTACATATACAGCTGGGCCTTAGCTCACAAAAGAGGGAGAGTAGACCTCGCTAGCAATTGGTACATATACAGCTGGGCGTTAGCTCACGATAGAGGTAGAGTAGACCTCGCTAGCAACTGGCACATATACAGCTGGGCGTTAGCTCACGATAGAGGGAGAGTAGACCTCGCTAGCAATTGGTACATATACAGCTGGGCGTTAGCTCACGATGGAGGGAGAGTAGACCTCGCTAGCAATTCGTACATATACAGCTGGGCGTTAGATCACGATAGAGGGAGAGTAGACCTCGCTAGCAATTGGTACATATACAGCTGGGCGTTAGCTCACGATAGAGGGAGAGTAGACCTCGCTAGCAACTGGTGCATATACAGCTGGGCGTTAGCTCACGATAGAGGTAGAGTAGACAACGCTAGCAATTGGTACATATACAGCTGGGCGTTAGCTCACGATAGAGGGAGAGTAGACCTCGCTAGCAACTGGTGCATATACAGCTGGGCGTTAGCTCACAATAGAGGTAGAGTAGACAACGCTAGCAATTGGCACATATACAGCTGGGCGATAGCGCACGATAGAGGGAGAGTAGACCTCGCTAGCAATTGGCACATATACAGCTGGGCGTTAAGTCATGATAATGGGAGAGTAGACCTCGCTAGCAATTGGTACATATACAGCTGGGCGTTAGTTCACGATAGAGGGAGAGTAGACCTCGCTAGCAATTGGTACATATACAGCTGGGCGTTAGCTCACGATAGAGGTAGAGTAGACCTCGCTAGCAACTGGCACATATACAGCTGGGCGTTAGCTCACGATAGAGGGAGAGTAGACCTCGCTAGCAATTGGTACATATACAGCTGGGCGTTAGCTCACGATAGAGGGAGAGTAGACCTCGCTAGCAATTGGTACATATACAGCTGGGCGTTAGCTCACGATAGAGGGAGAGTAGACCTCGCAACAACTGGCACAAATACAGCTGGGCGTTAACTCACGATAGAGGTAGAGTAGACAACGCTAGCAATTGGCACATATACAGCTGGGCGTTTGCTCACGATAGAGGGAGAGTAGACCTCGCTAGCAATTGGTACATATACAGCTGGGCGTTAGCTCACGATAGAGGGAGAGTAGACCTCGCTAGCAATTGGTACATATACAGCTGGGCGTTAAGTCATGATAATGGGAGAGTAGACCTCGCTAGCAATTGGTACATATACAGCTGGGCGTTAAGTCATGATAGAGGGAGAGTAGACCTCGCTAGCAATTGGTACATATACAGCTGGGCCTTAGCTCACGATAGAGGGAGTGTAGACCTCGCTAGCAATTGGCACATATACAGCTGGGCCTTAGCTCACGATAGAGGTAGAGTAGACCTCGCTAGCAATTGGTACATATACAGCTGGGCCTTAGCTCACGATAGGGGGAGAGTAGACCTCGCTAGCTGGTACATATACAGCTGGGCCTTAGCTCACGATAGAGGTAGAGTAGACCTCGCTAGCAATTGGTACATATACAGCTGGGCCTTAGCTCACGATAGAGGGAGTGTAGACCTCGCTAGCAATTGGCACATATACAGCTGGGCGTTAGCTCACGATAGAGGTAGAGTAGACCTCGCTAGCAACTGGTACATATACAGCTGGGCGTTAGCTCACGATAGAGGGAGAGTAGACCTCGCTAGCAACTGGTACATATACAGCTGGGCGTTAGCGCACGATAGAGGTAGAGTAGACCTCGCTAGCAATTGGTACATATACAGCTGGGCGTTAGCTCACGAGAGAGGGAGAGTAGGCCTCGCTAGCAACTGGTACATATACACCTGGGCGTTAGCTCATGATAGAGGTAGAGTAGACCTCGCTAGCAACTGGTACATATACAGCTGGGCGTTAGCTTACGATAGAGGGAGAGTAGACCTCGCTAGCAACTGGTACATATACAGCTGGGCGTTAGCTCACGATAGAGGTAGAGTAGACCTCGCTAGCAATTGGCACATATACAGCTGGGCGTTAGCTCACGATAGAGGTAGAGTAGACAACGCTAGCTGGTACATATACAGCTGGGCGTTAAGTCACGATAGAGGTAGAGTAGACCTCGCTAGCAATTGGTACATATACAGCTGGGCGTTAAGTCAAGATAGAGGTAGAGTAGACAACGCTAGCAATTGGCACATATACAGCTGGGCGTTAGCTCACGATAGAGGTAGAGTAGACCTCGCTAGCTGGTACATATACAGCTGGGCGTTAAGTCACGATAGAGGTAGAGTAGACCTCGCTAGCTGGCACATATACAGCTGGGCGTTAGCACACGATAGAGGTAGAGTAGACAACGCTAGCTGGCACATATACAGCTGGGCGTTAGCTCACGATAGAGGTAGAGTAGACCTCGCTAGCAATTGTCACATATACAGCTGGACGTTAGCTCACGGTAGAGGTAGAGTAGACATCGCTAGCAATTGTCACATATACAGCTGGGCGTTAGCTCACGATAGAGGTAGAGTAGACCTCGCTAGCAATTGTCACATATACAGCTGGGCGTTAAGTCACGATAGAGGTAGAGTAGAACTCGCTAGCTGGCACATATACAGGTGGGCGTTAGCTCACGATAGAGGTAGAGTAGACCTCGCTAGCTGGTACATATACAGCTGGGCGTCAAGTCTCGATAGATTTATAGTAGACCTCGCTAGCAATTGTCACATATACAGCTGGGCGTTAGCTCACGATAGAGGTAGAGTAGACCTCGCTAGCAACTGGTACATATACAGCTGGGCGTTAGCTCACGATAGAGGTAGAGTAGACAACGCTAGCTGGTACATATACAGCTGGGCGTTAGCTCACGATAGAGGTAGAGTAGACAACGCTAGCTGATACATATACAGCTGGGCGTTAAGTCACGATAGAGGTAGAGTAGACCTCCCCAGCTGGTCCATATACAGCTGGGCGTTAAGTCACGATAGAGGTAGAGTAGACCTCGCTAGCAATTGTCACATATACAGCTGGGCGTTAGCTCACGATAGAGGTAGAGCAGACAACGCTAGCAATTGGTACATATACACCTGGGCGTTAGCTCACGATAGAGGTAGAGTAGACAACGCTAGCAATTGGCACAATTACAGCTGGGCGTTAGCTCACGATAGAGGGAGAGTAGACCTGGCTAGCAATTGGTACATATACAGCTGGGCGTTAGCTCACGATAGAGGGAGAGGAGACCTCGCTAGCAATTGGTACATATACAGCTGGGCGTTAAGTCATGATAATGGGAGAGTAGACCTCGCTAGCAATTGCTACATATACAGCTGGGCCTTAGCTCACGATAGAGGGAGAGTAGACCTCGCTAGCAATTGGTACATATACAGCTGGGCGTTAGCTCACGATAGAGGGAATGTAGACCTCGCTAGCAATTGGCACATATACAGCTGGGCGTTAGCTCACGATAGAGGTAGAGTAGACAACGCTAGCAACTGGTACATATACAGCTGGGCGTTAGCTCACGATAGAGGTAGAGTAAACCTCGCTAGCAGTTGGCACATATACAGCTGGGCGTTAGCTCACGATAGAGGTAGAGTAGACAACGCTAGCAATTGGCACATATACAGCTGTGCGTTAGCTCTCGATAGAGGTAGAGTATACCTCGCTAGCAATTGGCACATATACAGCTGGGCGTTAGCTCACGATAGAGGGGGAGTAGACCTCGCTAGCTACTGGTACATATACAGCTGGGCGTTAGCTCACGATAGAGGTAGAGTAGACCTCGCTAGCAATTGGTACATATACAGCTGGGCGTTAGCTCACGATAGAGGGAGAGTAGACCTCGCTAGCTACTGGTACATATACAGCTGGGCGTTAGCTCACGATAGAGCTGGAGTAGACCTCGCTAGCAATTAGCACATATACAGCTGGGCGTTAGCTCACGATAGAGCTGGAGTAGACCTCGCTAGCAATTGGCACATATACAGCTGGGCGTTAGCTCACGATAGAGGGAGAGTAGACCTCGCTAGCAATTGGTACATATACAGCTGGGCGTTAGCTCACGATAGAGGTAGAGTAGACCTCGCTAGCAACTGGTACATATACAGCTGGGCGTTAGCTCACGATAGAGGTAGAGTATACAACGCTAGCAATTGGTACATATACTGCTGGGCGTTAGCTCACGATAGAGGTAGAGTAGACAACGCTAGCAATTGGCACTTATACAGCTGGGCGTTAGCTCACGATAGAGGTAGAGTAGACCTCGGTAGCAATTGGTACATATACAGCTGGGCGTTAAGTCACGATAGAGGTAGAGTAGACCTCGCTAGCAACTGTCACATATACAGCTGGGCGTTAGCTCACGATAGAGGTAGAGTATACAACGCTAGCAATTGGTACATATACAGCTGGGCGTTAGCTCACGATAGAGGTAGAGTATACAACGCTAGCAATTGGTACATATACAGCTGTGCGTTAGCTCACGATAGAGGTAGAGTAGACCACGCTAGCAACTGGCACATATACAGCTGGGCGTTAGCTCACGATAGAGGGAGAGTAGACCTCGCTATCAGTTGGTACATATACAGCTGGGCGTTAGCTCACGATAGAGGTAGAGTAGACAACGCTAGCAACTGGTACATATACAGCTGGGCGTTAAGTCACGATAGAGGGAGAGTAGACCTCGCTAGCAACTGGTGCATATACAGCTGGGCGTTAAGTCACGATAGAGGGAGAGTAGACCTCGCTAGCAATTAGCACATATACAGCTGGGCGTTAGCTCACGATAGAGGTAGAGTAGACCTCGCTAGCAATTAGCACATATACAGCTGGGCGTTAGCTCACGATAGAGGGAGAGTAGACCTCGCTAGCAATTAGCACATATACAGCTGGGCGTTAGCTCACGATAGAGGTAGAGTAGACCTCACTAGCAACTGGTACATATACAGCTGGGCGTTAAGTCAAGATAGAGGGAGAGTAGACCTCGCTAGCAACTGGTACATATACAGCTGGGCGTTAGCTCACGATAGAGGGAGAGTAGACCTCGCTAGCAATTGGTACATATACAGCTGGGCGTTAAGTCACGATGGAGGGAGAGTAGACCTCGCTAGCAATTGGTACATATACAGCTGGGCGTTAAGTCGCGATAGAGGGAGAGTAGACCTCGCTAGCAATTGGCACATATACAGCTGGGCGTTAAGTCAGGATAGAGGTAGAGTGGACAGCGCTAGCAACTGGTACATATACATCTGGGCCTTAGCTCACGATAGAGGGAGAGTAGACCTCGCTAGCAACTGGCACACATACAGCTGGGCGTTAAGTCACGATAGAGGGAGAGTAGACCTCGCTAGCAACTGGTACATATTCAGCTGGGCGTTAAGTCACGATAGAGGGAGAGTAGACCTCGCTAGCAGTTGGTACATATTCAGCTGGGCGTTAAGTCACGATAGAGGGAGAGTAGACCTCGCTAGCAGTTGGTACATATACAGCTGGGCGTTAAGTCACGATAGAGGGAGAGTAGACCTCGCTAACAGTTGGTCCATATACAGCTGGGCGTTAAGTCACGATAGAGGGAGAGTAGACCTCGTTAGCATTTGGCACATATACAGCTGGGCGTTAAGTCACGATAGAGGGAGAGTAGACCTCGCTAGCATTTGGCACATATACAGCTGGGCGTTAAGTCACGATAGAGGGAGAGTAGACCTCGCTAGCAACTTGTACATATACAGCTGGGCGTTAAGTCACGATAGAGGGAGAGTAGACCTCGCTAGCATTTGGCACATATACAGCTGGGCGTTAAGTCACGATAGAGGGAGAGTAGACCTCGCTAGCAACTTGTACATATACAGCTGGGCGTTAAGTCACGATAGAGGGAGAGTAGACCTCGCTAGCAATTGGCACATATACAGCTGGGCGTTAAGTCACGATAGAGGGAGAGTAGACCTCGCTAGCAACTTGTACATATACAGCTGGGCGTTAAGTCACGATAGAGGGAGAGTAGACCTCGCTAGCAACTTGTACATATACAGCTGGACGTTAAGTCACGATAGAGGGAGAGTAGACCTCGCTAGCTGGTACATATACAGCTGGGCGTTAAGTCACGATAGAGGGAGAGTAGACCTCGCTAGCAACTGGTACATATAGAGCTGTGCGTTAAGTTACGATAGAGGGAGAGTAGACCGCGCTAGCAATTGTTACATATAGAGCTGGGCGTTAAGTCACGATAGATGGAGAGTAGACCTCCATATCAATTGGTACATATACAGCTGGGCGTTAAGTCACGATAGAGGGAGAGTAGACCGCGCTAGCAACTGGTACATATACAGCTGGTTGTTAAGTCACGATAGAGGGAGAGTAGACCTCGCTAGCAACTGGTACATATACAGCTGGGCGTTAAGTCACGATAGAGGGAGAGTAGACCTCGATATCAATTGGTACATATAGAGCTGTGCGTTAAGTTACGATAGAGGGAGAGTAGACCTCGATGTCAATTGGAACATATAGAGCTGTGCGTTAAGTCACGATAGAGGGAGAGTAGACCTCGATATCAATTGGTACATATACAGCTGTGCGTTAAGTCACGATAGAGGGAGAGTAGACCTCGCTAGCAACTGGTACATATACAGCTGGGCGTTAAGTCACGATAGAGGGAGAGCAGACCACGCTAACTGGTACATATACAGCTGGGCGTTAAGTCACGATAATGGGAGAGTGGACCTCGATATCCATTGGTACATATACAGCTGTGCGTTAAGTCACGATAGAGGGAGAGTAGACCTCGCTAGCAACTGGTACATATACAGCTGGGCGTTAAGTCACGATAGAGGTAGAGTAGACAACGCTAGCAACTGGTACATATACAGCTGGGCGTTAAGTCACGATAGAGGGAGAGTAGACCTCGCTAGCAACTGGTACATATACAACTGGGCGTTAAGTCACGATAGAGGGAGAGCAGACCACGCTAGCTGGTACATATACAGCTGTGCGTTAAGTCACGATAGAGGGAGAGTAGACCTCGCTAGCAACTGGTACATATACAGCTGGGCGTTAAGTCACGATAGAGGGAGAGTAGACCTCGCTAGCAACTGGTACATATACAACTGGGCGTTAAGTCACGATAGAGGGAGAGCAGACCACGCTAGCTGGTACATATACAGCTGGGCGTTAAGTCACGATAGAGGGAGAGTAGACCTCGATATCAATTGGTACATATACAGCTGTGCGTTAAGTTACGATGGAGGGAGAGTAGACCTCGCTAGCTGGTACATATACAGCTGGGCGTTAAGTCACGATAGAGGTAGAGTAGACCTCGCTAGCTGGTACATATACAGCTGGGCGTTAAGTCACGATAGAGGTAGAGTAGACCTCGCTAGCTGGTACATATACAGCTGGGCGTTAGCTCACGATAGAGGGAGAGCAGACCACGCTAGCTGGTACATATACAGCTGGGCGTTAACTCACGATAGAGGGAGAGTAGACCTCGCTAGCAACTGGTACATATACAGCTGGGCGTTAAGTCACGATAGAGGGAGAGTAGACCTCGATATCAATTGGTACATATACAGCTGTGCGTTAAGTTACGATGGAGGGAGAGTAGACCTCGCTAGCTGGTACATATACACTTGGGCGTTAATTCACGATAGAGGGAGAGTAGACCTCGCTAGCAACTGGTACATATACAGCTGGGCGTTAAGTCACGATAGTGGGAGAGCAGACCACGCTAGCTGGTACATATACAGCTGGGCGTTAAGTCACGATAGAGGGAGAGCAGACCACGCTAGCTGGTACATATACAGCTGGGCGTTAAGTCACGATAGAGGTAGAGTAGACCTCGCTAGCTGGTACATATACAGCTGGGCGTTAAGTCACGATAGAGGGAGAGCAGACCACGCTAGCTGGTACATATACAGCTGGGCGTTAAGTCACGATGGAGGTAGAGTAGACCTCGCTAGCTGGTACATATACAGCTGGGCGTTAGCTCACGATAGAGGGAGAGTAGACCTCGCTAGCAACTGGTACATATACAGCTGGGCGTTAAGTCACGATAGAGGGAGAGTAGACCTCGATCTCAATTGGTACATATACAGCTGTGCGTTAAGTTACGATGGAGGGAGAGTAGACCTCGCTAGCTGGTACATATACAACTGGGCGTTAAGTCACGATAGAGGGAGAGTAGACCTCGCTAGCAACTGGTACATATACAGCTGGGCGTTAAGTCACGATAGAGGGAGAGTAGACCTCGCTAGCTGGTACATATACAGCTGGGCGTTAAGTCACGATAGAGGGAGAGCAGACCTCGATATCAATTGGTACATATACAGCTGGGCGTTAAGTCACGATAGAGGGAGAGTAGACCTCGCTAGCATTTGGCACATATACAGCTGGGCGTTAAGTCACGATAGAGGGAGAGTAGACCTCGCTAGCAACTTGTACATATACAGCTGGGCGTTAAGTCACGATAGAGGGAGAGTAGACCTCGCTAGCATTTGGCACATATACAGCTGGGCGTTAAGTCACGATAGAGGGAGAGTAGACCTCGCTAGCAACTTGTACATATACAGCTGGGCGTTAAGTCACGATAGAGGGAGAGTAGACCTCGCTAGCAATTGGCACATATACAGCTGGGCGTTAAGTCACGATAGAGGGAGAGTAGACCTCGCTAGCAACTTGTACATATACAGCTGGGCGTTAAGTCACGATAGAGGGAGAGTAGACCTCGCTAGCAACTTGTACATATACAGCTGGACGTTAAGTCACGATAGAGGGAGAGTAGACCTCGCTAGCTGGTACATATACAGCTGGGCGTTAAGTCACGATAGAGGGAGAGTAGACCTCGCTAGCAACTGGTACATATAGAGCTGTGCGTTAAGTTACGATAGAGGGAGAGTAGACCGCGCTAGCAATTGTTACATATAGAGCTGGGCGTTAAGTCACGATAGATGGAGAGTAGACCTCCATATCAATTGGTACATATACAGCTGGGCGTTAAGTCACGATAGAGGGAGAGTAGACCGCGCTAGCAACTGGTACATATACAGCTGGTTGTTAAGTCACGATAGAGGGAGAGTAGACCTCGCTAGCAACTGGTACATATACAGCTGGGCGTTAAGTCACGATAGAGGGAGAGTAGACCTCGATATCAATTGGTACATATAGAGCTGTGCGTTAAGTTACGATAGAGGGAGAGTAGACCTCGATGTCAATTGGAACATATAGAGCTGTGCGTTAAGTCACGATAGAGGGAGAGTAGACCTCGATATCAATTGGTACATATACAGCTGTGCGTTAAGTCACGATAGAGGGAGAGTAGACCTCGCTAGCAACTGGTACATATACAGCTGGGCGTTAAGTCACGATAGAGGGAGAGCAGACCACGCTAACTGGTACATATACAGCTGGGCGTTAAGTCACGATAATGGGAGAGTGGACCTCGATATCCATTGGTACATATACAGCTGTGCGTTAAGTCACGATAGAGGGAGAGTAGACCTCGCTAGCAACTGGTACATATACAGCTGGGCGTTAAGTCACGATAGAGGTAGAGTAGACAACGCTAGCAACTGGTACATATACAGCTGGGCGTTAAGTCACGATAGAGGGAGAGTAGACCTCGCTAGCAACTGGTACATATACAACTGGGCGTTAAGTCACGATAGAGGGAGAGCAGACCACGCTAGCTGGTACATATACAGCTGTGCGTTAAGTCACGATAGAGGGAGAGTAGACCTCGCTAGCAACTGGTACATATACAGCTGGGCGTTAAGTCACGATAGAGGGAGAGTAGACCTCGCTAGCAACTGGTACATATACAACTGGGCGTTAAGTCACGATAGAGGGAGAGCAGACCACGCTAGCTGGTACATATACAGCTGGGCGTTAAGTCACGATAGAGGGAGAGTAGACCTCGATATCAATTGGTACATATACAGCTGTGCGTTAAGTTACGATGGAGGGAGAGTAGACCTCGCTAGCTGGTACATATACAGCTGGGCGTTAAGTCACGATAGAGGTAGAGTAGACCTCGCTAGCTGGTACATATACAGCTGGGCGTTAAGTCACGATAGAGGTAGAGTAGACCTCGCTAGCTGGTACATATACAGCTGGGCGTTAGCTCACGATAGAGGGAGAGCAGACCACGCTAGCTGGTACATATACAGCTGGGCGTTAACTCACGATAGAGGGAGAGTAGACCTCGCTAGCAACTGGTACATATACAGCTGGGCGTTAAGTCACGATAGAGGGAGAGTAGACCTCGATATCAATTGGTACATATACAGCTGTGCGTTAAGTTACGATGGAGGGAGAGTAGACCTCGCTAGCTGGTACATATACACTTGGGCGTTAATTCACGATAGAGGGAGAGTAGACCTCGCTAGCAACTGGTACATATACAGCTGGGCGTTAAGTCACGATAGTGGGAGAGCAGACCACGCTAGCTGGTACATATACAGCTGGGCGTTAAGTCACGATAGAGGGAGAGCAGACCACGCTAGCTGGTACATATACAGCTGGGCGTTAAGTCACGATAGAGGTAGAGTAGACCTCGCTAGCTGGTACATATACAGCTGGGCGTTAAGTCACGATAGAGGGAGAGCAGACCACGCTAGCTGGTACATATACAGCTGGGCGTTAAGTCACGATGGAGGTAGAGTAGACCTCGCTAGCTGGTACATATACAGCTGGGCGTTAGCTCACGATAGAGGGAGAGTAGACCTCGCTAGCAACTGGTACATATACAGCTGGGCGTTAAGTCACGATAGAGGGAGAGTAGACCTCGATCTCAATTGGTACATATACAGCTGTGCGTTAAGTTACGATGGAGGGAGAGTAGACCTCGCTAGCTGGTACATATACAACTGGGCGTTAAGTCACAATAGAGGGAGAGTAGACCTCGCTAGCAACTGGTACATATACAGCTGGGCGTTAAGTCACGATAGAGGGAGAGTAGACCTCGCTAGCTGGTACATATACAGCTGGGCGTTAAGTCACGATAGAGGGAGAGCAGACCTCGATATCAATTGGTACATATACAGCTGTGCGTTAAGTTACGATGGAGGGAGAGTAGACCTCGCTAGCAACTGGTACATATACAGCTGGGCGTTAAGTCACGATAGAGGGAGAGTAGACCTCGCTAGCAACTGGTACATATACAGCTGGGCGTTAAGTCACGATAGAGGGAGAGTAGACCTCGCTAGCAACTGGTACATATACAACTGGGCGTTAAGCCACGATAGAGGTAGAGCAGACCACGCTAGCAACTCGTGCATATACAACTGGGCGTTAAGTCACGATAGAGGGAGAGTAGACCTCGCTAGCAACTGGTACATATACAACTGGGCGTTAAGCCACGATAGAGGGAGAGTAGTCTTCGCTAGCAACTGGTACATATACAGCTGGGCGTTAAGTCACGAGAGAGGGAGGGTAGACCTCGCTAGCAACTGGTACATATACAGCTGGGCGTTAAGTCACGATAGAGGGAGAGCAGACCTCGCTAGTAACTGGTACATATACAGCTGGGCGTTAAGTCACGAGAGAGGGAGAGTAGACCTCGCTAGCAAACTGGTACATATACAGCTGGGCGTTAAGTCACGAGAGAGGGAGAGCAGACCACGCTAGCAACTGGTACATATACAACTGGGCGTTAGCTCACGATAGAGGGAGAGTAGACCTCGCTAGCAACTGGTACATATACAACTGGGCGTTAGCTCACGATAGAGGGAGAGTAGACCTCGCTAGCAACTGGTACATATACAGCTGGGCGTTAAGTCACGAGAGAGGGAGGGTAGACCTCGCTAGCAAACTGGTACATATACAGCTGGTCGTTAAGTCACGAGAGAGGGAGAGCAGACCACGCTAGCAACTGGTACATATACAGCTGGGCGTTAAGTCACGAGAGAGGGAGGGTAGACCTCGCTAGCAAACTGGTACATATACAGCTGGGCGTTAAGTCACGAGAGAGGGAGAGCAGACCACGCTAGCAACTGGTACATATACAGCTGGGCGTTAAGTCACGAGAGAGGGAGGGTAGACCTCGCTAGCAAACTGGTACATATACAGCTGGGCGTTAGCTCACGATAGAGGTAGAGTAGACCTCGCTAGCAACTGGTACATATACAGCTGGGCGTTAAGTCACGAGAGAGGGAGGGTAGACCTCGCTAGCAAACTGGTACATATACAACTGGGCGTTAGCTCACGATAGAGGGAGAGTAGACCTCGCTAGCAACTGGTACATATACAGCTGGGCGTTAAGTCACGAGAGAGGGAGGGTAGACCTCGCTAGCAAACTGGTACATATACAGCTGGGCGTTAAGTCACGAGAGAGGGAGAGCAGACCACGCTAGCAACTGGTACATATACAGCTGGGCGTTAAGTCACGAGAGAGGGAGGGTAGACCTCGCTAGCAAACTGGTACATATACAGCTGGGCGTTAAGTCACGAGAGAGGGAGAGCAGACCACGCTAGCAACTGGTACATATACAGCTGGGCGTTAAGTCACGAGAGAGGGAGGGTAGACCTCGCTAGCAAACTGGTACATATACAGCTGGGCGTTAAGTCACGAGAGAGGGAGGGTAGACCTCGCTAGCAAACTGGTACATATACAGCTGGGCGTTAAGTCACGATAGAGGGAGAGTAGACCTCGCTAGCAACTGGTACATATACAACTGGGCGTTAGCTCACGATAGAGGGAGAGTAGACCTCGCTAGCAACTGGTACATATACAACTGGGCGTTAAGCCACGATAGAGGGAGAGTAGACCTCGCTAGCAACTGGTACATATTCAGCTGGGCGTTAAGTCGCGATAGAGGGAGAGTAGTCTTCGCTAGCAACTGGTACATATACAGCTGGGCGTTAAGTCACGAGAGAGGGAGGGTAGACCTCGCTAGCAACTGGTACATATACAACTGGGCGTTAAGTCACGATAGAGGGAGAGTAGACCTCGCTAGCAATTGGTACATATACAGCTGGGCGTTAAGCCACGATAGAGGGGAGTAGTCTTCGCTAGCAACTGGTACATATACAGCTGGGCGTTAAGTCACGATAGAGGGAGAGTAGACCTCGCTAGCAACTGGTACATATACAACTGGGCGTTAAGCCACGATAGAGGGAGAGTAGTCTTCGCTAGCAACTGGTACATATACAGCTGGGCGTTAAGTCACGATAGAGGGAGGGTAGACCTCGCTAGCAATTGGTACATATACAGCTGGGCGTTAAGTCACGAGAGAGGGAGGGTAGACCTCGCTAGCAACTGGTACATATACAGCTGGGCGTTAAGTCACGATAGAGGGAGAGTAGACCTCGCTAGCAATTGGTACATATACAGCTGGGCGTTAAGTCACGATAGAGGGAGAGCAGACATCGCTAGCAACTGGTACATATACAGCTGGGCGTTAAGTCACGATAGAGGGAGAGTAGACCTCGCTAGCAACTGGTACATATACAACTGGGCATTAAGTCAAGATAGAGGTAGAGTAGACCTCGCTAGCAATTGGTACATATGCAGCTGGGCGTTAAGTCACGATAGAGGGAGAGTAGACCTCGCTAGCAATTGGTACATATACAGCTGGGCATTAAGTCACGATAGAGGGAGAGTAGACCTCGCTAGCAATTGGTACATATACAACTGGGCATTAAGTCACGATAGAGGGAGAGTAGACCTCGCTAGCAATTGGTACATATACAACTGGGCATTAAGTCACGATAGAGGGAGAGTAGACCTCGCTAGCAACTGGTACATATACAACTGGGCATTAAGTCACGATAGAGGGAGAGTAGTCCTCGCTAGCAACTGGTACATATACAACTGGGCATTAAGTCACGATAGAGGGAGAGTAGACCTCGCTAGCAATTGGTACATATACAACTGGGCGTTAAGTCACGATAGAGGGAGAGTAGTCCTCGCTAGCAACTGGTACATATACAACTGGGCATTAAGTCAAGATAGAGGTAGAGTAGACCTCGCTAGCAATTGGTACATATACAACTGGGCATTAAGTCACGATAGAGGGAGAGTAGTCCTCGCTAGCAACTGGTACATATACAACTGGGCATTAAGTCACGATAGAGGGAGAGTAGTCCTCGCTAGCAACTGGTACATATACAACTGGGCATTAAGTCAAGATAGAGGTAGAGTAGTCCTCGCTAGTAACTGGTACATATACAACTGGGCATTAAGTCACGATAGAGGGAGAGTAGACCTCGCTAGCAACTGGTACATATACAACTGGGCATTAAGTCAAGATAGAGGTAGAGTAGTCTTCGCTAGCAACTGGTACATATACAGCTGGGCGTTAAGTCACGATAGAGGTAGAGTAGACCTCGCTAGCAATTGGTACATATACAACTGGGCGTTAAGTCACGATAGAGGTAGAGTAGACCTCGCTAGCAATTGGTACATATACAACTGGGCGTTAAGTCACGATAGAGGGAGAGTAGACCTCGCTAGCAATTGGTACATATACAACTGGGCGTTAAGTCACGATAGAGGTAGAGTAGACCTCGCTAGCAACTGGTACATATAAAGCTGGGCGTTAAGTCACGAGAGAGGGAGGGTAGACCTCGCTAGCAACTGGTACATATACAACTGGGCGTTAAGTCACGATAGAGGGAGAGTAGTCTTCGCTAGCAACTGGTACATATACAACTGGGCGTTAAGTCACGATAGAGGGAGAGTAGTCTTCGCTAGCAACTGGTACATATACAACTGGGCATTAAGTCACGATAGAGGGAGAGTAGTCCTCGCTAGCAACTGGTACATATACAACTGGGCATTAAGTCAAGATAGAGGTAGAGTAGTCCTCGCTAGTAACTGGTACATATACAACTGGGCATTAAGTCACGATAGAGGGAGAGTAGACCTCGCTAGCAACTGGTACATATACAACTGGGCATTAAGTCAAGATAGAGGTAGAGTAGTCTTCGCTAGCAACTGGTACATATACAGCTGGGCGTTAAGTCACGATAGAGGTAGAGTAGACCTCGCTAGCAATTGGTACATATACAACTGGGCGTTAAGTCACGATAGAGGTAGAGTAGACCTCGCTAGCAATTGGTACATATACAACTGGGCGTTAAGTCACGATAGAGGGAGAGTAGACCTCGCTAGCAATTGGTACATATACAACTGGGCATTAAGTCACGATAGAGGGAGAGTAGTCCTCGCTAGCAACTGGTACATATACAACTGGGCATTAAGTCAAGATAGAGGTAGAGTAGTCCTCGCTAGTAACTGGTACATATACAACTGGGCATTAAGTCACGATAGAGGGAGAGTAGACCTCGCTAGCAACTGGTACATATACAACTGGGCATTAAGTCAAGATAGGGGTAGAGTAGTCTTCGCTAGCAACTGGTACATATACAGCTGGGCGTTAAGTCACGATAGAGGTAGAGTAGACCTCGCTAGCAATTGGTACATATACAACTGGGCGTTAAGTCACGATAGAGGTAGAGTAGACCTCGCTAGCAATTGGTACATATACAACTGGGCGTTAAGTCACGATAGAGGTAGAGTAGACCTCGCTAGCAACTGGTACATATACAGCTGGGCGTTAAGTCACGAGAGAGGGAGGGTAGACCTCGCTAGCAACTGGTACATATACAACTGGGCGTTAAGTCACGATAGAGGGAGAGTAGTCTTCGCTAGCAACTGGTACATATACAACTGGGCGTTAAGTCACGATAGAGGGAGAGTAGTCTTCGCTAGCAACTGGTACATATACAACTGGGCATTAAGTCACGATAGAGGGAGAGTAGTCCTCGCTAGCAACTGGTACATATACAACTGGGCATTAAGTCAAGATAGAGGTAGAGTAGTCCTCGCTAGTAACTGGTACATATACAACTGGGCATTAAGTCACGATAGAGGGAGAGTAGACCTCGCTAGCAACTGGTACATATACAACTGGGCATTAAGTCAAGATAGAGGTAGAGTAGTCTTCGCTAGCAACTGGTACATATACAGCTGGGCGTTAAGTCACGATAGAGGTAGAGTAGACCTCGCTAGCAATTGGTACATATACAACTGGGCGTTAAGTCACGATAGAGGTAGAGTAGACCTCGCTAGCAATTGGTACATATACAACTGGGCGTTAAGTCACGATAGAGGGAGAGTAGACCTCGCTAGCAATTGGTACATATACAACTGGGCGTTAAGTCACGATAGAGGTAGAGTAGACCTCGCTAGCAACTGGTACATATACAGCTGGGCGTTAAGTCACGAGAGAGGGAGGGTAGACCTCGCTAGCAACTGGTACATATACAACTGGGCGTTAAGTCACGATAGAGGGAGAGTAGTCTTCGCTAGCAACTGGTACATATACAACTGGGCGTTAAGTCACGATAGAGGGAGAGTAGTCTTCGCTAGCAACTGGTACATATACAGTATAAATTTATCATGATTTAAACGAAATGTTCATTAAAATGAAGAAGAATTTTTAGGTGAAGTACATATTAGGTACAATTGCTTAACACTTAAGCAGTACGAGGGCAACACAATGCCACCTTATTTTTATTTAGCAGTTACTTTCTAAAGTTTGCAAATTCTTTGTTCGATTTGCTCTAATAGATCGTTATTTATGATCATTTAATAATCTTATGTGTACCCAAAAAATGAATTTGTCTACGAACATACAATTACTGCCGATTAGGTAATGCAAAATTGTTTCTTAACTAAAAATATTTAGAGAAAAAATGAGCAAAAACTGCCAAACATTAATTTCACATCATTGACAACACATAGAATCAAACTAACAAGTTAATGTATCTGAAAATCCTGAAGGTGAGCACCGTACGCTCTGATCTAGCACCTTGTAATTATTTTCAGAAATTAGAGATAAGTTACGTGAAAACATCACATTAAGTGTCAATATTAACTCTTGTGTCCAACAGTAACTTTTCATAATTCTTTAAAGCATCACGATGTTGCACACTTGTTTCATTTGCTTGCAAAGTATGTCTCAGACAGGAATGTTTGTTATTTTCATTTGATTTATAATTATCTCCAATAAGAAATATTGATTCAAAGTTCCAGTGTTAATTGGGTACAAAAAAGGACCCTTGATCTTGGGAGGGAAACTTCCACATGATTAACAATTTTATCATGTGCTTTCATTTGTCTGTTGTTTGACGTGTTTTATGTGGATGGTTTCAACCTCCATTAAAGCGCGTACCTGAAGAAAACCTAAAACTCCATAATATCCTATTCAATTACTTCAATTTTAATTAGTAGGTAACTATTACACACAAAATCTACAAACGCATCTCAGTTCATTTCAGATATATAATGTTTCTGTTCTAGTTTAAATAATGGAATTGAATTAAATTAAAATCCTCCATGAGTTAAAAAGTAAACATATATTAAGTAAATGACTGAAAATATAGAGTAAAAGTACAGTAAAAGTTTTGATAAAAACGATATTTAAAATTGTAGTGTACATTACAGTATTGTGTTGAGGAGTGTTTCATACAGAGTGATAAATATTGTCGGTATCAGTAAATCAAAGAAAGTATGGAGTATAAATACAGTAAAAAGTTTTGATAAAAACGACATTTAAAATTGTAACGTACATTACAGTATTGTGTTGAGGAGTGTTTCATACAGAGTGATAAATATTGTCGGTATCAGTAAATCAAAGAAAGTATGGAGTATAAATACAGTAAAAAGTTTTGATAAAAACGACATTTAAAATTGTAATGTACATTACAGTATTGTGTTGAGGAGTGTTTCATACAGAGTGATAAATATTGTCGATATTAGTAAATCAAAGAAAGTATGAAGTATAAACACAGTAAAAGTTTTGATAAAAACGATATTTAAAATTGTAATGTACATTACAGTATTGTGTTGAGGAGTGTTTCATACAGAGTGATAAATATTGTCGATATTAGTAAATCAAAGAAAGTATGAAGTATAAATACAGTAAAAAGTTTTGATAGAAACGACATTTAAAATTGTAATGTACATTACAGTATTGTGTTGAGGAGTGTTTCATACAGAGTGATAAATATTGTCGATATTAGTAAATCAAAGAAAGTATCGAGTATAAATACAGTAAAAAGTTTTGATAAAAACGACATTTCAAATTGTAATGTACATTACAGTATTGTGTTGAGGAGTGTTTCATACAGAGTGATAAATATTGTCGATATTAGTAAATCAAAGAAAGTATCGAGTATAAATACAGTAAAAAGTTTTCATAAAAACGACCGAGAAAACGCCGAGAAAATCCATGGATCAGATTAAGTCGGCTTAGGAATTGAACCTAGATTTCCTGAATGAGGACCTTGGATGAAACCGCCTGAGCCGTTCCGCTCGGTATGTTTAAGTTTAACGTATTTATGTGCAAAATGTTTTGTCGGTCTCCGTCTATTGATCCCCAGTACAGACTGGTGGCGTACAAACGAACTCCTTTGAGACAAAATTCCGGCACACAAGATTTTTTTTTAATTTTTTTTTTTAATTTACGTCCCCCAACGTTAAGTCATCGGACGATGAATGGAATGGGTGAAATGATGCTCAAATGAGCCCAGGGTACATAGAGCTTAGAGTTGCCCGACATTGTCTTTCAGGATAAGGGAAAATCCTGGAAAAAACCTTATCCAGGTAACTCACCCTGACCGAGATTCGAACTCGGGACCTCTTGAACGTGAGGCAGACACGCTACCACCACGCTCCCGAGGCGGGCGGGCACACTAGTGGCGCACATAAGTAATCGACATATTAAAAATTAAAATATGAGACGTTTACTAACTTGGAGAGTGTTGTCATAAAGGTTAATTGAATTGATCGGTGTGTACCAAAGGTTCCAGCAATCTGTTGCCTTTTGCTTTAGACTATCTCCACCTCGTACATTCCATCCAGAAGTTCGATATCTAGATATATGTGTTGTAGGTCAGAACAACTCCCAAGTATAGCATCAAACAGTAAGTCATTACTCATTTTTTATCTCTTGAACATCACGCCAGCTGTATAAAACATTTGACTAGCACTTAAAGTCTACTGTATTCCCTTGTAACTACAATAAGATAATGTTTATCTTGAAGTAGAGCAATAAGTGTTTGTACAAGAGTAGAGAGAGTCATGTATACATCACATAGCGACCAAAACATTTGACTATCACTTAAAGTCTACTGTATTCCCTTGTAACTACAATAAGATAATGTTTATCTTGAAGTAGATAGAGCAATAACTGTGTGTACAAGAGTAGAGAAAGTCATGTATACATCACATAGCGACCAAAACATTTGACTATCTCTTAAAGTCTACTGTATTCCCTTGTAACTACAATAAGATAATGTTTATCTTGAAGTAGATAGAGCAATAACTGTGTGTACAAGAGTAGAGAAAGTCATGTATACATCACATAGCGACCAAAACATTTGACTATCACTTAAAGTCTACTGTATTCCCTTGTAACTACAATAAGATAATGTTTATCTTGAAGTAGATAGAGCAATAACTGTGTGTACAAGAGTAGAGAAAGTCATGTATACATCACATAACGACCAAAACATTTGACTATCACTTAAAGTCTACTGTATTCCTTTGTAACTTCAATAAGATAATGTTTATCATGAAGTAGATAGAGCAATAACTGTGTGTACAAGAGTAGAGAAAGTCAGGTATACATCACATAACGGCCAAAACATTTGACTATCACTTAAAGTCTACTGTATTCCCTTGTAACTACAATAAGATCATGTTTATCTTGAAGTAGATAGAGCAATAACTGTTTGTACAAGAGTAGAGAAAGTAATGTATACATCACATAACGACCAAAGCATTTGACTGTCACTTAAAGTCTACTGTATTCCTTTGTAACTACAATAATATAATGTTTATCTTGAAGTAGATAGAGCAATAAGTGTTTGTACAAGAGTAGAGAAAGTCATGTATACATCACATAACGACCAAAACATTTGACTATCACTTAAAGTCTACTGTATTTCCTTGTAACTACAACAAGATAATGTTTATCTTGAAGTAGATAGAGCAATAAGTGTTTGTACAAGAGTAGAGAAAGTAATGTATACATCACATAACGACCAAAGCATTTGACTATCACTTAAAGTCTACTGTATTCCCTTGTAACTACAATAAGATCATGTTTATCTTGAAGTAGATAGAGCAATAACTGTTTGTACAAGAGTAGAGAAAGTAATGTATACATCACATAACGACCAAAGCATTTGACTGTCACTTAAAGTCTACTGTATTCCTTTGTAACTACAATAATATGTTTATCTTGAAGTAGATAGAGCAATAAGTGTTTGTACAAGAGTAGAGAAAGTCATGTATACATCACATAACGACCAAAACATTTGACTATCACTTAAAGTCTACTGTATTTCCTTGTAACTACAACAAGATAATGTTTATCTTGAAGTAGATAGAGCAATAAGTGGTTGTACAAGAGTAGAGAAAGTAATGTATACATCACATAACGACCAAAGCATTTGACTATCACTTAAAGTCTACTGTATTCCCTTGTAACTACAATAAGATCATGTTTATCTTGAAGTAGATAGAGCAATAAGTGTTTGTACAAGAGTAGAGAAAGTAATGTATACATCACATAACGACCAAAGCATTTGACTATCACTTAAAGTCTACTGTATTCCCTTGTAACTACAATAAGATCATGTTTATCTTGAAGTAGATAGAGCAATAACTGTTTGTACAAGAGTGGAGAAAGTAATGTATACATCACATAACGATCAAAGCATTTGACTGTCACTTAAAGTCTACTGTATTCCCTTGTAACTACAATAAGATCATGTTTATCTTGAAGTAGATAGAGCAATAACTGTTTGTACAAGAGTAGAGAAAGTAATGTATACATCACATAACGACCAAAGCATTTGACTATCACTTAAAGTCTACTGTATTCCCTTGTAACTACAATAAGATCATGTTTATCTTGAAGTAGATAGAGCTATAACTGTTTGTACAAGAGTAGAGAAAGTAATGTATACATCACATAACGACCAAAGCATTTGACTGTCACTTAAAGTCTACTGTATTCCTTTGTAACTACAATAATATAATGTTTATCTTGAAGTAGATAGAGCAATAAGTGTTTGTACAAGAGTAGAGAAAGTCATGTATACATCACATAACGACCAAAACATTTGACTATCACTTAAAGTCTACTGTATTCCCTTGTAATGGCATAAGATAATGTTTTTCTTGAAGTAGATAGAGGAATGCGCACTTTTAAGGCTAGTTTGTACAAGGGTAGAGGAATGTGATAAAATGCAATGCTATAGCAATGAACAATGACAAATACTTCAGTTTGTAATGATTGCTGTTCGGTCTACTTTGTCACTGGCATTTTAACGCTAAGGAAGACATAATGTGTGTGGGTTGTTATTCTATGATTAAGATATATTAGCTCCATTTTCTTATGTTATTAGTCATCATTCTTATATAAGGTAGCTCTAGTAGACTTGACATAAAATTAATGTATCTTGAATGCATGCCGTCTTCAAGTGTACGATTTAGAGAAAATTCCTTATGTCAATACTTCAATTTTAGAACAAATAAAAAATAAGTATTTTGGTATAAATGGATGTTGAAGACAAAGTTAGGTATTTAGGTCCTGTTTGTGAAGGAATTTTTAGAACGAGTGTTGAGAGAAGGAAGTCAGCTAGTCCATCTGCTATTTATTTACACAAAAACATTGTATTCTATCTAAAAATTCGGTAAGAAATGTTTTCGGACCTCCTTACATACGTTCTATATTACGTAGATGCTTGCAAAAGTAAATCTGAATACGCAGATTTCAAGGAAAATACGCGGTGTGCTGAACTCAAGTTTTCCTTGATGAAGTGGGCACGTTCACACGATAAGACGGTAGGTACCACATATAAAATGGAATATAATGCGCTCGCTATTATTGACCAGAAGCTAATTAAAAGGGTACAAAACCTTTTAGAGAAATTATTCAGCCACCGAGAAATAGCTGCAATGCTTCAGTGAAGGCTGTAATTAAAAATTAATTAAATATTTGTTCAGTATCCATAGCCGAAGACCAGCAATAGGTGACTGCTCCTGAGGCTGAGATGGTTGGTTGTAAATACCAACTTGTACATAATTAACCTGAAGTAGAAAGTGCAACACAATAGTCTGTAATTTCGAAAATGGAGGAATTTGGTAACTTTCCAATTTGAATTGTTTATATTCATAGAGCTTCTAGGCGTGTTAAATATTCAAAGGGACAGCTAGGCACTAAAATGCGGTACTAGAAATTTCATCCTGTTCGCATATCATCTCGAAAAACAACTGAGTAGCGACAGATCCAAAACCATGCCGGAAATAGATAAATTCACAGAAATTTATTTGAAAATGTACATCCTTGTGTAGTACGTATCTTTAACGATTTATAGTAATACAAAATTTTACAAACTTCAAATACTTAACGTAAAATGGTATTTTAATCAAAATAATTGCAGACATTTTTGGAAGAACAGAAAATAATGAAGAGCGTTTCATCTAAAGGTGGGTGGACTTGATCTTCCAGATATTTGGGTTCGAAGACCAAGCTTGGTATTCAACTGACTTTTATTTTGGAAATAGGAAATGCTACTTTTGTTTGCAGTATCGAATACTTGGTCTATTTACGTTAAATAAGCAGTGAAGGAAGTAACAATTCTTGTAAGGATTCGAAACTATACTAACAATTTGAATTAAAATACACATTTTTTGGGAGATTTTTGTATAACTTTTGTGTAACTAATCAACTGTAAGAAATAGACAAATTATTGCTACAAAACAAAGGTAGATAAAACACACATTTTATGACAAGTACATTGTGTTAAGCATTTCAAGAGTATCTTTGTTATTCGTTTTTGATATGCCCTACCATGCAAAAAGAATGGAATGTCATCACACAGTGTCCACTTCTTAACAATTTAGACTACTGTTATTGCACTAATCACATTGTACCTACAAGGAAATATGCAACAAAATCTTTTGACATTTACATGAAGTAGATAATTCAATAGTAGTTGGTAGGAGCTGTGTGAATAAAACACATTCATTTTTAGTAGTAAGAGGGCTTATTTGTAACTGGAAACCTCATGGGCGAGATCAATTTATGTGTAATTTCGCTCTATTTATAGTTCTATTTGAAAGTGTTTAGTTATATTTTACAAGTTCGCCTCAGTTATTTAACTACTTTTTCTTGAGAAAAAGGAAGATGACATGGACCAAATTTAGCACAATATAACAGTATTTCCAAATTTAATTAGATATTCCTAATTGTTCTGAATAAGCCCAAGGAAAATGTTTGGTAAATGCAACGATGTACCCGAATATATCATATGCACTAATTTTTTACACTTTTGAATAATTTTTATCTATTAATTCCAACAAATTGGAATGTTTTGAAACATCTTTATTTGTTTTTCCATGGGCTTTTGTTCTGTTTAATATTGCTGCTTAACTATTAAATAGAAACTGACGTAAAATAATGTTAGCTCGTCAATTCTGAATATGAATCTGCGAAACCCGTCAAAAGTGATAAAGACCAACGAGTTTGCTTGATGTGTTAGTAATTGTTGCAAAGTTGGCAGATTGACAAAGAATTCTATTCCATCCAAAAAATTCAATATCCAGATTTGAATAGGAATACATTTTTCGGACTCCCTGAATTAACAAAAGAGTAGGCTAATTGTATAAATACGATATTTGGGATTTAACTGTAAATTAATTTTGTTGTTAATGGTGCGATATATGGAACGTAAAAGAACTTTAAGCATAATAACGAGGCCTTTGAGCAAAATAAAGCGCTTTTCACGTCTAACAAAGAATGGGACGTTGAGACCCATTGCGATTCGAACCCGTAACTTCTTGATTTGAAAGCTACCAGGCCCCATATTTAAATTCAGTCTCATCTAGAAAGTGAATACGCTCACTGAAAACTACTCTTTACACGCTTAATGTTTAGTTATATTTGATTTTCTGAAAAGTGTCTTAACTATTTGGACTGACAAAGAGCCCCATACGGTAAGACTTAGCACCCAGTAAAACATGCACTAACAGCTTTACATATTTATTTCTTAGTAAAGATTCTGAATTTCTTAAAGTTAAGGCTTCTCTCATTCCACTTCATTAATTAAGAAGATTATTAGCACATGTGAATATTCCTTGCGGTGGTAAGCATGTTCGGGATTCTGCTGTGCGAAATAAGGATCCATAAGAAACTGACCAAAATTGCACCACAAAACTTGTAAACAAGAGTGCAGTTTTAAATGCGAACAAAACATGATTTAAGGAGTTTTAAATGTTGCACACACCCAATATACTCTTGTAAATGCTTGCATATTAATTATGAAAATATTGTATAGAAAAGGAGCAGAGTGATTTGTTAAACATTTGGTTTAAAATGGTTGTTTATCGCTAGGCTGTAGCTAGGAACCCATGGAAACAAAACTCTTAACGACTTGATGAAATATATTTTCAAGACAAATGAGATGTGTGTATTTGATAAGTCGTATAGATCTCGCTAAACGCTAGATTGATGTTTCCTAGATATATTTATCATTGCTTGGAATTTTTCAAGTAATAAGTAGCCATAGCTTTACGTACTTACAGTATTGTATTCTACCGACAAATTTGATTCCGTGATTTCACCGGAAATACGTTTTAGCACTACCTGAATACAAGAAACGGCATTTTTAGGGGAAAAAAGAACTGAACAAAATAAATCAAAGTATCGTTTAAAAACCAAACTTGATACTGAAATTGAGAATCTTGTAAACATGCGACACCATCTCAAACTGCCATTTACGTATAAAATACTTGCAAAATCTTTGTTTTATCGAAAAAGGCTGTAAAGATTTTTGTTAAATTAATCACATGTTTAAGATATATTCGCGACAAATAAACTTAAATCTTGAATTTTGTGAGAATAGTCTCAATATGAATGACGTTCGTATAACTGCTAAACTGTAAGAGATAGATAACATCTTACTGTACAAACATTTACATTTGGTTAAAACATAAAATTTATCTGGAGTAAAATATTTTGTAGCGTTCATCATTTCTGGGTGATAATCGTGGCCATGTAATGAGTGTAAAGTGATGCGACATACCTTTTGGAGACAAGAAAGACTGGACCTCGGGAGGCTGCAGGTGATCCGCTCCGAATTTAGCGCGCGTTTTCGATATGAAACGACCGTGATTTATATACGGCGCGCTCCCCTCCACTCACCCCTATCTTCATCATCATCCCCTTTTGCTCAGCTGTTTCCCCTCGCCTCTCTTGTACCTGTAGCTACCCACGCGGCCATCAGTCCGCCCTCTTGCGCCTGCCTGTCTTCCCCCACCAAAGTGACAAATTTATTGTTAATATTTCGCAAACGATTCAGTAAAAAAAGTAAAATCAAAACAAAAGTATAGTTTTAATTGATCTATAGTTTTATGCAATAAACTCAGTACAGTTTACCAGTTATACAAAAATCATTCATTTCCACAAAATTCGAGATATACATTTTATTTGTCATTAAAGTATCTTAAGCTTAGCGAATTAAAAAAAAAATCATAAGGGCCATTTTTGAGAAAATTAAAACATTAAAATATTTCAAACCTCCAGCTTGCTTTGGGTGATCAAAAGTACCAACTTTATCAAGCCTTGCAATGTTAATGTTTAATTTTCAAAGAAACATCATCTTTCACACTGACTAAAAACATGATTTTTATTTGTTTATTTTATTTATTTAGTAATTTCAATATATTTCTCAAATGTTTTGTAGCGACGTGACTTCCTCAAAAACGCGTATTGTCGGTGCAGTGCTTCTTCTATGTCCGTTTAGTAGTGAACATAGAAGATGAAAGTTAAAGACATTTTGGAATGCATTTCACGTTTATATTAATATACAGAACGTTTTATCTACTGTCGATTGTGCGAATAAACAGCATAACTTAATTACTTCACAGATCTACTACACACGGACTTTGCTATAAAGCTGTGCTTTCCCTTCTTCCTTTTTCATCCAGCATTCAGCAGACATACATTTTCGGTGTATAATTTTTAGGTGGAATGCAATAACTTCTCCTTGTACTAATAAACGATAGAAGATGAATGCCACATTTTAATTTCCTTCTGTTCTTTGTAGTTTGTTTTTATTTGCTGACGTTAGCAAGCATTGGACAGTCCAACCTATAGTTCTGCTTGCTTGGCGCCAGGAAATTGATGCCTCGCCGACGTCGCCTTACAAATTATTTATTCCAAAATCCGAGCGAGAAACGCGATGATTTTTCATTAAACCGCACAAGAGCTCTCTTCCTTGATGATATGTGACATGCACATGATCCTTTGGAAAAAAGAACGTTTACAGTAGACTTTAATTGATAGTCAAATATTGAGAAAACACACTTCAATTGTCTAGAGTTGAAAGATATCCAAAAATGGACAAGCAGCACTTATTTACAATTAACGTCCTCCAACGTTAAATCATATCCGACGATGAATGAAATGATGTTCAAATAAGTACAGGGTACATAGAGCTTAGAGTTACCAGACATTCATCTTTCAGGATAAGAGAAAACCTCCAACGTTAAGTCATATCAGACGATGAATGAAGTGATGTTCAAATGAGTACAGGGTACATAGAGCTTAGAGTTACCAGACATTCATCTTTCAGGATAAGAGAAAACCTCCAACGTTAAGCCATATCGGACGATGAATGAAATGATGTTCAAATAAGTACAGGGTACATAGAGCTTAGAGTTACCAGACATTCATCTTTCAGGATAAGAGAAAACCTCCAACGTTAAGTCATATCAGACGATGAATGAAATGATGTTCAAATAAGTACAGGATACATAGAGCTTAGAGTTACCAGACATTCATCTTTCAGGATAAGAGAAAACCTCCAACGTTAAGCCATATCGGACGATGAATGAAATGATGTTCAAATGAGTACAGGGTACATAGAGCTTAGAGTTACCAGACATTCATCTTTCAGGATAAGAGAAAACCTCCAACGTTAAGTCATATCGGACGATGAATGAAATGATGTTCAAATAAGTACAGTGTACATAGAGCTTAGAGTTACCAGACATTCATCTTTCAGGATAAGAGAAAACCTCCAACGTTAAGTCATATCAGACGATGAATGAAATGACGTTCAAATAAGTACAGGATACATAGAGCTTAGAGTTACCAGACATTCATCTTTCAGGATAAGAGAAAACCTCCAACGTTAAGTCATATCAGACGATGAATAAATGATGTTCAAATGAGTACAGGGTACATAGAGCTTAGAGTTACCAGACATTCATCTTTCAGGATAAGAAAAAACCTCCAACGTTAAGTCATATCGGACGATGAATGAAATGATGTTCAAATAAGTACAGGATACATAGAGCTTAGAGTTACCAGACATTCATCTTACAGGATAAGAGAAAACCTCCAACGTTAAGTCATATCGGACGATGAATGAAATGATGTTCAAATAAGTACAGTGTACATAGAGCTTAGAGTTACCAGACATTCATCTTTCAGGATAAGAGAAAACCTCCAACGTTAAGTCATATCGGACGATGAATGAAATGATGTTCAAATAAGTACAGTGTACATAGAGCTTAGAGTTACCAGACATTCATCTTTCAGGATAAGAGAAAACCTCCAATGTTAAGTCATATCGGACGATGAATGAAATGATGTTCAAATAAGTACAGGGTACATAGAGCTTAGAATTACCTGACATTCATCTTTCAGGATAAGAGAAAACCTCCAACGTTAAGTCATATCGGACGATGAATGAAATGATGTTCAAATAAGTACAGTGTACATAGAGCTTAGAGTTACCAGACATTCATCTTTCAGGATAAGAGAAAACCTCCAATGTTAAGTCATATCAGACGATGAATGAAATGATGTTCAAATGAGGACAGGTACATAGAGCTTAGAGTTACCAGACATTCATCTTTCAGGATAAGAGAAAACCTCCAACGTTATGTCATATCAGACGATGAATGAAATGATGTTCAAATAAGTACAGGGTACATAGAGCTTAGAGTTACCAGACATTCATCTTTCAGGATAAGAGAAAACCTCCAACGTTAAGTCATATCAGACGATGAATGAAATGATGTTCAAATAAGTACAGGATACATAGAGCTTAGAGTTACCAGACATTCATCTTTCAGGATAAGAGAAAACCTCCAACGTTAAGCCATATCGGACGATGAATGAAATGATGTTCAAATGAGTACAGGGTACATAGAGCTTAGAGTTACCAGACATTCATCTTTCAGGATAAGAGAAAACCTCCAACGTTAAGTCATATCAGACGATGAATGAAATGACGTTCAAATAAGTACAGGATACATAGAGCTTAGAGTTACCAGACATTCATCTTTCAGGATAAGAGAAAACCTCCAACGTTAAGTCATATCAGACGATGAATAAATGATGTTCAAATGAGTACAGGGTACATAGAGCTTAGAGTTACCAGACATTCATCTTTCAGGATAAGAAAAAACCTCCAACGTTAAGTCATATCGGACGATGAATGAAATGATGTTCAAATAAGTACAGGATACATAGAGCTTAGAGTTACCAGACATTCATCTTACAGGATAAGAGAAAACCTCCAACGTTAAGTCATATCGGACGATGAATGAAATGATGTTCAAATAAGTACAGTGTACATAGAGCTTAGAGTTACCAGACATTCATCTTTCAGGATAAGAGAAAACCTCCAACGTTAAGTCATATCGGACGATGAATGAAATGATGTTCAAATAAGTACAGTGTACATAGAGCTTAGAGTTACCAGACATTCATCTTTCAGGATAAGAGAAAACCTCCAATGTTAAGTCATATCGGACGATGAATGAAATGATGTTCAAATAAGTACAGGGTACATAGAGCTTAGAGTTACCTGACATTCATCTTTCAGGATAAGAGAAAACCTCCAACGTTAAGTCATATCGGACGATGAATGAAATGATGTTCAAATAAGTACAGTGTACATAGAGCTTAGAGTTACCAGACATTCATCTTTCAGGATAAGAGAAAACCTCCAATGTTAAGTCATATCAGACGATGAATGAAATGATGTTCAAATGAGGACAGGTACATAGAGCTTAGAGTTACCAGACATTCATCTTTCAGGATAAGAGAAAACCTCCAACGTTATGTCATATCAGACGATGAATGAAATGATGTTCAAATAAGTACAGGGTACATAGAGCTTAGAGTTACCAGACATTCATCTTTCAGGATAAGAGAAAACCTCCAACGTTAAGTCATATCAGACGATGAATGAAATGATGTTCAAATAAGTACAGGATACATAGAGCTTAGAGTTACCAGACATTCATCTTTCAGGATAAGAGAAAACCTCCAACGTTAAGCCATATCGGACGATGAATGAAATGATGTTCAAATGAGTACAGGGTACATAGAGCTTAGAGTTACCAGACATTCATCTTTCAGGATAAGAGAAAACCTCCAACGTTAAGTCATATCGGACGATGAATGAAATGATGTTCAAATAAGTACAGTGTACATAGAGCTTAGAGTTACCAGACATTCATCTTTCAGGATAAGAGAAAACCTCCAACGTTAAGTCATATCAGACGATGAATGAAATGACGTTCAAATAAGTACAGGATACATAGAGCTTAGAGTTACCAGACATTCATCTTTCAGGATAAGAGAAAACCTCCAACGTTAAGTCATATCAGACGATGAATAAATGATGTTCAAATGAGTACAGGGTACATAGAGCTTAGAGTTACCAGACATTCATCTTTCAGGATAAGAAAAAACCTCCAACGTTAAGTCATATCGGACGATGAATGAAATGATGTTCAAATAAGTACAGGATACATAGAGCTTAGAGTTACCAGACATTCATCTTACAGGATAAGAGAAAACCTCCAACGTTAAGTCATATCGGACGATGAAGAAATGATGTTCAAATAAGTACAGTGTACATAGAGCTTAGAGTTACCAGACATTCATCTTTCAGGATAAGAGAAAACCTCCAACGTTAAGTCATATCGGACGATGAATGAAATGATGTTCAAATAAGTACAGTGTACATAGAGCTTAGAGTTACCAGACATTCATCTTTCAGGATAAGAGAAAACCTCCAATGTTAAGTCATATCGGACGATGAATGAAATGATGTTCAAATAAGTACAGTGTACATAGAGCTTAGAGTTACCAGACATTCATCTTTCAGGATAAGAGAAAACCTCCAATGTTAAGTCATATCGGACGATGAATGAAATGATGTTCAAATAAGTACAGGGTACATAGAGCTTAGAGTTACCTGACATTCATCTTTCAGGATAAGAGAAAACCTCCAACGTTAAGTCATATCGGACGATGAATGAAATGATGTTCAAATAAGTACAGTGTACATAGAGCTTAGAGTTACCAGACATTCATCTTTCAGGATAAGAGAAAACCTCCAATGTTAAGTCATATCAGACGATGAATGAAATGATGTTCAAATGAGGACAGGTACATAGAGCTTAGAGTTACCAGACATTCATCTTTCAGGATAAGAGAAAACCTCCAACGTTATGTCATATCAGACGATGAATGAAATGATGTTCAAATAAGTACAGGGTACATAGAGCTTAGAGTTACCAGACATTCATTTTTCAGGATAAGAGAAACCTCCAACGTTAAGTCATATCAGACGAAGAATGAAATGATGTTCAAATACGTACAGGGTACATAGAGCTTAGAGTTACCAGACATTCATTTTTCAGGATAAGAGAAAACCTCCAACGTTAAGTCATATCGGACGATGAATGAAATGATGTTCAAATGAGGAAAGGTACACAGAGCTTAGAGTTACCAGACATTCATTTTTCAGGATAAGAGAAAACCTCCAACGTTAAGTCATATCAGACGAAGAATGAAATGATGTTCAAATAAGTACGGGATGCATAGAGCTTAGAGTTAACAGACATTCATCTTTCAGGATAAGAGAAAACCTCCAATGTTAAGTCATATCAGACGATGAATGAAATGATGTTCAAATGAGTGAGGGTACATAGAGCTTAGAGTTACCGGACATTCATCTTTCAGGATAAGAGAAAACCTCCAACGTTAAGTCATATCAGACGATGAATGAAATGATGTTCAAATGAGTACAGGGTACATAGAGCTTAGAGTTACCAGACATTTATCTTTCAGGATAAGAGAAAACCTCCAATGTTAAGTCATATCAGACGATGAATGAAATGATGTTCAAATGAGTACAGGGTACATAGAGCTTAGAGTTACCGGACATTCATCTTTCAGGATAAGAGAAAACCTCAAATGTTAAGTCATATCAGGCGATGAATGAAATGATGTTCAAATGAGTAAGGGTACATAGAGCTTAGAGTTACCAGACATTCATCTTTCAGGATAAGAGAAAACCTCCAACGTTAAGTCATATCAGACAATGAATGAAATGATGTTCAAATGAGTACAGGGTACATAGAGCTTAAGGTTTCCAGACATTCATCTTTCAGGATAAGAGAAAACCTCCAACGCTAAGTCATATCAGACGATGAATGAAATGATGTTCAAATAAGTACAGGATACATAGAGCTTAGAGTTACCAGACATTCATCTTTCAGGATAAGAGAAAACCTCCAACGCTAAGTCATATCAGACGATGAATGAAATGATGTTCAAATAAGTACAGGGTACATAGAGCTTAGAGTTACCAGACATTCATTTTTCAGGATAAGAGAAACCTCCAACGTTAAGGCATATCAGACGATGAATGAAATGATGTTCAAATGAGTACAGGGTACATAGAGCTTAGAGTTACCAGACATTTATCTTTCAGGATAAGAGAAAACCTCCAATGTTAAGTCATATCAGGCGATGAATGAAATGATGTTCAAATGAGTACAGGGTACATAGAGCTTAGAGTTACCGGACATTCATCTTTCAGGATAAGAGAAAACCTCCAATGTTAAGTCATATCAGGCGATAAATGAAATGATGTTCAAATGAGTAAGGGTACATAGAGCTTAGAGTTACCAGACATTCATCTTTCAGGATAAGAGAAAACCTCCAACGTTAAGTCATATCAGACAATGAATGAAATGATGTTCAAATGAGTACAGGGTACATAGAGCTTAAGGTTTCCAGACATTCATCTTTCAGGATAAGAGAAAACCTCCAACGCTAAGTCATATCAGACGATGAATGAAATGATGTTCAAATAAGTACAGGATACATAGAGCTTAGAGTTACCAGACATTCATCTTTCAGGATAAGAGAAAACCTCCAACGCTAAGTCATATCAGACGATGAATGAAATGATGTTCAAATAAGTACAGGGTACATAGAGCTTAGAGTTACCAGACATTCATTTTTCAGGATAAGAGAAACCTCCAACGTTAAGTCATATCAGACGAAGAATGAAATGATGTTCAAATACGTACAGGGTACACAGAGCTTAGAGTTACCAGACATTCATTTTTCAGGATAAGAGAAAACCTCCAACGTTAAGTCATATCAGACGAAGAATGAAATGATGTTCAAATAGTACAAGGTACATAGAGCTTAGAGTTACCAGACATTCATTTTTCATAATAAGAGAAAACCTCCAACGTTAAGTCATATCAGACGAAGAATGAAATGATGTTCAAATAAGTACAGGGTACATAGAGCTTAGAGTTACCAGACATTCATCTTTCAGGATAAGAGAAAACCTCCAACATTAAGTCATATCAGACGAAGAATGAAATGATGTTCAAATAAGTACAGGGTACATAGAGCTTAGAGTTACCAGACATTCATTTTTCTGGATAAGGGAAAACCTCCAACATTAAGTCATATCAGACGAAGAATGAAATGATGTTCAAATAAGTACAGGGTACATAGAGCTTAGAGTTACCAGACATTCATCTTTCAGGATAAGAGAAAACCTCCAACATTAAGTCATATCAGACGAAGAATGAAATGATGTTCAAATAAGTACAGTGTACATAGAGCTTAGAGTTACCAAACATTCATTTTTCTGGATAAGAGAAAACCTCCAACGTTAAGTCATATCAGACGATGAATAAAATGATGTTCAAATAAGTACAGGGTACATAGAGCTTAGAGTTACCAGACATTCATCTTTCAGGATAAGAGAAAACCTCCAACGCTAAGTCATATCAGACGATGAATGAAATGATGTTCAAATAAGTACAGGATACATAGAGCTTAGAGTTACCAGACATTCATCTTTCAGGATAAGAGAAAACCTCCAACGTTAAGCCATATCGGACGATGAATGAAATGATGTTCAAATGAGTACAGGGTACATAGAGCTTAGAGTTACCAGACATTCATCTTTCAGGATAAGAGAAAACCTCCAACGTTAAGTCATATCGGACGATGAATGAAATGATGTTCAAATAAGTACAGTGTACATAGAGCTTAGAGTTACCAGACATTCATCTTTCAGGATAAGAGAAAACCTCCAACGTTAAGTCATATCAGACGATGAATGAAATGACGTCAAATAAGTACAGGATACATAGAGCTTAGAGTTACCAGACATTCATCTTTCAGGATAAGAGAAAACCTCCAACGTTAAGTCATATCAGACGATGAATAAATGATGTTCAAATGAGTACAGGGTACATAGAGCTTAGAGTTACCAGACATTCATCTTTCAGGATAAGAAAAAACCTCCAACGTTAAGTCATATCGGACGATGAATGAAATGATGTTCAAATAAGTACAGGATACATAGAGCTTAGAGTTACCAGACATTCATCTTTCAGGATAAGAGAAAACCTCCAACGTTAAGTCATATCGGACGATGAATGAAATGATGTTCAAATAAGTACAGTGTACATAGAGCTTAGAGTTACCAGACATTCATTTTTCAGGATAAGAGAAACCTCCAACGTTAAGTCATATCAGACGATGAATGAAATGATGTTCAAATGAGTACAGGGTACATAGAGCTTAGAGTTACCAGACATTTATCTTTCAGGATAAGAGAAAACCTCCAATGTTAAGTCATATCAGACGATGAATGAAATGATGTTCAAATGAGTACAGGGTACATAGAGCCTAGAGTTACCGGACATTCATCTTTCAGGATAAGAGAAAACCTCCAATGTTAAGTCATATCAGGCGATGAATGAAATGATGTTCAAATGAGTAAGGGTACATAGAGCTTAGAGTTACCAGACATTCATCTTTCAGGATAAGAGAAAACCTCCAACGTTAAGTCATATCAGACAATGAATGAAATGATGTTCAAATGAGTACAGGGTACATAGAGCTTAAGGTTTCCAGACATTCATCTTTCAGGATAAGAGAAAACCTCCAACGCTAAGTCATATCAGACGATGAATGAAATGATGTTCAAATAAGTACAGGATACATAGAGCTTAGAGTTACCAGACATTCATCTTTCAGGATAAGAGAAAACCTCCAACGCTAAGTCATATCAGACGATGAATGAAATGATGTTCAAATAAGTACAGGGTACATAGAGCTTAGAGTTACCAGACATTCATTTTTCAGGATAAGAGAAACCTCCAACGTTAAGTCATATCAGACGAAGAATGAAATGATGTTCAAATACGTACAGGGTACACAGAGCTTAGAGTTACCAGACATTCATTTTTCAGGATAAGAGAAAACCTCCAACGTTAAGTCATATCAGACGAAGAATGAAATGATGTTCAAATAAGTACAAGGTACATAGAGCTTAGAGTTACCAGACATTCATTTTTCATAATAAGAGAAAACCTCCAACGTTAAGTCATATCAGACGAAGAATGAAATGATGTTCAAATAAGTACAGGGTACATAGAGCTTAGAGTTACCAGACATTCATCTTTCAGGATAAGAGAAAACCTCCAACATTAAGTCATATCAGACGAAGAATGAAATGATGTTCAAATAAGTACAGGGTACATAGAGCTTAGAGTTACCAGACATTCATCTTTCAGGATAAGAGAAAACCTCCAACATTAAGTCATATCAGACGAAGAATGAAATGATGTTCAAATAAGTACAGTGTACATAGAGCTTAGAGTTACCAAACATTCATTTTTCTGGATAAGAGAAAACCTCCAACGTTAAGTCATATCAGACGATGAATAAAATGATGTTCAAATAAGTACAGGGTACATAGAGCTTAGAGTTACCAGACATTCATCTTTCAGGATAAGAGAAAACCTCCAACGCTAAGTCATATCAGACGATGAATGAAATGATGTTCAAATAAGTACAGGATACATAGAGCTTAGAGTTACCAGACATTCATCTTTCAGGATAAGAGAAAACCTCCAACGTTAAGCCATATCGGACGATGAATGAAATGATGTTCAAATGAGTACAGGGTACATAGAGCTTAGAGTTACCAGACATTCATCTTTCAGGATAAGAGAAAACCTCCAACGTTAAGTCATATCGGACGATGAATGAAATGATGTTCAAATAAGTACAGTGTACATAGAGCTTAGAGTTACCAGACATTCATCTTTCAGGATAAGAGAAAACCTCCAACGTTAAGTCATATCAGACGATGAATGAAATGACGTTCAAATAAGTACAGGATACATAGAGCTTAGAGTTACCAGACATTCATCTTTCAGGATAAGAAAAAACCTCCAACGTTAAGTCATATCGGACGATGAATGAAATGATGTTCAAATAAGTACAGGATACATAGAGCTTAGAGTTACCAGACATTCATCTTTCAGGATAAGAGAAAACCTCCAACGTTAAGTCATATCGGACGATGAATGAAATGTTCAAATAAGTACAGTGTACATAGAGCTTAGAGTTACCAGACATTCATCTTTCAGGATAAGAGAAAACCTCCAATGTTAAGTCATATCAGACGATGAATGAAATGATGTTCAAATGAGGACAGGTACATAGAGCTTAGAGTTACCAGACATTCATTTTTCTGGATAAGAGAAAACCTCCAACGTTAAGTCATATCAGACGATGAATAAAATGATGTTCAAATAAGTACAGGGTACATAGAGCTTAGAGTTACCAGACATTGATCTTTCCGGATAAGAGAAAACCTCCAACGTTAAGTCATATCAGACGATGAATGAAATGATGTTCAAATAAGTACGGGATGCATAGAGCTTAGAGTTAACAGACATTCATCTTTCAGGATAAGAGAAAACCTCCAATGTTAAGTCATATCAGACGATGAATGAAATGATGTTCAAATGAGTGAGGGTACATAGAGCTTAGAGTTACCGGACATTCATCTTTCAGGATAAGAGAAAACCTCCAACGTTAAGTCATATCAGACGATGAATGAAATGATGTTCAAATGAGTACAGGGTACATAGAGCTTAGAGTTACCAGACATTTATCTTTCAGGATAAGAGAAAACCTCCAATGTTAAGTCATATCAGACGATGAATGAAATGATGTTCAAATGAGTACAGGGTACATAGAGCTTAGAGTTACCGGACATTCATCTTTCAGGATAAGAGAAAACCTCCAATGTTAAGTCATATCAGGCGATGAATGAAATGATGTTCAAATGAGTAAGGGTACATAGAGCTTAGAGTTACCAGACATTCATCTTTCAGGATAAGAGAAAACCTCCAACGTTAAGTCATATCAGACAATGAATGAAATGATGTTCAAATGAGTACAGGGTACATAGAGCTTAAGGTTTCCAGACATTCATCTTTCAGGATAAGAGAAAACCTCCAACGCTAAGTCATATCAGACGATGAATGAAATGATGTTCAAATAAGTACAGGATACATAGAGCTTAGAGTTACCAGACATTCATCTTTCAGGATAAGAGAAAACCTCCAACGCTAAGTCATATCAGACGATGAATGAAATGATGTTCAAATGAGGACAGGTACATAGAGCTTAGAGTTGCCAGACATTAATTGTTCAGGAAAAGAGGAAACCTCCCACATTAAGTCATATCGGACGATAAATGAAAAGAAGTTCAAATCAGTCTACCGTACATAGAGGTTAGAAGTATCAAGACCAAGGCAGACGCCCTCCCACTACGCCGTAATTTCACACTTAATCCTTTATACATGATTTTTTAACAAATGTATTTTCTGGTAATAACCCCTTCATTCATATGTTAAACTTCAAGAGATACAAACATATCTTGCGGAACAAAAGTTAAAGATTTCGTTAAATTGCGCAACTGTTAAACAATTTTTATGGTATTGTCTATTTCCGAGATATGCCTGGTAGTTTTTCAAGGATTTCATGGCCATACAAAGAGAATGTAATTACAAAGCCTTGTATAAAGACGAAATTATTTGATTATCAGTTAAAGTATCGCTTACCTGTAATAAAATACTGTTTATCTTGAAGCAGATGGAGCAATAGGTGTTTGGACAAGAGTAGAGTACGTCATGGATACATCACATAACGACCAAAACATTTGACTATCACTTAAAGTCTACTGTATTCCCTTGTAACTACAATAAGATAATGTTTATCTTGAAGTAGATAGAAAAATAAGTGTTTGTACAAGAGTAGAGAAAGACATGGATACATCACATAACGACCCAAACATTTGACTATCACTTAAAGTGTACTGTATTCCCTTGTAACTACAATAAGATAATGTTTATCTTGAAGTAGATAGAAAAATAAGTGTTTGTACAAGAGCAGAGAAAGTCATGTATACATCACATAACGACCAAAACATTTGAATATCACTTAAAGTCTACTGTATTCCCTTGTAACTACAATAATATAATGTTTAACTTGAAATAGAGCAATAGTGTTTGTACAAGAGTAGAGAAAGTCATGTATACATCATATAACGACCAAAACATTTCACTATTACTTAAAGTTTACTGTATTCCCTTGTAACTACAATAAGATAATGTTTATCTTGAAGTAGATAGAGGAATAAGTGTTTGTACAAGAGTAGAGAAAGTCATGTATACATCACATAACGACCAAAACATTTGACTATCACTTAAAGTCTACTGTATTCCCTTGTAACTACAATAATATAATGTTTAACTTGAAATAGAGCAATAGTGTTTTACAAGAGTAGAGAAAGTCATGTATACATCACATAACGATCAAAACATTTTACTATCACTTAAATTGTACTGTATTCCCTTGGAACTACAATAAGATAATGTTTATCTTGAAGTAGATAGAGCAATAAGTGTTTGTACAAGAGTAGAGAAAGTCATGTATACATCACATAACGATCAAAACATTTTACTATCACTTAAATTTTACTGTATTCCCTTGGAACTACAATAAGATAATGTTTATCTTGAAGTAGATAGGGCAATAAGTGTTTGTACAAGAGTAGAGAAAGTCATGTATACATCACATAACGATCAAAACATTTTACTATCACTTAAATTTTACTGTATTCCCTTGGAACTACAATAAGATAATGTTTATCTTGAAGTAGATAGAGCAATAAGTGTTTGTACAAGAGTAGAGAAAGTCATGTATACATCACATAACGATCAAAACATTTTACTATCACTTAAATTTTACTGTATTCCCTTGGAACTACAATAAGATAATGTTTATCTTGAAGTAGATAGAGCAATAAGTGTTTGTACAAGAGTAGAGAAAGTCATGTATACATCACATAACGATCAAAACATTTTACTATCACTTAAATTTTACTGTATTCCCTTGGAACTACAATAAGATAATGTTTATCTTGAAGTAGATAGGGCAATAAGTGTTTGTACAAGAGTAGAGAAAGTCATGTATACATCACATAACGATCAAAACATTTTACTATCACTTAAATTTTACTGTATTCCCTTGGAACTACAATAAGATAATGTTTATCTTGAAGTAGATAGAGCAATAAGTGTTTGTACAAGAGTAGAGAAAGTCATGTATACATCACATAACGATCAAAACATTTTACTATCACTTAAATTTTACTGTATTCCCTTGGAACTACAATAAGATAATGTTTATCTTGAAGTAGATAGAGCAATAAGTGTTTGTACAAGAGTAGAGGAAGTCATGTATTCATCACATAACGACCAAAACATTTGGCTATTACTTAAAGTCTACTGTATTCCCTTGTAACTACAATAAGATAAATTTTATCCTGAAGTAAGAGAGAAATAAGTATTTTTAACAATAATTTTGCAGGATAAATTTGGATGTTGTGAATTCTGTATTGGAGTTATTCTACACCTGTGTAACCTAGGCACATCATTGCCAAAGAAATAGTGTTCCAAATGTAATTATTGAACGTAGAGGTCTACAAATTCATTACTGGCGCCGCAGGGGATGTGTAATCTTGTACATGTAATGTTTTGTGTTAACTTTTCGCTTCATTCGTTGATTAATAAAACCTTTCTCTTTGCTGCAAAACAGCCAACACTTTCCACACTTGTATCAGGTATAACTTCAGTCTTAGCAAGGATAAGTACTATAGATGTTTCGTAGTTGGCTGTAAGTACTTGCCGAAAGGTGGGGTTTGCATGCGCTTGTCTAGAAATGTATTCATGTTTAATAGCATTAATTATTACAAATAATTGTAAAACATAGAAAGCGGCTACAGCTCTTGTAGTCATAGAAATTAATGAAACAATGGCATTTCTGTGAAATGCATCTGTTTAAACTTCGCAAACTACATGTAATTTGTCACAAGGTAAAACATGAAATATTTTCAAAATAATTGCGCAGCAATTCATAGTGCATGTTCAAATTGCGAAAACGCCTGCATGGTTAGAGAATTGATGTGTTCCAAGAGTATGGGAAGTTGTCCAGCTTCCGGATGACTCAAATGCCACAATGCCGATTTTAATACGTGAACTTTATTTGTTTATATATCACTTCCAATTCTTTATAAAATAATTAATCCTGGTCAGTAACTCCGATACACCACGGTTGATATTTATCAGAGTATCACACTCATATAGGATCTTTTTATAAATATCTGATATACTACAATCATGGATCCTGCCCTTGTACAAACACTTATTGCTCTATCTACTTCAAGATAAACATTATCTTATTGTAGTTGCAAGGGAATACAGTAGACTTTAAGTGATAGTCAAATGTTTTGGTCGTTATGTGATGTATACAGTACTTTCTCTACTCTTGTACAAACACTTATTGCTCTATCTACTTGAAGATAAACATTATCTTATTGTAGTTACAAGGGATTACAGTAGAATTTTAGTGATAGTGAAATGGTTGTGTGATGTATACATGACTTTCTGTACTCTTGTACAAACACTTATTGCTCTATCTACTTCAAGATAAACATTATCTTATTGTAGTTACAAGGGATTACAGTAGAATTTTAGTGATAGTGAAATGGTTTGGTCGTTGTGTGATGTATACCTGACTTTCTCTACTCTTGTACAAACACTTATTGCTCTATCTACTTGAAGATAAACATTATCTTATTGTAGTTACAAGGGATTACAGTAGAATTTTAGTGATAGTGAAATGGTTTGGTGGTTGTGTGATGTATACATGACTTTCTGTACTCTTGTACAAACACTTATTGCTCTATCTACTTGAAGATAAACATTATCTTATTGTAGTTACAAGGGATTACAGTAGAATTTTAGTGATAGTGAAATGGTTTGGTGGTTGTGTGATGTATACATGACTTTCTGTACTCTTGTACAAACACTTATTGCTCTATCTACTTGAAGATAAACATTATCTTATTGTAGTTACAAGGGATTACAGTAGAATTTTAGTGATAGTGAAATGGTTTGGTCGTTGTGTGATGTATACATGACTTTCTCTACTCTTGTACAAACACTTATTGCTCTATCTACTTGAAGATAAACATTATCTTATTGTAGTTACAAGGGATTACAGTAGAATTTTAGTGATAGTGAAATGGTTTGGTGGTTGTGTGATGTATACATGACTTTCTGTACTCTTGTACAAACACTTATTGCTCTATCTACTTGAAGATAAACATTATCTTATTGTAGTTACAAGGGATTACAGTAGAATTTTAGTGATAGTGAAATGGTTTGGTCGTTGTGTGATGTATACCTGACTTTCTGTACTCTTGTACAAACACTTACTGCTCTATCTACTTGAAGATAAACATTATCTTATTGTAGTTACAAGGGATTACAGTAGACTTTAAGTGATAGTCAAATGTTTTGGTCGTTATGTGATGTATACATGTCTTTCTCTACTCTTGTACAAACACTTATTGCTCTATCTACTTCAAGATAAACATTATCTTATTGTAGTTACAAGGGATTACAGTAGACTTTAAGTGATAGTCAAATGTTTTGGTCGTTATGTGATGTATACATGTCTTTCTCTACTCTTGTACAAACACTTACTGCTCTATCTACTACAAGATAAACATTATCTTATTGTAGTTACAAGGGATTACAGTAGAATTTTAGTGATAGTGAAATGGTTTGGTCGTTGTGTGATGTATACATGACTTTCTGTACTCTTGTACAAACACTTACTGCTCTATCTACTTGAAGATAAACATTATCTTATTGTAGTTACAAGGGATTACAGTAGACTTTAAGTGATAGTCAAATGTTTTGGTCGTTATGTGATGTATACATGTCTTTCTCTACTCTTGTACAAACACTTACTGCTCTATCTACTACAAGATAAACATTATCTTATTGTAGTTACAAGGGATTACAGTAGAATTTTAGTGATAGTGAAATGTTTTGGTCGTTGTGTGATGTATACATGACTTTCTCTACTCTTGTACAAACAATTACTGCTCTATCTACTTGAAGATAAACATTATCTTTGATACCGAAATTGAAGTATTGCAATAAGTAAAGAATCATGATGGATTTCAAATGAGTCTTGTATGTTTGTTACCACACAAACAGTGCAGTTGGTTGAGTTGTTATAACAAAAGAAATGTAAGAAACAGTGTCCTTAGCAGATTTCTAAAGGGTAGCACTTGAGTTTGTTGAATGGGCTATTCTTCGGACCCTTAATAATGGCATGACAAAATAGTTACAAAGGGAATCTGTGAAAAGAGTGCTTCCAGAAAGTGAAAGTCACATGTACACCCACGCGCATCTGTTGTCATTCAGTCAACGGCGTGAGGCCGATTAGGGCGGTCAACTCTTTCTATGTTTGTCGAGGACAGACCAGAAGTGAGGAGAGACGATATTTGACAGTTTATACGTAACTAATTATTATCGACTAATAAGCATTCCGCCTTCAGTAACTTTAAACAGTGATATTGGTAATCCTTGGTCGGCAACTTCAAGTTTTATGTTCTGATAAAAGAAGCAGTCATTAAACCAGTTTGAAACGGGCATTCCTGTGTCATTAAAATTATCCTTCTCATACATATCCACGCATACCCTGAGATTAACCTCATTGCTTTACCCTGAGCTAAACGTTATTTGTTTCAAACTGTCCCGTTAAAGTGGAACTATTTGCTCGCCAATATATTTGCTTCATCTTGTTGTAGTTACAAGGGATTACACTAGACTTTAAGTGATAGTCAAATGTTTTGGTCGTTATGTGATGAAAAGTGAAGATTGTCGAAGAATGTTCCATGTAGTCCGGGGTGGAGGATGTTAGAAGATGCTAAACTTTGGAATTGAGCTGACTTTCCGCTGTACATGCGCGCGCGCGCGCGCGCACACACACACACACACACACACACACACACACACACACACAAACACACACACACACACACTTGTTAAGGGGACCTAAATAAGTGAAATCTCGGATGGAATGTATGTGGTTCAGTATATATAGCGGCAGGTTTGTATTCTACTTTGTAATTCTTTGTCTGAATAGCCAAGTACAGACGAAAGGCCAGACCACTTAGCTGCAGGTAATCCCGCACACACCTGGCTTAAGTCTTCACATTGATTCACATATGGAAATAGCTACAATGGGAATAGAAGAAGCGATAGTCTTATCTTTAAATTGCTGCTTGTACAAACGAACGACGTCACAGTTGAGAAAAGTATAAGTATTGCAAAATGCAAATCAATGATAAGGAATATTCGAAATGATTATTTCTACAAATATAAATGTATTTGATATAAATTGTGTGTTTTAACAAGTACTGCATTTTGATGTACTCTCACAAAATTAATCCAGATTGAAGAGCTCTGAAAACAGACTCAGACAATTTAAGTTAAATATTTCGTATATTATAAAAATATATTTAACATAAGTTATATCAGTCCAAATTGTAGAGCCATGTTTGACAAAATGGAAGTCTCCAAAAAGTATCCATATAAATTGGAGTTTGAGGTGGGAGTTTTGGCGTTGCGTGGACAGTTTCCTTATTTTTGCAGAGGATCTCGAAACGTGTATTTCCTTTGATATGTTATTATTGTATTTGATGGAGGAATACCTTGGCAGAGAAAGGTAAAGTGTGTTGCAATGATGACGCATTTTGCAGTTTGTCGCTTGAGAAAAATCCCTTTTATCCTCTCAACTTAAAAGGCGTCCTTCATTTGAAAGCAACGACATATTGTACGATTGCCACTTTCATATCTGAACATGCGACATCAAAGCGACGTGAATATCTGCATCTCGTCGTATGCTTTGCTTTGGTTTAATCAAATCTTTGGATAAAACCCGCGACTCTAGTACAAACGCACATTAATCGAGGTAAACAAGTTTAGAAAGCGTTTTATTATATATTTTGCTATATAAAGATCTAGCAACAATCTATTTACTAGCGCTGCTAATTTGTCAGACTTTTGTCACCAGTAACGACACTACAAAGCAAATTTGAAGTGCCACCTTGGAATTTTTCCAGAGTTTTTCTGCACCATCCGGAATTCATCGACATCAAAGTTATCTCGCGTCTAACTGTTGACGGAAAATGTTTTGGACTAGATTCAATAAATTCATAAGATGTCCGTCAAACAGTTGTTGAGGCTGAAATAGTTATTTTGTTGATTGGTACTGCTGTTCCAGAGTCTGGGCCCATCTTGTTGCAGAAACAACCCACATAAAGAGAGCAAGCGACTTACCAATGACAGTGCTATATTAGTTGGACATGTTGTCAGTAGTGGGTAGCAATGTGATAGAATAATGTACAAGCTTTACGCATGAATGATAACACGCGGAGGCAGCGGAATATGGACGAATGCGTCCTCCAACACGATAAAAAAGTAATAACATAGCAAAATGGAGTGGAAAAATAACATCAAAAAGTGGAATAAATAGAACATCTTTTAAAGGTGTTTAATGAACTGAATGTCAAAATGCTTTTGAAAAATAATACAAAAGTGAATTAAAATGGAAGCGTTAAACACGTTATCTGTATCCACATCTACACGACACATGAACTCGCTCTTCTGTAAACTGTTGTGTACCCACACTTGGATATAACTTACTACTTCAAAAGGTGTTCAGTTCAAACCAATAACAAGAGTAATTACATTTTTGTTTGGCGTCTTTGGAAGGTAATACCAAGTGTTACATGCTGTTCCGTAATATTACATCTAGGATGTTCTGGAACGTATGTCTACCTTGCAGTAGATACAAGATATCTGGGCTACAGTTAAACTTAAGTGTGAGAATTTTTTTTTTCCTCTTAGTTTTCCCCCAAACACATCACATATTTACTATTAGCTACAAAATAAGCAACGCCGGTTTTACTTCCTTCTCACCTAGGTAGTACGAAATCATTAAGCTTGTAGAAGGCATTTGAACTCATTTTCGCTATAACTTTGGTTAGTGCACACTCTTGTGGATTTAGAAAACAAGTTACTGCAAATATCGTTGTCACAGTGTCCTCAGTTCCACCTCGTGACACAACTCCGTAAACTGCTCGGCCGTAGAACTTGGAACGTACCACACTCCTCTTTCCTCTCTGGTTCTCACTGACTGCCTCTCTACTGGGTATTCCCGGGCGGTGCCTATCCGTGCGATACGTTATTGTGGTTGGCTTCTGGCGCCAGGATGTACACCCTCTCTTAGAGCGGCCGCTTACGAAATTAGGGTACATGGTTTGTGGACATGGTCACCCTTCCCTGGGCAGGCGGTAGCGACTATTTGCATCGACTTTTATATATCTGCGACAAATCTTTCTGAAAAATAAATCCTTTTTCGAAATACGCCCAAGAAAGGTGTTTTACATAGCAACACAGTTACATCCCGGCCTCGTGACACCAGCTCGTGATTGGCCTTGAAAGCTTGCCAACAGCGGCAGTTACCCGACTCGACTGCCTTGGCAGGCCACGGGAACGTCGAAGTGACTTTTTTGGCACATATCGCAATTTTCAGACAGATTATTTCATGTGTTCGTTAATAAGTTTGAAGGTTCAGGTTCGGTTTATCAGATCAGTTTTAGTAGAAAACAAAATAGATGAAATAGTCGATTACGTACTTTAACAAATGTTCAACCATATGGCGTAGTGAACGTTGGCGAATCAAACCATTTTGCTATTAACGGTATCGGAGGTTAGGAGTTTGTTGCCAGTAAGCAACATTAGGAGGTCGTGGTTGTCTATTTCAGATGATCTCCTGAGCCACAAGCTGTCTGTAGCTGTTTAGGGACCGCTCATACCCCGGAGATGCTGCACTTTGGAATCTTCAATAACACAGTAGCTATTTTATCTCCAACAAATGACTATAACATAATTCTAATCAGCGCTGCATTTCGTTTGACGTCACTAAGGGGAAATATTGTTTAAAATTTGGTGATATCTTGAGGAAGCGGTGAGAACTGGCTCTAGTCTACGATGGCAAGCAGTGTCAGTGAATATCGAGTGCTGTTTTGTGTTGCTGTGAACATTACAACCTACATGTTTTGAGGTCCATGGTTTGCGCGTGTGTCTGTACAAGTTTGGTTCAATAGCTTCCAAGAATGTTATACAAAGACTATCCCAAACTGCTCTTTACATAGAACATTGTTAGAACATTTTGATTTTCTCTAAAATAAACCTTAACAGTCTTGACTAAGGCCAAAAATCAAAAGTGCTTCAATTTTTGGGGGCCTTAGTATACTGATTCCACGATCACAGAACTCTATTATATAACACACCAGAGGTGCTAACAAAAGATTTCAATATTTTTCAGTTTTATATGAATGTTCTTTGTAGCCCTCTCCATTCTCAATGCCTTTCATAAACTGGTAAATTCTAAGATATACAAAAAATATTACTACACAATTTATGTCAAATACATTTTTTGATGATGGATTTTTCAGGTTATTCTGTTACGCATATAAAATTTGAACGTCCAATACTTACACCTTTCTCAAGTGGAAAGTCATTATTGGTTTTTTATCTCTTGATCATACAAAAATATCACATAACGAACAAAGCATTTGACTGTCACTTAAAGTCTACTGTATTCCCTTGTAACTACAATAAGATAATGTTTATCTTGAAGTAGATAGAGCAATAAGTGTTTGTACAAGAGTAGAGAAAGTCATATATACATCACATGCCGACTAAAAATTTCACTATCACTTAGTCTACTGTATTCCCTTGTAACTACAATAAGATAATGTTTATCTTGAAGTAGATAGAGCAATAAGTGTTTGTACAAGAGCAGAGAAAGTCATGTATACATCACATAACGACCAAAACATTTGACTATCACTTCAAGTCTACTGTATTCCCTTGTAACTACAATAAGATAATATTCATCTTGAAGTAGATAGAGCAATAAGTGTTTGTACAAGAGTAGAGAAAGTCATATATACATCACATGCCGACTAAAAATTTCACTATCACTTAAAGTCTACTGTATTCCCTTGTAACTACAATAAGATAATGTTTATCTTGAAGTAGATAGAGCAATAAGTGTTTGTACAAGAGCAGAGAAAGTCATGTATACATCACATAACGACCAAAACATTTGACTATCACTTCAAGTCTACTGTATTCCCTTGTAACTACAATAAGATAATGTTCATCTTGAAGTAGATAGAGCAATAAGTGTTTGTACAAGAGCAGAGAAAGTCATGTATACATCACATAACGACCAAAACATTTGACTATCACTTCAAATCTACTGTATTTCCTTGTAACTGATATTGGATAATGTTTATCTTGAAGTAGATAGAGCAATAGGTGTTTTTACAGGAGTAGAGAAAGTAATGTATACCTCACATAACGACCAAAACATTTGACTTTCACTTAAAGTCTACTGTATTCCCTTGTAACTACAATAAGATAATGTTTATCTTGAAGTAGACAGAGCAATAAGTGTTTGTACAAGGGCAGAGAAAGTAATGTATACCTCACATAACGACCAAAACATTTGACTTTCACTTAAAGTCTACTGTATTCCCTTGTAACTACAATAAGATAATGTTTATATTGAAGTAGATAGAGCAATAAGTGTTTGTACAAGAGTAGAGAAAGTCATGGATACATCATATAACGACCAAAACATTTGACTATCACTTAAAGTCTACTGTATTCCCTTGTAACTACAATAAGATAATGTTTATGTTGAAGTAGATAGAGCAATAAGTGTTTGTACAAGAGTAGAGAAAGTCATGGATACATCACATAACGACCAAAACATTTGACTTTCACTTAAAGTCTACTGTATTCCCTTGTAACTACAATAAGATAATGTTTATATTGAAGTAGATAGAGCAATAAGTGTTTGTACAAGAGTAGAGAAAGTCATGGATACATCACATAACGACCAAAACATTTGACTATCACTTAAAGTCTACTGTATTTCCTTGTAACTACAATAAGATAATGTTTATCTTGAAGTAGATAGAGCAATAAGTGTTTGTACAAGAATAGAGAAAGTCATGTATGCATCATATAACGACCAAAACATTTGACTATCACTTAAAGTCTACTGTATTTCCTTGTAACTACAATAAGATAATGTTTATCTTGAAGTAGACAGAGCAATAAGTGTTTGTACAAGAATAGAGAAAGTCATGTATACATCATATAACGACCAAAACATTTGACTATCACTTAAAGTCTACTGTATTTCCTTGTAACTACAATAAGATAATGTTTATCTTGAAGTAGATAGAGCAATAAGTGTTTGTACAAGGGCAGAGAAAGTAATGTATACCTCACATAACGACCAAAACATTTGACTATCACTTAAAGTCTACTGTATTTCCTTGTAACTACAATAAGATAATGTTTATCTTGAAGTAGATAGAGCAATAAGTGTTTGTACAAGAATAGAGAAAGTCATGAATGCATCATATAACGACCAAAACATTTGACTATCACTTAAAGTCTACTGTATTTCCTTGTAACTACAATAAGATAATGTTTATCTTGAAGTAGACAGAGCAATAAGTGTTTGTACAAGAATAGAGAAAGTCATGTATACATCATATAACGACCAAAACATTTGACTATCACTTAAAGTCTACTGTATTTCCTTGTAACTACAATAAGATAATGTTTATCTTGAAGTAGATAGAGCAATAAGTGTTTGTACAAGGGCAGAGAAAGTAATGTATACCTCACATAACGACCAAAACATTTGACTTTCACTTAAAGTCTACTGTATTTCCTTGTAACTACAATAAGATAATGTTTATATTGAAGTAGATAGAGCAATAAGTGTTTGTACAAGAGTAGAGAAAGTCATGGATACATCACATAACGACCAAAACATTTGACTATCACTTAAAGTCTACTGTATTTCCTTGTAACTACAATAAGATAATGTTTATCTTGAAGTAGACAGAGCAATACGTGTTTGTACAAGAGTAGAGAAAGTCATGGATACATCATATAACGACCAAAACATTTGACTATCACTTAAAGTCTACTGTATTTCCTTGTAACTACAATAAGATAATGTTTATCTTGAGGTAGATAGAGCAATAAGTGTTTGTACAAGGGCAGAGAAAGTAATGTATACCTCACATAACGACCAAAACATTTGACTATCACTTAAAGTCTACTGTATTTCCTTGTAACTACAATAAGATAATGTTTATCTTGAAGTAGACAGAGCAATACGTGTTTGTACAAGAATAGAGAAAGTCATGTATACATCATATAACGACCAAAACATTTGACTATCACTTAAAGTCTACTGTATTTCCTTGTAACTACAATAAGATGTTTATCTTGCAGTAGATAGAGCAATAAGTGTTTGTACAAGGGCAGAGAAAGTAATGTATACCTCACATAACGACCAAAACATTTGACTTTCACTTAAAGTCTACTGTATTTCCTTGTAACTACAATAAGATAATGTTTATATTGAAGTAGATAGAGCAATAAGTGTTTGTACAAGAGTAGAGAAAGTCATGGATACATCACATAACGACCAAAACATTTGACTATCACTTAAAGTCTACTGTATTCCCTTGTAACTACAATAAGATAATGTTTATCTTGAAGTAGATAGAGCAATAAGTGTTTGTACAAGAACAGAGAAAGTCATGTATACATCACATAACTACCAAAACATTTGACTATCACTTAAAGTCTACTGTATTCCCTTGTAACTACAATAAGATAATGTTTATCTTGCATTAGATAGAACAGAAACACACACACACACACACACACACACACACACACACACACACACACACACACACACACACACATGTCTGATTAATATTGGTACAGACTTGCAGTGCTGCAGAAACTGAAGATCAACATATATGGTCGGAGAGGTGTTCCGCATGTGCAGTGGAACAGTAAAATGATTACAATATAACCATTTAAATGTAAGAGTTAGCTTTGGGAACTGAAGTTGTAATAACCTATATGAGAGGAACGTCCATTGTGTTTGGAGAGCTATTTGCTATTTAAATAGGGAGATCAACTCTGCCAGCTTGGTATTCTGGAGCAAAAGGTGAAATTAAGAGAGTTTTGTTTTCGTATACAAAAACCTGCAACTTTAGACGTGATGGGGGTCATCATTCCGAAGAAAAGGTTGCTAAAGCTTGGCCTCAGTCAATGACCTTCTCTTGAATAGACTTTGTCCTTCCTACCGGTTTACAAATGGGTAAACAAGAACTAATTTGACCTATTTCGAAATATTAGGCACCCATTTCTATTCAGATAGCCACATTTTGAGAACTTGAAGTTATCTCTTATTTTTGTACAAAGTTATTACCGTGCTATTGCTAACTTCCTTATTTCATGTTACTACAGTGGAGGTATAAACATATACAAGTCACATCTGGTGCTGTGTGATTGTTTTTACATTCCATTCACTTTGAACGATCAGTACTTATAGGACTAGGTTCATATCCTTGTACAACTTTGTAGTTGAGTCTGATAGAGATATCTTGATGTTAATTTTCGGGTAGTTTCAAGAGTAATGTTTCAAATAGAGTCCGGTTTTAAGAGGTGTTCGGCAAGTGATTGTTGTTACAAATTCCATTTAGTTTCTATGCTCAAGAAATAACAAAAGGAATAACTTCTTATTTGAGAAAACTGTAGGTATTAGAGGATTCAAATCTATTACATGGAATATTGAAGTGGTTAATGCGAGGATACTGTAACAGCAATTAAGATGCGAGCTTCGTCATTTTCATATGATGTGGATTGGTCGAGTTTTATGTTGGTCCATGCGTCTAAGTTTGAAATATTCATAAATTATTTTTATTCTACGCTTATCAGTCCATAGGTGGAATAACTGGTAGAGATTGTTGGCTACGTACTGAAACCTGCAGTTTAATGTGCAGCTATGACACTTTGTGTTTCGGCATGGTGACCATAAATGTTTTTAGTTCATAAAAACTATGTTTTAACAATATCTTTACTGTCTATATCTTACAGTTTATCAGTTATACAAAAGTCATTCAGAATAAAGAGAACTTCTGAGTACATTCACAGAAAATTCAAGATATACATTTGTTGTGTAGCAATATTTTGTCTCTCTCTTACAGTTTATCAGTTATACAGAAGTCATTCAGAATAAAGAGAACTTCTGAGTACATTCACAGAAAATTCAAGATATACATTTGTTATGTAGTAATATTTTGTCTGTCTCTTACAGTTTATCAGTTATACAAAAGTCATTCAGAATAAAGAGAACTTCTGAGTACATTCACAGAAAATTCAAGATATACATTTGTTGAGTAGTAATATTTTGTCTATCTCTTACAGTTTATCAGTTATACAAAAGTCATTCAGAATAAAGAGAACTTCTGAGTACATTCACAGAAAATTCAAGATATACATTTGTTGAGTAGTAATATTTTGTCTATCTCTTACAGTTTATCAGTTATACAAAAGTCATTCAGAATAAAGAGAACTTCTGAGTACATTCACAGAAAATTCAAGATATACATTTGTTATCTAGTAATATTTTGTCTATCTCTTACAGTTTATCAGTTATACAAAAGTCATTCAGAATAAAGAGAACTTCTAAGTACATTCACAGAAAATTCAAGATATACATTTGTTGAGTAGTAATATTTTGTCTATCTCTTACAGTTTATCAGTTATACAAAAGTCATTCAGAATAAAGAGAACTTCTGAGAACATTCACAGAAAATTCAAGATATACATTTGTTATCTAGTAATATTTTGTCTATCTCTTACAGTTTATCAGTTATACAAAAGTCATTCAGAATAAAGAGAACTTCTGAGTACATTCACAGAAAATTCAAGATATATATTTGTTGTGTAGCAATTCTCTCTCTTACAGTTTATCAGTTATACAAAAGTCATCCAGAATAAAGAGAATTTCTGATAACATTCACAGAAAATAAGGATGTATATTTCATTTGTCATGAAAATATATTAAATGTTAGAAACTCAAAGGTTTGATAAATGTAACCGTTTTAACAGAACTATTAATTTTTGAGTTACATACACCGTTGTAAAAGCACTTGATTTGGATAAAGTATGGTAGGTGTGTCAGTTTTTTCCAGACCCAGACTTAATTCAAGCGACGCTGAGTCAAGATTGAATGGACTTACATTTAACCCCTGTGGCCATTCCAATTGACGAAGCACCAATTGAAGGCTACGGAGTTCTACGATGTTTAGAAAACACTGCATCATTCTTACAACTTCCCTCTTTGAATAACGTTATGCGGAGACGTAACAGGATTTTCTGTTGTAGCTGTTTTAGCGAAGGAGCAAATGAAACTGTATAAGTTTGTAGAGATTACTTAATGTACATGGGGTTGTTTTCAGTTTCAACCTTCTCAGCAGGCACCAGGACGCGTTAATCGATAAACCAATGGCAGAGACTAATATTTTAGGTGAAAATGACATTTTCTGCTTTTGAATTATATTATACATATTCTGAAGATACCTACAAATCCCTTGGGCCAAATATTTTTCTCAAACTTCCTTTTTAAAAACCCAGCGATCTTGCACATTATATTAAATTTACCGAATATGCCTACATTCTCCTCTAAGATTTGCATCATTGAGTATAAAATTTATTGCCAAAATTTCGGTTTTATTCCTATTATATATAAATTTACATCCACAACATCAAACACGTTATCCAAAGTTACAAATATAATTGATTCACTCCATTATGCAAGCAAGTTTAGTTTTTCTATATGTAGAATTCAATGAACGCAAGAAAATATACTATTTTCTAATATTATGGTAACATGTGCAGGTTTGTTCATTTTTCGTAATTTTTCTAAAACAGTTTTCTATTAACAATGAGCTTTTTTTTAAATTAACGTTTCAATGTTAACTTGAATTAAATGAAATGGCTCAGGTAAGCCCAAGTTCCATAGACATAGAGTTACCAGATATACATCTTTCAGGATAAGAGAAAACCGCCAATGTTAAGTCATATCGGACGATGAATGAAATGATGCTCAAATGAGTACAGGGTACATAGAGCTCAGAGTTACCAGACATTCATCTTTCAGCATAAGAGAAAACCTCCAACGTTAAGTCATATCGGACGATGCATGAAATGATGTTCAAATGAGTACAGGGTACATAGAGCTTAGAGTGACAAGATATTCATCTTTCAGCATAAGAGAAAACCTCCAACGTAAAGTCATATCGGACGATGAATGAAATCATGTTCAAATGAGTACAGGGTACATAGAGCTTTGAGTTACCAGACATTCATCTTTCAGGATAAGAGAAAACCTCCAACGGTAAGACATCGGTCGATAAATAAAATGACGTTGAAATGAGTACAGGGTACATAGAGCTTTGAGTTACCAGACATTCATCTTTCAGGATAAGAGAAAACCTCCAACGTTAAGTCATATCAGACGATGAATGAAATGATGTTCAAATAAGTCATATCGGACGATGAATGAAATGATGTTCAAATAAGTACAGAGTACATTGAGCTTAGAGTTACCAGACATTCATCTTTCAGGATAAGAGATAACCTCCAATGTTAAGTCGTATCGGACGATGAATGAAATGATGTTAATATAAGTACAGGTACATAGAGCTTAGAGTAACCAGACATTGATCTTTCAGGATAAGAGAAAACCTCCAACGTTAAGTCATATCGGACGATGAATGAAATGATGTTCAAATAAGTCATATCGGACGATAATTGAAATGATGTTCAAATAACTACAGGTACATAGAGCTTAGAGTTATCAGACATTCATCTTTCAAGATAAGAGAAAACCTCCAACATTGACACATATCGGACGATGAACGAAATGATGTTTAAATAAGTACAGCTACATAGAGTTTAGATTTACCAGAGGTTCATCTTTCAGGATAAGAGAAAACCTCCAACGTTAAGTCAAATCGGACGATGAATGAAATGATGTTCAAATAAGTCATATCGGACGACGAATGAAATGATGTTCAAATAACTACAGGTACATAGAGCTTAGAGTTATCAGACATTCATCTTTCAAGATAAGAGAAAACCTCCAACATTGACACATATCGGACGATGAATGAAATGATGTTTAAATAAGTACAGTGTACATAGAGCTTAGATTTACCAGAGGTTCGTCTTTCAGGATAAGAGAAAACCTCCAACATTGACACATATCGGACGATGAACGAAATGATGTTTAAATAAGTACAGTGTACATAGAGCTTAGATTTACCAGAGGTTCGTCTTTCAGGATAAGAGAAAACCTCCAACATTGACACATATCGGACGATGAATGAAATGATGTTCAAATAAGTACAGTGTACATAGAGCTTAGAGTTATCAGACATTCATCTTTCAAGATAAGAGAAAACCTCCAACATTGACACATATCGGACGATGAATGAAATGATGTTTAAATAAGTACAGTGTACATAGAGCTTAGATTTACCAGAGGTTCGCCTTTCAGGATAAGAGAAAACCTCCAACATTGGCACATATCGGACGATGAATGAAATGATGTTCAAATAAGTACAGGTACATAGAGCTTAGAGTTATCAGACATTCATCTTTCAAGATAAGAGAAAACCTCCAACATTGACACATATCGGACGATGAATGAAATGATGTTTAAATAAGTACAGTGTACATAGAGCTTAGATTTACCAGAGGTTCGTCTTTCAGGATAAGAGAAAACCTCCAACATTGACACATATCGGACGATGAACGAAATGATGTTTAAATAAGTACAGTGTACATAGAGCTTAGATTTACCAGAGGTTCGTCTTTCAAGATAAGAGAAAACCTCCAACATTGACACATATCGGACGATGAATGAAATGATGTTCAAATAAGTACAGTGTACATAGAGCTTAGAGTTACCAGAGGTTCGTCTTTCAGGATAAGAGAAAACCTCCAACATTGACACATATCGGACGATGAACGAAATGATGTTTAAATAAGTACAGTGTACATAGAGCTTAGATTTACCAGAGGTTCGTCTTTCAGGATAAGAGAAAACCTCCAACATTGACACATATCGGACGATGAATGAAATTATGTTTAAATAAGTACAGGTACATAGAGCTTAGATTTACCAGAGGTTCGTCTTTCAGGATAAGAGAAAACCTCCAACATTGACACATATCGGACGATGAATGAAATTATGTTTAAATAAGTACAGGTACATAGAGCTTAGATTTACTAGAGGTTCGTCTTTCAGGATAAGAGAAAACCTCCAACATTGACACATATCGGACGATGAACGAAATGATGTTTAAATAAGTACAGTGTACATAGAGCTTAGATTTACCAGAGGTTCGTCTTTCAGGATAAGAGAAAACCTCCAACATTGACACATATCGGACGATGAATGAAATGATGTTCAAATAAGTACAGTGTACATAGAGTTTAGAGATACCAGACATTTATCTTTCAGGATAAGAAGAAATCTCCAACGTTAAGTCATATCGGACTATGAATGAAATGATATTCAAATAAGTTGAGGGTACATAGACCGTAGAGATACCGGACATTCATATTTCAGGATAAGAAAAAACCTCCAACGTTAAGTCATATCGGACGATGAATGAAATGATATTCAAATAAGTTGAGGGTTCATAGAGCGTAGAGATACCGGACATTCATATTTCAGGATAAGAAAAAACCTCCAAGGTTAAGTCATATCGGACGATGAATGAAATGATATTAAAATAAGTTGAGGGGACATAGACCGTAGAGATACCGGACATTCATATTTCAGGATAAGAAAAAACCTCCAACGTTAAGTCATATCGGATGATGAATGAAATGATATTCAAATAAGTTGAGGGTACATAGACCGTAGAGATACCGGACATTCATATTTCAGGATAAGAAAAAACCTCCAACGTTAAGTCATATCGGATGATGAATGAAATGATATTCAAATAAGTTGAGGGTACAAAGACCGTAGAGATACCGGACATTCATATTTCAGGATAAGAAAAAACCTCCAACGTTAAGTCATATCGGATGATGAATGAAATGATATTCAAATAAGTTAAGGGTTCATGGAGCGTAGAGTTACAAGACATTCATATTTCAGGATAAGAGAAAAACCTCCAAGGTTTTGTCATATTGGACGATGAATGTAATGTTATTCGAATATGTAGAGGGTACATTGAATTTAGAGTTACCAGACATTCGTCGTTCAGGATAAGAAATAACCTCCAACGTTAAGTGATATCGACGATGAATGAAATTATATTCAAATAAGTTCGGGGTTCATTGAGCGTAGAGTTACCAGACATTCATTTTTCGGGATAAGAAAAAACCTCCAACGTTAAATCATATCGGACGATGAATGAAATGTTATTCCAATAGGTAGAGGGTACATTGAGTTTAGAGTTACCATACATACATCTTGCAGGATAAGAGAAAACCTGCAACGTTAAGTCATATCGGACGCTAAGTGAAATGCTGTTCAAATGAGTTCAGGTTACATAGAGCTTAGAGTTACCAGTCATTTATCTTGTAGGATAAGTGGAAATCCCGGAAAAACGCCTTTTTCAGATAACGCACCCTGAAACGAGTGTCTTGATGTGTGTAGACAAGTTTTCCTCGGCGCTTTACGGAGGGAAAGCGTTTCCGCAACTTATTTTTATGTTTGAGAAATAGCGTGTATCAGGTACACAGTTCTCCTGAAGAATAATTTATACCGATATATCTAGTCCTGGGGAACAGTATTCTCCATTTATGACATCCTTTGACATTATGTAGTTGCACCTATCTAGTATTTGGCATTAGAATCTGCTAACTTAGAAGGACTTCCACATGGGTCTAGTGTTGTACTGCTCACTCTTAAATTGCTCTGCTTGCCGAACTCGGCGCCAACTGATTGTTCACTCTCAGTAATGTTTAACCGCACATAAGAATTTTATATGTGTGGCAGTTGTATTTAATTCTGAGGTTTTATAGCATGTCGGTCATGGAATATGTGTCTGGGAATCTCAAATATGTCGAATCGAACATATCAAAGTTTGGTATCTTATTATCCAATGCTCACTCCCTGCTTAGATTCTTTTATACAATTTTTAAGTCCTTAATTCTGTTGACTAATGGGAACAGCACTTTGTGAGATTTGAGATGACCTTGGCTTATGATAGTTTCCATTTACTCATGCCGACCACGTACAGGTGGCCGGATATTCTCTTTGCTGAATAGTGTAATTCGGGTCACGTAGACGCCGGATTGCTTAACTTAGCTTGGGAAGCGTTACCTAGCTTCCTTAATGTAGGAATTATAATAAATACTTGTTTTATACGGAGAGTTAGAGCACGACATGACACCTTGTGATGTACAAACCAATCTTGTAGCATGACAAAGCTTCACAGTGATGTAACTTGTTGTATTTTACTACTAGCAAAGTGTTGCAGAAATTGACATTAATTAGTGACTATAGATACAAATTGTAAATATCTACATTTATATAATTGTGATTAAACGTCCAGAATAGAAACGTTTTTGTTTTTGAAAATTGCTTTTTCTAGGACTTTGAATTATTCAGAACATTCCACACGAAGCAACTTTCATCAATTATTCTGAAGATTGTCATTTAGATTCTTAAAACACGAGCAATTGAATTAGTCGTGTATTTTTTTTTTCTTTAGAAAAAAGATGTCTATACAGAATTAAATATATAAATATATAAATAAAAGAAACGTTATTTGACATTTCAGATGAATTTATAAGTTTTCTTTTGAACTAAGACTAGCAAAGTCAAATCAGTGACACATTTGTGCATTGTAATCAGGTGGAGCATTCAACTTTAAAATGTAATTCCTCGGAGATATCAACATTAAATTTGAAACAATTAATGTTTATATAAGACAGCATCTAAAATAAATGCTCATCTAAATTCAAAATTGAATTTTCAAGTGGCGTCCCCATAAATTTGAACACAAATTTCCAAAGTAAATAGAGAATTATGTTTAAGAAGTGGAGGAGGTGATACAGAAGACCCAAGACCGGCCTCTTCTGATGACTTCACTCCGGCTGTTTCGTCATACTCAAGGAAGTGGGGAAGGGGGGGGGGGGTCTTACCATAACGGGAAACAGATCGGAGTAAACAAAAATTACGTCGACATTATTGGTCTGCCTCTGCGCATTTCATTCTGAACATGAGGCGATCCGTTCACTGATGTAAGCAAATTGCTTTCTAGAACCACTTAATGAAAAATGTCAATTCTTTCTCACAAGTAACTACCTGACTTTTTGTTTGACCAAGGTACATATGTCTATTGGAGAATTGAAATACAAAGAATGTCTCTGCAATTGTTAACGACATACGATTTACCAATTATTTAAATCATTCGGAGTGAAGATGTTTTCTCAGGACATTCGAGATAATGAAATGAATGCGTAGTGTTTCACGGCGACACTGATGATACATAAGTGGAACGAGACCCGCCCCCGCACTCAGCCACGGCACGACCGCATTAGATATACTTACCTACGTACATGAAAATATGTTAAACGCACAATGTTTTAATAAAAATAATTAATAAATATTTTTTTCACAAAACTAGACATTGTCAAACATTTGTATGCAAAGGGGGTTGGAGCAGCATGCTATTACATACACGTTACGCTTCTTCAATCCTGAGGACGATGTCTTTGTTCAGAAGGGAAGTAAAGCTGGTGGCCCAATATAGAGCGGGATACGGAGGTTAATATCAATGCTTTTATAATATTCCACACGTAAATTTTCAGTAAAATGTCTCGATTGGATTGCAACTTCCTTCCGTACTAGGTCCATGAGAGAGATTCGGGGTTTAGAGGGCGTAAAGAATCTTGGAGTGCAACTTTTAAATGAGAATACAAAAAGACGATGGTGAGTAGAGGAAATTATGTAAATGTAATCAATACTATGTACGTACAAACAGTTCCATCCAATAATCCAATGTAGAGAGTTCACGAAACGTTCACACGTTTTATGAACTCTAAACGTACTTTTCTCACATGGGAAGCTGCAAGGACCATCAAATTGCAAAATCAAATATTGCGACGAGCTGATTAATATATTTGCCAATCCTATACCCATTGTGTCTATATACCTTTCTGACATGGGAAGCCGCAAAGACCATAATATTTCAGAATCAAACATTGCGACGAGCTGATTAATATATTTGCCAATCCTATACCCATTGTGTCTATATACCTTTCTCACATGGGAAGCTGCAAGGACCATCAAATTGCAAAATCAAACATTGCGACCAGCTGATTAATATATTTGCCAATCCTATACCCATTGTGTCTATATACCTTTCTGACATAGGAAGCTGCAAAGACCATCAAATTGCAAAATCAAACATTGCGACCAGCTGATTAATATATTTGCCAATCCTATACCCATTGTGTCTATATACCTTTCTGACATAGGAAGCTGCAAAGACCATAATATTTCAAAATCAAACATTGCGACCAGCTGATTAATATATTTGCCAATCCTATACCCATTGTGTCTATATACCTTTCTGACATAGGAAGCTGCAAAGACCATAATATTTCAAAATCAAACATTGCGACCAGCTGATTAATATATTTGCCAATCCTATACCCATTGTGTCTATATACCTTTCTGACATAGGAAGCCGCAAAGACCATAATATTTCAGAATCAAACATTGCGACGAGCTTATTAATATATTTGCCAATCCTATACCCATTGTGTCTATATACCTTTCTGACATAGGAAGCTGCAAAGACCATAATATTTCAAAATCAAACATTGCGACGAGCTGATTAATATATTTGCCAATCCTATACCCATTGTGTCTATATACCTTTCTGACATAGGAAGCTGCAAAGACCATAATATTTCAAAATCAAACATTGCGACGAGCTGATTAATATATTTGCCAATCCTATACCCATTGTGTCTATATACCTTTCTGACATAAGCTAAAATAAAAAATAAGCAGTTAGAACAGCTTGTACATAAGTGGAACACCATCAAAGGCAAAACAAGCACAAGTTGTCATGTGAAATAAGCTTATATGTGTGAACACCTGTTTTTGACAAACATTTTTATCACAATTGCAGTAAATCTTTCCAAGTAAACAGATTTGGTAGGTAAATAAGAACCTAGCGTTAGGTTGTGTGACAAGGAAACACCTAGAGAATAATAGCTTCTCTAAGATAACAATAGTTCGAATGTACGTAGAATATGTAAAAGGAACGAAATCGTCTGACCATATTTTTTGAACAAATAAAAAATGTTGAAAAAATTACAATGTAAGAACTTGTAAGTATCGGTCTGGTCGCATCTTTGCAACTTGCTGAACTTAAATATCACTTATTATAAATTCTACTTTACATTTTCAAGTTGTGTTGTTCACACTATCATGAATAGCTTTTAATACTATTAATAATAATAATTATTGTTTTTATTTTTATTATTATTATATGAGGGTTTTCAGAACATGTAGTTGTTGTCAAAGTTTAAATATAACGCTATAGCCAGGTTTCTCTACTAAGGGGCTATGTGTACCTATTTAGCGTACTTTACAACAACTTAGACACATTTATATGAAAAAGAGATTGATAAAGGTGTAAGCTTTTGTAGGGTAAGTCACAGGAGTGTTGCACATCACTTATTTTATTGCTAAAGAAACGTGATTTTAAGTTTTGTTCAATATAGGAGTTGTTTGTAGAAATGCAATCCCATACACAATGATCTAGTCAGATACATAATTATTATAATCCCTTGTGTGAGTGGATTACTCGTTTAACTGTCAATGCAAAGCCCGATTCTGACATGTGCGATTCGAATACACTGTCAAGGATTTGCTGCACTGCATTTTGGATTGTTTTGCATGCTGAGTCAGAGGACGACAAAGAAAATTGTTAGGATGTGAGCTTTCTAAATGCAATAAAAAGTTTGTCTGATAGCGCTTTCTGAGTTCTGCGAATTGACTCTACGTACTTGTTTACGTTTGCTTGAATAGTTTGTTAGTTACCATCATTTAAAGATTTTGTGCACCCTCAATGAATTTGGAGATAATTTCCCTGGAAATATATTTTCAGGGTCCTAAAGTCGTCGTTAACACCTAAACAATAAAAAGAGCGACTTAGAAATGCATTTGTTGAAGAAGTCTCATTTAAAGACAATAGGCATTTGATGCAGGCAATTCAAACACGATCAATTCTTTCTTAGTGATGAATTTCCTGAAGGACTAAGTCCAAGAACTGTTGTTACTGACGGACATGTTGGACATTGGTATGAGTCAAATACATCAACAGTTAGACGTGAGAAAACTTTGTTGTCATAAACTGACTACCGATCAAATACAACAACGTATTGATTGCTACAGAAAAACTCTGGAAAAATTCCAAGGTGACACTTCAAATTTGCTTTGGAATATCGTTCCTGTTAATAAATCTTGTATTTATTGTTACGATCCTTAAAACAAAAGTCTATCGACTTAATGGTTCTTTCAAACAAAAACCTAAGTGTACAAAAGTTGGACAAATTGACATGAAACCAAGTAAAACTTAAAGCTATAGATCAAACCTCAGTCTAAGAAGCCATTTTATGTATTTGTGTTGTCTTAAAACAAAATTTGCCTTGAAACTTGTAGCTTCCATTGCAAAGTTGCTAGTACTTTAACTTTGAATTTTTGGGAGGTTTGATTAAGTAAATTATTTTGCGGCGAAAATGATAACCAACAAATCAGAGATGATTTATGTGGAATCCATGAACATAGTTGTCTCACTTTTAACTGTTGAATGTTCAGCTGTCTTGGGCTTTGTCCTTCTCGGAATTCATCACTAAGAAAAACCCACTGTTTGTAAATTCACTGTACCAGTTATAAATTGTCTTAGATGGGACTTCTTCGGAAAGTATAACTGTAAACCGATCTTCCCTTAAGTCTTAAAACTATAATTCTCTAGTGTAATTTATGTTTGGTGAAGACATAATCTTGGAATGCTGATAATTAACAAAACACTACGTGCAGGAGGAAGAGACTCACCCCACGTTGAAGGCAACCTGGACCATTGCCGTCTATCCTGCTTCCTCCTGCACTCGACGCACATGACCAGTCCACTCTCTGCCTCGCCTAACATTCTCAACGGTCTGCAAACAGAAATGAAAGAAGTCAGTTGATTCCGGGATTTGAACCACGGATATAATAGTGGTCTAAACTAGGAAGCAACCTAAGTTCTATGTGGAAGGAACGCGAGTCAGTTACCGGGGGATCCGTAGTTCAAATCCCGGCATGTTTCAGTCTGGCTCTACATTTTCAAACCTTGTAAATACCGCGAGTTCTGTTCTGCACACATATAGGACCATTTTTCTAATGGTTTTGTTTTTTGTACGTCATGTTTGGGGAGCAGAGCAAAGCAATACATGAGGTTATGAGGAAACAAGATGTAAGGAGATTGAGGAAGTTTAAAAAATGCCAAGAAGAAGAAGAAGAAGAAGAAGAAGAAGAAGAAGAAGAAGAAGAAGAAGAAGAAGAAGAAGCGATAACATTGGTTACATAACATCACCGCTCTTGATTTCCTTACATAAACATTTCATACGTTATGGAAACGACTTGTTCTTTCAGGGTGGCAAATTGATGGCAATAGATACAAGAAGAATATGCAGTCACATGACCTTCCATAATCTCTCTTGTGTATACTTAACATTTGCTTGATAATCGATTTAAACATTTATAAAAATTGTAGCTGTAAGGGCAGGAAAACTGACAGTTAAATATTTTAAAGAGTCGGTCTCTTTCCGACGGCTGTCCAAAACTAAAAATGACTTCCCAAGTATTGGACGCAATGACTCGTGTTTTAACTTTGTGTCTGTCTTGCAGTCTCATCCAGAGTGAAGAGGACTTCCGAATATATTCCCAGAAATTTCGAGATATACATATCATTTATCATGAAACTGTATTAAACACGTCGTATTTTAATGAAGTCCTTAAAGTCATTTTTCAAATACCACAATTTCGAGAAGTGTTCCATTTAAAAGAAGTCTGGAGGGGGGCGGGGTTCCTTGAAGTCCTTCAAATAATATTCTTGGAGGATGCTCAACTTAGTATTTAACGGACATTTTGTTATGATGTTCAATACAACTTTTAATCCTATTTTACACAGGGGCTCTCAAAACTAGAATTTCTGGATAAATCTCGGTGTTGAATGTCTTCTACTTAGTGTAACTACGTAGTGACTGCGCAATAGAATGGCGAAGAGAAAAGAATCTGTCTTCTCTTAACGTTCTAACAGAGAAGTGTACTATAGTTGAAATATTAAAAGAAGCCTTCGTGATCACATTGCCCGTGCATTAAAACATTTGTTTCTGTGTTATGACTTGGAATCTGTAGTCATAGTAACTCTTTGTTTGAAGCTTTCCAGGGTCGGGTAGTGAGATAGACGTTATTGCACTCAACTTGAAGATACAAAACTGGCACAAGAAGTGGGAATTTAGTAATATTGAGAATGTTGATTAACCATAACAAAGGAGTTAGAAAGTAGAGGATTTCGTAATAAAGCAATAGGATATGGAAGAGAAGAACAAGGGCGTGTGGACACAAGAAGATATTTTTGTGTTGAAGTAAGTTAGTTTTGACATCACACTACGCTAATCAAATCGAAGTAGTGAAGACAGACTTATCCAGTATTAAATTCAAAACTTGTGTAAGACATTCATGATGTAGAATGTTCTGTCACAGGGGGAAGGGAGTACTGCTGAACCACGAAACTAAATAAATGTTACGAGATCATTATGTAAGTATATGTTTCATATTGACTTTGGAAGACTTCACATGAGTTCTAGGATTGCATAAGTTTGACATTAAACGCTGCTGGGATATAACATGTTTTGCAGAGATTCGCGAGGTCGGAGAGAAGATGTGTTTGGTGATAATACGAGCAAGATGGAGATACGATGATATCATTAACAGTGGTTGACCCCAGCTTCTCGAGAAGCTACTGGGGACCAAAGATGACACGTGCTGGGTTTGGTGACATAATTTCTCTTTATGAATATGACATATATTGTCTCCGAATTAGGACCGTAGCGGCTTCTCTGTTAAAGTTACCAGTGCCAATTGAGATACATGTATGGAATCATTGAATTCCTCTAACAAGGGTTCAACCCCAGCTGAGGACAGTAGAGTGTAAACCTTAGCAATGGCCAGCGAGATGGCTCCTGTGTAAGGTGGGATCGAGCATTTGTCAGGTCCCTGGTTTGATCCCTGCCGTTATACCACGATCCTTCGCTCTCTATTTTCGTCGACTCCGGGACCATTCGAACTTTCATAGGTGAGCCACATTCCTACAGCTTGAACCCTCCTCCTGTGTCCCCTACCTCTCCTTTCGCTGTTCCCCAGGTCAGACGTCCATCTGCATCAAATTGGTTAAGTGAATTTTACGAACGGGACCAAGAGAAGTCAACATGAAAGTCAGGATTTAAATTAGTCATAAGTTCTATATTTTAGAGCAAAAGTTGATGGTACAGAAAGAAATGCAGAACTATTCATCGACGTAATATCCAGAAAGTCGAATGCTTATTTGCAGCATAAGTACAGTTCACGAAATAAACAATTAAGACTCAATTAACATGGTGTACGTTTAAGGCAGTGATGGTACATCATAAAGTAAAAGAAGGTAACTTATTCTGTGAATGTCGTGACACTCACCTCATCTAGTTAAACGTAATAACTTTGTATAACGCAGGCACTAAAAGCCAGCCCTTGATGTTCTCATTATTGCCAAATTTCCTGCTTGCTACTTCTCCTCTGGCACTTTGTCGGACTTTAATCAAAAGCGAGAAGCACACATCTGTCAACTAATTAACTGCACTAGAAGATTTGAGCTTCCCTGAATAAAAAGAGAATTTTTGGAGAAAAATCGGATGTGTTGCACTCACATATTAACCGAGATAAACGTTTGTAGAACTGTTTTATAGGTACAGTGTTAGGCTTTGTTATTCCGTAAAAACACTTCCGTTTGAGAATTAACAGTTCGGCCAGTAACAAAAAACAAAAAGTCATAAATGTGTATTGTAACAAGATTGTACATTTTTGTGTAGCAGTGTACCAGCTATGCAAAAGTCATCCACAATAAAAGAGGATTTTGACAATAGTACCAGAAAATTTGAGATATACACGTCATTTGTCGTTAAAATATGTTAAACATTTGATACTGTAATGCAAATCGGTAGAGCTAATTGTTGTAAATGTTCCATGTAAATGGTATTTGAACATTTTGTTGAGGGAGACTTCGTCTCAAGTATGTTGTTTGTTGACAGATCAGCGCCTAATCATCTCTCACTTAATATCGACCCAGAAAATATGTGCAAGAACTTATTTTTACGCATTAACCATTTCTCAGATGTGCTTAGTTTAAATTTTCGAAAATGTTATAAGAAGGAACGCATTTATATGCGGATAGAGCCTCTTATGAAAAACAAAATATTTGGACTTATGTTGAATGTAAAGGGTGGCCTTGGAAGTCGCTGAGCCTTGGTATATACTTTTTGAATTCAGAAAGTGAATTTCGTTCAAATCTCGACTTGTAATTTTTTTATTGAAATATATTACTTACTGTACGTGCTAGTTAGTAAATTACAGAGACACTTTTCTGTTATTTTGCCAACTCCGTTAGACATTTTTGAGCAAATTAAAATAAATAAATAAATAAATGGAACACGTTGCGATGTAAATGGTGGTTTGGTGTTGCATCTTTGGCAAGTGTTGAACGCCATAGTCTCGTTTTTTACTTATCTTATCCTTGACATGTACACAGTTAAAAAAAATTTCTGCAACATCATATCCCAGTACGTAATTTTTAAACCTGGGACATACGTTACAAATCTTAATAATTTATTTTGAAATGAAACTTCAGACTAAATGCCAAATTAAAAACTGAATACACAGTAAACATAATTCAATTTCAAAAAGGAAGCAGTCCAAAACATGACAGTTGTAAATTCTATGCAATTTTAAAAATAGTTTAATTTCACTTTTTAAAGTTTTAATGTTTTAAGTTATTTTAATTGATTTTTAGTTTGAATTAAATTTATTTTAATTTGTTAAATTATCTTATTTTTATATTATACACATTTATAAAAACGTGTAGCTTTTTAATTAAGATAATTTGTGTAATATATGCATTATTTGAAAATATTTAAATCTCAGCAATCCTAATTTAAAAAGATAACTTCTTTAAATTATAGAATTAGAGTACATTTCTTATCAAAATATTTTAGTTAATATTAAAAAACGCAATGTTTAATATTATAAACCCAATTTATAAATTTCTGATGCTTTTATTGAATAATACTGTATTAAATTAAATGTTACACTACTTGTACGCAACATGTTATTGTATTAAATAAGAAGTAATGTGTACTAAATTCGACTTGTATTATCTAAAATGTGTTAATGTATTTAATTATAAATTTTATAATTTATACATGTGCGCGCCGATTTTGACTTTGAATAGACATCAGCGTCTGTACCTGGCGTTAGAGAAAGTAATAACGAAAGTTTGGCGCGAGAGGTGTTAATTTTCTACTTCATTTGTTCTGTTTGTCTTTATTTTGGATGACACAATGCCGTAGTAGATAAGGGGTGCTAAGTGCAGTGGGGGATATTGCGGCCAAAATGTGCATGCTTTCTCACTTTTAATGAAACAAAATAGGTTTCTGATTATTTTTAAATTAAAGATGCAGTAAAATATTGTACTCCATTTTCAGTTTTGAGGACCAACCATCCAAAATTGTGTTGTCACATGAAAGTCTGATCCTTGGACGAGCATGCACGTTTTCATCATCATTATTCACGGAAGGATTGGCTACCCAAGTAGGTAGAGAAGGCATTTCGCCGCATGGCAGGATCCAAGACGGTACCAGGTCTAAAAACATCTTCCTCACCTCAAACTACCATTTCACTTTTAGTAAACAAAGGCAGCTCATATATTTATAGTATATCGGCCCGGGTTCGATCCCATGTGCGGATTTTAGGTCCCGGGTTTAGGACTGGTGCCCACTCAGCAGCGAGAGCGAAGTGAGGAGCTAGGTAAGCGGCCCTGGTCACGAAAACCAACGTTCCGTCTGTTGACCACATCTACTTGCATAAGTGGGCGTCAGGCCGGCAGTCGGGTTGGTAGGCCTTGGCCCTTTTAGGACTGCCGCGCCAGGGTTCATGTTATTCTTTATAGTATATTGTAAATACTGTATAGGGAACCAGGAAAGGCTTGAGGCGTCAGGCCGGCAGTCGGGTTGATAGGGCTTGACCCTCTTAGGACTGTCGCGCCAGGGTTCATGTTATTCTTTATAGTATATTGTAAATACTATATAGGGAAACAGGAAAGGCTTGAGGCGTCAGGCCGGCAGTCGGGTTGGTAGTGCTTGGCCCTCATAGGACTGCCGCGCCAGGGTTCATGTTATTCTTTATAGTATATTGTAAATACTATATAGGGAACCAGGAAAGGCTTGAGGCGTCAGGCCGGCAGTCGGGTTGGTAGTGCTTGGCCCTCATAGGACTGCCGCGCCAGGGTTCATGTTATTCTTTATAGTATATTGTAAATACTGTATAGGGAACCAGGAAAGGCTTGAGGCGTCAGGCCGGCAGTCGGGTTGGTAGTGCTTGGCCCTCATAGGACTGCCGCGCCAGGGTTCATGTTATTCTTTATAGTATATTGTAAATACTGTATAGGGAACCAGGAAAGGCTTGAGGCTTCAGGCCGGCAGTCGGGTTGGTAGGCCTTGGCCCTCTTAGGACTGTCTCGCCAGGGTTCCTGTTATTCTTTATAGTATATTGTAAATACTATATAGGGAACCAGGAAAGGCTTGAGGCGTCAGGCCGGCAGTCGGGTTGGTAGCCCTTGGCCCTTTTAGGACTGCCGCGCCAGGGTTCATGTTATTCTTTATAGTATATTGTAAATACTATATAGGGAACCAGGAAAGGCTTGAGGCGTCAGGCCGGCAGTCGGGTTGGTAGTGCTTGGCCCTCATAGGACTGCCGCTCCAGGGTTCATGTTATTCTTTATAGTATATTGTAAATACTGTATAGGGAACCAGGAAAGGCTTGAGGCGTCAGGCCGGCAGTCGGGTTGGTAGGCCTTGGCCCTCTTAGGACTGCCGCTCCAGGGTTCCTGTTATTCTTTATAGTATATTGTAAATACTGTATAGGGAACCAGGAAAGGCTTGAGGCGTCAGGCCGGCAGTCGGGTTGGTAGTGCTTGGCCCTCATAGGACTGCCGCGCCAGGGTTCATGTTATTCTTTATAGTATATTGTAAATACTGTATAGGGAACCAGGAAAGGCTTGAGGCTTCAGGCCGGCAGTCGGGTTGGTAGGCCTTGGCCCTCTTAGGACTGTCTCGCCAGGGTTCCTGTTATTCTTTATAGTATATTGTAAATACTATATAGGGAACCAGGAAAGGCTTGAGGCGTCAGGCCGGCAGTCGGGTTGGTAGTCCTTGACCCTCTTAGGACTGCCGCGCCAGGGTTCATGTTATTCTTTGTAGTATATTGTAAATACTATATAGGGAACCAGGAAAGGCTTGAGGCGTCAGGCCGGCAGTCGGGTTGGTAGCCCTTGGCCCTTTTAGGACTGCCGCGCCAGGGTTCATGTTATTCTTTATAGTATACTGTAAATACTCTATAGGGAACCAGGAAAGGCTTGAGGCGTCAGGCCGGCAGTCGGGTTGGTAGTCCTTGGCCCTCTTAGGACTGCCGCGCCAGGGTTCATGTTATTCTTTATAGTATACTGTAAATACTCTATAGGGAACCAGGAAAGGCTTGAGGCGTCAGGCCGGCAGTCGGGTTGGTAGCCCTTGGCCCTTTTAGGACTGCCGCGCCAGGGTTCATGTTATTCTTTATAGTATACTGTAAATACTCTATAGGGAACCAGGAAAGGCTTGAGGCGTCAGGCCGGCAGTCGGGTTGGTAGTCCTTGACCCTCTTAGGACTGCCGCGCCAGGGTTCATGTTATTCTTTGTAGTATATTGTAAATACTATATAGGGAACCAGGAAAGGCTTGAGGCGTCAGGCCGGCAGTCGGGTTGGTAGCCCTTGGCCCTTTTAGGACTGCCGCGCCAGGGTTCATGTTATTCTTTATAGTATACTGTAAATACTCTATAGGGAACCAGGAAAGGCTTGAGGCGTCAGGCCGGCAGTCGGGTTGGTAGCCCTTGGCCCTTTTAGGACTGCCGCGCCAGCGTTCATGTTATTCTTTATAGTATATTGTAAATACTGTATAGGGAACCAGGAAAGGCTTGAGGCGTCAGGCCGGCAGTCGGGTTGGTAGGCCTTGGCCCTCTTAGGACTGCCGCCCCAGGGTTCATGTTATTCTTTATAGTATATTGTAAATACTGTATAGGGAACCAGGAAAGGCTTGAGGCGTCAGGCCGGCAGTCGGGTTGGTAGCCCTTGGCCCTCTTAGGACTGTCGCGCCAGGGTTCATGTTATTCTTTATAGTATATTGTAAATACTGTATAGGGAACCAGGAAAGGCTTGAGGCGTCAGGCCGGCAGTCGGGTTGGTAGCCCTTGGCCCTTTTAGGACTGTCGCGCCAGGGTTCATGTTATTCTTTATAGTATATTGTAAATACTCTATAGGGAACCAGGAAAGGCTTGAGGCGTCAGGCCGGCAGTCGGGTTGGTAGTCCTTGGCCCTCTTAGGACTGTCGCGCCAGGGTTCCTGTTATTCTTTATAGTATATTGTAAATACTATATAGGGAACCAGGAAAGGCTTGAGGCGTCAGGCCGGCAGTCGGTTTGGTAGCCCTTGGCCCTCTTAGGACTCTCGCGCCAGGGTTCATGTTATTCTTTATAGTATGTTGTAAATACTGTATAGGGAACCAGGAAAGGCTTGAGGCGTCAGGCCGGCAGTCGGGTTGGTAGGCCTTGGCCCTCTTAGGACTGTCGCGCCAGGGCTCCTGTTATTCTTTATAGTATATTGTAAATACTGTATAGGGAACCAGGAAAGGCTTGAGGCGTCAGGCCGGCAGTCGGGTTGGTAGGCCTTGGCCCTCTTAGGACTGTCGCGCCAGGGTTCATGTTATTCTTTATAGTATATTGTAAATACTATATAGGGAACCAGGAAAGGCTTGAGGCGTCAGGCCGGCAGTCGGGTTGGTAGACCTTGGCCCTCTTAGGACTGCCTCGCCAGGGTTCCTGTTATTCTTTATAGTATATTGTAAATACTGTATAGGGAACCAGGAAAGGCTTGAGGCGTCAGGCCGGCAGTCGGGTTGGTAGGCCTTGGCCCTCTTAGGACTGCCTCGCCAGGGTTCCTGTTATTCTTTATAGTATATTGTAAATACTGTATAGGGAACCAGGAAAGGCTTGAGGCGTCAGGCCGGCAGTCGGGTTGGTAGGCCTTAGCCCTCTTAGGACTGTCGCGCCAGGGTTCATGTTATTCTTTATAGTATATTGTAAATACTGTATAGGGAACCAGGAAAGGCTTGAGGCGTCAGGCCGGCAGTCGGGTTGGTAGGCCTTGGCCCTCTTAGGACTGTCGCGCCAGGGTTCATGTTATTCTTTATAGTATATTGTAAATACTATATAGGGAACCAGGAAAGGCTTGAGGCGTCAGGCCGGCAGTCGGGTTGGTAGGCCTTGGCCCTCTTAGGACTGTCGCGCCAGGGTTCATGTTATTCTTTATAGTATATTGTAAATACTGTATAGGGAACCAGGAAAGGCTTGAGGCGTCAGGCCGGCAGTCGGGTTGGTAGGCCTTGGCCCTCTTAGGACTGTCGCGCCAGGGTTCATGTTATTCTTTATAGTATATTGTAAATACTATATAGGGAACCAGGAAAGGCTTGAGGCGTCAGGCCGGCAGTCGGGTTGGTAGACCTTGGCCCTCTTAGGACTGCCTCGCCAGGGTTCCTGTTATTCTTTATAGTATATTGTAAATACTGTATAGGGAACCAGGAAAGGCTTGAGGCGTCAGGCCGGCAGTCGGGTTGGCAGGCGTTGGCCCTCTTAGGACTGCCTCGCCAGGGTTCCTGTTATTCTTTATAGTATATTGTAAATACTGTATAGGGAACCAGGAAAGGCTTGAGGCGTCAGGCCGGCAGTCGGGTTGGTAGGCCTTGGCCCTCTTAGGACTGTCGCGCCAGGGTTCATGTTATTCTTTATAGTATATTGCAAATACTATATAGGGAACCAGGAAAGTCTTGAGGCGTCAGGCCGGCAGTCGGGTTGGTAGGCCTTGGCCCTCTTAGGACTGCCGCGCCAAAGTTCATGTTATTCTTTATAGTATATTGCAAATACTATATAGGGAACCAGGAAAGTCTTGAGGCGTCAGACCGGCAGTCGGGTTGGTAGGCCTTGGCCCTTTTAGGACTGCCGCGCCAAAGTTCATGTTATTCTTTATAGTATATTGCAAATACTATATAGGGAACCAGGAAAGGCTTGAGGCGTCAGGCCGGCAGTCGGGTTGGTAGGCCTTGGCCCTCTTAGGACTGTCGCGCCAGGGTTCCTGTTTTTCTTTATAGTATATTGTAAATACTGTATAGGGAACCAGGAAAGTCTTGAGGCGTCAGGCCGGCAGTCGGGTTGGTAGGCCTTGGCCCTTTTAGGACTGCCGCGCCAAAGTTCATGTTATTCTATATAGTATATTGTAAATACTATATAGGGAACCAGGAAAGGCTTGAGGCGTCAGGCCGGCAGTCGGGTTGGTAGCCCTTGGCCCTCTTAGGACTGTCGCGCCAGGGTTCATGTTATTCTTTATAGTATATTGTAAATACTGTATAGGGAACCAGGAAAGGCTTGAGGCGTCAGGCCGGCAGTCGGGTTGGTAGGCCTTGGCCCTTTTAGGACTGCCGCGCCAAAGTTCATGTTATTCTTTATAGTATATTGTAAATACTGTATAGGGAACCAGGAAAGGCTTGAGGCGTCAGGCCGGCAGTCGGGTTGGTAGCCCTTGGCCCTTTTAGGACTGCCGCGCCAAAGTTCATGTTATTCTTTATAGTATATTGTAAATACTGTATAGGGAACCAGGAAAGGCTTGAGGCGTCAGGCCGGCAGTCGGGTTGGTAGGCCTTGGCCCTTTTAGGACTGCCGCGCCAAAGTTCATGTTATTCTTTATAGTATATTGTAAATACTGTATAGGGAACCAGGAAAGGCTTGAGGCGTCAAGCCGGCAGTCGGGTCGGTAGCCCTTGGCCCTCTTAGGACTGTCGCGCCAGGGTTCATGTTATTCTTTATAGTATATTGTAAATACTATATAGGGAACCAGGAAAGGCTTGAGGCGTCAGCCCGGCAGTCGGGTTGGTAGGCCTTGGCCCTCTTAGGACTGTCGCGCCAAAGTTCATGTTATTCTTAATAGTATATTGTAAATACTGTATAGGGAACCAGGAAAGGCTTGAGGCGTCAGCCCGGCAGTCGGGTTGGTAGGCCTTGGCCCTCTTAGGACTGCCGCGCCAGGGTTCATGTTATTCTTTATAGTATATTGTAAATACTGTATAGGGAACCAGGAAAGGCTTGAGGCGTCAGGCCGGCAGTCGGGTTGGTAGGCCTTGGCCCTCTTAGGACTGTCGCGCCAGGGTTCCTGTTATTCTTTATAGTATATTGTAAATACTGTATAGGGAACCAGCAAAGGCTTCAGGCGTCAGGCCGGCAGTCGGGTTGGTAGGCCTTGGCCCTCTTAGGACTGCCGCGCCAGGATTCATGTTATTCTTTATAGTATATTGTAAATACTATATAGGGAACCAGGAAAGGCTTGAGGCGTCAGGCCGGCAGTCGGGTTGGTAGGCCTTGGCCCTCTTAGGACTGCCGCGCCAGGATTCATGTTATTCTTTATAGTATATTCCAAATACTGTATAGGGAACCAGGAAAGGCTTGAGGCGTCAGGCCGGCAGTCGGGTTGGTAGGCCTTGGCCCTCATAGGACTGCCGCGCCAGGGTTCATGTTATTCTTTATAGTATATTGTAAATACTGTATAGGGAACCAGGAAAGGCTTGAGGCGTCAGGCCGGCAGTCGGGTTGGTAGGCCTTAGCCCTCTTAGGACTGTCGCGCCAGGGTTCGTGTTATTCTTTATAGTATATTGTAAATACTATATAGGGAACCAGGAAAGGCTTGAGGTGTCAGGCCGGCAGTCGGGTTGGTAGGCCTTGGCCCTCATAGGACTGCCGCGCCAGGGTTCATGTTATTCTTTATAGTATATTGTAAATACTGTATAGGGAACCAGGAAAGGCTTGAGGCGTCAGGCCGGCAGTCGGGTTGGTAGCCCTTGGCCCTCTTAGGACTGTCGCGCCAGGATTCATGTTATTCTTTATAGTATATTGTAACTACTGTATAGGGAACCAGGAAAGGCTTGAGGCGTCAGGCCGGCAGTCGGGTTGGTAGCCCTTGGCCCTCTTAGGACTGTCGCGCCAGGATTCATGTTATTCTTTATAGTATATTGTAAATACTGTATAGGGAACCAGGAAAGGCTTGAGGCGTCAGGCCGGCAGTCGGGTTGGTAGCCCTTGGCCCTCTTAGGACTGTCGCGCCAGGATTCATGTTATTCTTTATAGTATATTGTAAATACTGTATAGGGAACCAGGAAAGGCTTGAGGCGTCAGGCCGGCAGTCGGGTTGGTAGCCCTTGGCCCTCATAGGACTGCCGCGCCAGGGTTCATGTTATTCTTTATAGTATATTGTAAATACTGTATAGGGAACCAGGAAAGGCTTGAGGCGTCAGGCCGGCAGTCGGGTTGGTAGCCCTTGGCCCTCTTAGGACTGTCGCGCCAGGATTCCTGTTATTCTTTATAGTATATTGTAAATACTATATAGGGAACCAGGAAAGTCTTGAGGCGTCAGGCCGGCAGTCGGGTTGGCAGGCGTTGGCCCTCTTAGGACTGCCTCGCCAGGGTTCCTGTTATTCTTTATAGTATATTGTAAATACTGTATAGGGAACCAGGAAAGGCTTGAGGCGTCAGGCCGGCAGTCGGGTTGGTAGGCCTTGGCCCTCTTAGGACTGTCGCGCCAGGGTTCATGTTATTCTTTATAGTATATTGCAAATACTATATAGGGAACCAGGAAAGTCTTGAGGCGTCAGGCCGGCAGTCGGGTTGGTAGGCCTTGGCCCTCTTAGGACTGCCGCGCCAAAGTTCATGTTATTCTTTATAGTATATTGCAAATACTATATAGGGAACCAGGAAAGTCTTGAGGCGTCAGACCGGCAGTCGGGTTGGTAGGCCTTGGCCCTTTTAGGACTGCCGCGCCAAAGTTCATGTTATTCTTTATAGTATATTGTAAATACTATATAGGGAACCAGGAAAGGCTTGAGGCGTCAGGCCGGCAGTCGGGTTGGTAGCCCTTGGCCCTCTTAGGACTGTCGCGCCAGGGTTCATGTTATTCTTTATAGTATATTGTAAATACTGTATAGGGAACCAGGAAAGGCTTGAGGCGTCAGGCCGGCAGTCGGGTTGGTAGGCCTTGGCCCTTTTAGGACTGCCGCGCCAAAGTTCATGTTATTCTTTATAGTATATTGTAAATACTGTATAGGGAACCAGGAAAGGCTTGAGGCGTCAGGCCGGCAGTCGGGTTGGTAGCCCTTGGCCCTTTTAGGACTGCCGCGCCAAAGTTCATGTTATTCTTTATAGTATATTGTAAATACTGTATAGGGAACCAGGAAAGGCTTGAGGCGTCAGGCCGGCAGTCGGGTTGGTAGCCCTTGGCCCTTTTAGGACTGCCGCGCCAAAGTTCATGTTATTCTTTATAGTATATTGTAAATACTATATAGGGAACCAGGAAAGGCTTGAGGCGTCAGGCCGGCAGTCGGGTTGGTAGGCCTTGGCCCTTTTAGGACTGCCGCGCCAAAGTTCATGTTATTCTTTATAGTATATTGTAAATACTGTATAGGGAACCAGGAAAGGCTTGAGGCGTCAGGCCGGCAGTCGGGTCGGTAGCCCTTGGCCCTCTTAGGACTGTCGCGCCAGGGTTCATGTTATTCTTTATAGTATATTGTAAATACTATATAGGGAACCAGGAAAGGCTTGAGGCGTCAGCCCGGCAGTCGGGTTGGTAGGCCTTGGCCCTCTTAGGACTGTCGCGCCAAAGTTCATGTTATTCTTTATAGTATATTGTAAATACTGTATAGGGAACCAGGAAAGTCTTGAGTCGTCAGGCCGGCAGTCGGGTTTGTAGGCCTTGGCCCTCTTAGGACTGCCGCGCCAGGGTTCATGTTATTCTTTATAGTATATTGTAAATACTGTATAGGGAACCAGGAAAGGCTTGAGGCGTCAGGCCGGCAGTCGGGTTGGTAGGCCTTGGCCCTCTTAGGACTGTCGCGCCAGGGTTCCTGTTATTCTTTATAGTATATTGTAAATACTGTATAGGGAACCAGCAAAGGCTTCAGGCGTCAGGCCGGCAGTCGGGTTGGTAGGCCTTGGCCCTCTTAGGACTGCCGCGCCAGGAATCATGTTATTCTTTATAGTATATTGTAAATACTATATAGGGAACCAGGAAAGGCTTGAGGCGTCAGGCCGGCAGTCGGGTTGGTAGGCCTTGGCCCTCTTAGGACTGTCGCGCCAGGATTCATGTTATTCTTTGTAGTATATTGTAAATACTGTATAGGGAACCAGGAAAGGCTTGAGGCGTCAGGCCGGCAGTCGGGTTGGTAGGCCTTGGCCCTCTTAGGACTGCCGCGCCAGGATTCATGTTATTCTTTGTAGTATATTGTAAATACTGTATAGGGAACCAGGAAAGGCTTGAGGCGTCAGGCCGGCAGTCGGGTTGGTAGGCCTTAGCCCTCTTAGGACTGTCGCGCCAGGGTTCGTGTTATTCTTTATAGTATATTGTAAATACTATATAGGGAACCAGGAAAGGCTTGAGGTGTCAGGCCGGCAGTCGGGTTGGTAGGCCTTGGCCCTCATAGGACTGCCGCGCCAGGGTTCATGTTATTCTTTATAGTATATTGTAAATACTGTATAGGGAACCAGGAAAGGCTTGAGGCGTCAGGCCGGCAGTCGGGTTGGTAGCCCTTGGCCCTCTTAGGACTGTCGCGCCAGGATTCATGTTATTCTTTATAGTATATTGTAAATACTGTATAGGGAACCAGGAAAGGCTTGAGGCGTCAGGCCGGCAGTCGGGTTGGTAGCCCTTGGCCCTCATAGGACTGCCGCGCCAGGGTTCATGTTATTCTTTATAGTATATTGTAAATACTGTATAGGGAACCAGGAAAGGCTTGAGGCGTCAGGCCGGCAGTCGGGTTGGTAGCCCTTGGCCCTCTTAGGACTGTCGCGCCAGGATTCATGTTATTCTTTATAGTATATTGTAAATACTGTATAGGGAACCAGGAAAGGCTTGAGGCGTCAGGCCGGCAGTCGGGTTGGTAGGCCGTGGCCCTCTTAGGACTGTCGCGCCAGGGTTCATGTTATTCCTTATAGTATATTGTAAATACTGTATAGGGAACCAGGAAAGGCTTGAGGCGTCAGGCCGGCAGTCGGATTGGTAGGCCTTGGCCGTCTTAGGACTGTCTCGCCAGGATTCGTGTTATTCTTTATAGTATATTGCAAATTCTATATAGGGAACCAGGAAAGTCTTGAGGCGTCAGGCCGGCATTCGGGTTGGTAGGCCTTGGCCCTCATAGGACTGCCGCGCCAGGATTCATGTTATTCTTTGTAGTATATTGTAAATACTCTATAGGGAACCAGGAAAGGCTTGAGGCGTCAGGCCGGCAGTCGGGTTGGTAGGCCTTGGCCCTCATAGGACTGTCTCGCCAGGATTCATGTTATTCTTTATAGTATATTGTAAATACTATATAGGGAAACAGGAAAGTCTTGAGGCGTCAGGCCGGCAGTCGGGTTGGTAGGCCTTGGCCCTCATAGGACTGCCGCGCCAGGATTCATGTTATTCTTTGTAGTATATTGTAAATACTATATAGGGAAACAGGAAAGGCTTGAGGCGTCAGGCCGGCAGTCGGGTTGGTAGGCCTTGGCCCTCATAGGACTGTCTCGCCAGGATTCATGTTATTCTTTGTAGTATATTGTAAATACTATATAGGGAAACAGGAAAGTCTTGAGGCGTCAGGCCGGCAGTCGGGTTGGTAGGCCTTGGCCCTCATAGGACTGCCGCGCCAGGATTCATGTTATTCTTTGTAGTATATTGTAAATACTATATAGGGAAACAGGAAAGGCTTGAGGCGTCAGGCCGGCAGTCGGGTTGGTAGTGCTTGGCCCTCTTAGGACTGCCGCGCCAGGTACCTGTTATTCTTTGTAGTATATTGCAAATACTATATAGGGAACCAGGAAAGGCTTGAGGCGTCAGGCCGGCAGTCGGGTTGGTAGGCCTTGGCCCTCTTAGGACTGCCGCGCCAGGGTTCCTGTTATTCTTTGTAGTATATTGCAAATACTATATAGGGAACCAGGAAAGGCTTGAGGCGTCAGGCCGGCAGTCGGGTTGGTAGTGCTTGGCCCTCTTAGGACTGCCGCGCCAGGGTTCCTGTTATTCTTCATAGTATCTTGCAAATACTGTATAGGGAACCAGGAAAGGCTTGAGGCGTCAGGCCGGCAGTCGGGTTGGTAGGCCTTGACCCTCTTAGGACTGTCGCGCCAGGGTTCATGTTATTCTTTATAGTATATTGTAAATACTGTATAGGGAACCAGGAAAGGCTTGAGGCGTCAGGCCGGCAGTCGGGTTGGTAGACCTTGGCCTTCTTAGGACTGCCGCGCCAGGGTTCCTGTTGTTCTTTATAGTATATTGTAAGTACTGTATAGGGAACCAGGAAAGGCTTGAGGCGTCAGGCCGGCAGTCGGGTTGGTAGGCCTTGGCCCTCTTAGGACTGCCTCGCCAGGGTTCCTGTTATCCTTTATAGTATATTGTAAATACTATATAGGGAACCAGGAAAGGCTTGAGGCGTCAGGCCGGCAGTCGGGTTGGTAGGGCTTGGCCCTCTTAGGACTGTCTCGCCAGGGTTCCTGTTATTCTTTATAGTATATTGTAAATACTATATAGGGAACCAGGAAAGGCTTGAGGCGTCAGGCCGGCAGTCGGGTTGGTAGGCCTTGGCCCTCTTAGGACTGTCGCGCCAGGTTTCCTGTTATTCTTTATAGTATATTGTAAATACTATATAGGGAACCAGGAAAGGCTTGAGGCGTCAGGCTGCCAGTCGGGTTGGTAGGCCTTGGCCCTCTTAGGACTGCCGCGCCAGGGTTCCTGTTATTCTTTATAGTATATTGTAAATACTATATAGGGAAACAGGAAAGGCTTGAGGCGTCAGGCCGGCAGTCGGGTTGGTAGGCCTTGGCCCTCTTAGGACTGTCGCGCCAGGATTCATGTTATTCTTTGTAGTATATTGTAAATACTGTATAGGGAACCAGGAAAGGCTTGAGGCGTCAGGCCGGCAGTCGGGTTGGTAGGCCTTGGCCCTCTTAGGACTGCCGCGCCAGGATTCATGTTATTCTTTGTAGTATATTGTAAATACTGTATAGGGAACCAGGAAAGGCTTGAGGCGTCAGGCCGGCAGTCGGGTTGGTAGGCCTTGGCCCTCTTAGGACTGTCGCGCCAGGGTTCCTGTTATTCTTTATAGTATATTGCAAATACTGTATAGGGAACCAGGAAAAGCTTGAGGCGTCAGGCCGGCAGTCGGGTTGGTAGCCCTTGGCCCTCTTAGGACTGTCGCGCCAGGATTCATGTTATTCTTTGTAGTATATTGTAAATACTGTATAGGGAACCAGGAAAGGCTTGAGGCGTCAGGCCGGCAGTCGGATTGGTAGGCCTTGGCCCTCTTAGGACTGCCGCGCCAGGATTCATGTTATTCTTTGTAGTATATTGTAAATACTGTATAGGGAACCAGGAAAGGCTTGAGGTGTCAGGGCGGCAGTCGGATTGGTAGGCCTTGGCCCTCTTAGGACTGCCTCGCCAGGGTTCCTGTTATTCTTTATAGTATATTGTAAATACTATATAGGGAAACAGGAAAGGCTTGAGGCATCAGGCCGGCAGTCGGGTTGGTAGGCCTTGGCCCTCTTAGGACTGTCGCGCCAGGGTTCCGGTTATTCTTTATAGTATATTGTAAATACTATATAGGGAAACAGGAAAGGCTTGAGGCGTCAGGCCGGCAGTCGGGTTGGTAGGCCTTGGCCCTCTTAGGACTGTCGCGCCAGGGTTCCTGTTATTCTTTATAGTATATTGTAAATACTGTATAGGGAACCAGGAAAGGCTTGAGGCGTCAGGCCGGCAGTCGGGTTGGTAGGCCTTGGCCCTCTTAGGACTGTCGCGCCAGGGTTCCTGTTATTCTTTATAGTATATTGTAAATACTATATAGGGAACCAGGAAAGGCTTGAGGCGTCAGGCCGGCAGTCGGGTTGGTAGCCCTTGGCCCTCTTAGGAATGTCGCGCCAGGATTCATGTTATTCTTTGTAGTATATTGTAAATACTGTATAGGGAACCAGGAAAGGCTTGAGGCGTCAGGCCGGCAGTCGGGTTGGTAGGCCTTGGCCCTCTTAGGACTGCCGCGCCAGGATTCATGTTATTCTTTTAGTATATTGTAAATACTGTATAGGGAACCAGGAAAGGCTTGAGGCGTCAGGCCGGCAGTCGGGTTGGTAGGCCTTGGCCCTCTTAGGACTGTCGCGGCAGGGTTCCTGTTATTCTTTATAGTATATTGCAAATACTGTATAGGGAACCAGGAAAAGCTTGAGGCGTCAGGCCGGCAGTCGGGTTGGTAGCCCTTGGCCCCCTTAGGACTGTCGCGCCAGGATTCATGTTATTCTTTATAGTATATTGTAAATACTATATAGGGAACCAGGAAAGGCTTGAGGCGTCAGGCCGGCAGTCGGGTTGGTAGGCCTTGGCCCTCTTAGGACTGTCGCGCCAGGATTCATGTTATTCTTTGTAGTATATTGTAAATACTATATAGGGAAACAGGAAAGGCTTGAGGTGTCAGGGCGGCAGTCGGGTTGGTAGGCCTTGGCCCTCTTAGGACTGTCGCGCCAGGGTTCCTGTTATTCTTTATAGTATATTGTAAATACTGTATAGGGAACCAGGAAAGGCTTGAGGCGTCAGGCCGGCAGTCGGGTTGGTAGGCCTTGGCCCTCTTAGGACTGTCGCGCCAGGATTCATGTTATTCTTTGTAGTATATTGTAAATACTATATAGGGAAACAGGAAAGGCTTGAGGCGTCAGGGCGGCAGTCGGGTTGGTAGCCCTTGGCCCTCTTAGGACTGCCGCGCCAGGATTCATGTTATTCTTTATAGTATATTGTAAATACTGTATAGGGAACCAGGAAAGGCTTGAGGCGTCAGGCCGGCAGTCGGGTTGGTAGGCCTTGGCCCTCTTAGGACTGCCGCGCCAGGATTCATGTTATTCTTTGTAGTATATTGTAAATACTATATAGGGAACCAGGAAAGGCTTGAGGCGTCAGGCCGGCAGTCGGGTTGGTAGGCATTGGCCCTCTTAGGACTGTCGCGCCAGGATTCATGTTATTCTTTGTAGTATATTGTAAATACTATATAGGGAAACAGGAAAGGCTTGAGGTGTCAGGGCGGCAGTCGGGTTGGTAGGCCTTGGCCCTCTTAGGACTGTCGCGCCAGGGTTCCTGTTATTCTTTATAGTATATTGTAAATACTGTATAGGGAACCAGGAAAGGCTTGAGGCGTCAGGCCGGCAGTCGGGTTGGTAGGCCTTGGCCCTCTTAGGACTGCCGCGCCAGGATTCATGTTATTCTTTGTAGTATATTGTAGATACTGTATAGGGAACCAGGAAAGGCTTGAGGATTCAGGCCGGCAGTCGGGTTGGTAGGCCTTGGCCCTCTTAGGACTCCCGCGCCAGGATTCATGTTATTCTTTGTAGTATATTGTAAATACTATATAGGGAACCAGGAAAGGCTTGAGGCGTCAGGCCGGCAGTCGGGTTGGTAGGCCTTGGCCCTCTTAGGACTGTCTCGCCAGGATTTATGTTATTCTTTGTAGGATATTGTAAATACTATATAGGGAAACAGGAAAGGCTTGAGGCGTCAGGCCGGCAGTCGGGTTGGTAGGCCTTGGCCCTCTTAGAACTGTCGCGCCAGGGTTCCTGTTATTCTTTATAGTATATTGTAAATACTGTATAGGGAACCAGGAAAGGCTTGAGGCGTCAGGCCGGCAGTCGGGATGGTAGGCCTTGGCGCTCTTAGAACTGTCGCGTCAGGGTTCCTGTTATTCTTTATAGTATATTGTAAATACTGTATATTGAACCAGGAAAGGCTTGAGGCGTCAGGCCGGCAGTCGGGTTGGTAGGCCTTGGCCCTCTTAGGATTGTCTCGCCAGGGTTCCTGTTGTTCTTTATAGTATATTGTAAAGACTATATAGGGAACCAGGAAAGGCTTGAGGCGTTAGGCCGGCAGTCGGGTTGGTAGGCCTTGGCCCTCTTAGGACTGTCTCGCCAGGGTTCCTGTTGTTCTTTATAGTATATTGTAAATACTATATAGGGAACCAGGAAAGGCTTGAGGCGTCAGGCCGGCAGTCGGGTTGGTAGGCCTTGGCCCTCGTAGGACTGTCGCGCCAGGGTTCATGTTATTCTTTATAGTATATTGTAAATACTGTATAGGGAACCAGGAAAGGCTAAAGCGTCAGGCCGGGAGTCGGGTTGGTAGGCCTTGGCCCTCTTAGGACTGTCGCGCCAGGGTTCCTGTTATTCTTTATAGTATATTGTAAATACTGTATAGGGAACCAGGAAAGGCTTGAGGCGTCAGGCCGGCAGTCGGGTTGGTAGGCCTTGGCCCTCTTAGGACTGTCGCGCCAGGGTTCCTGTTATTCTTTATAGTATATTGTAAATACTATATAGGGAACCAGGAAAGGCTTGAGGCGTCAGGCCGGCAGTCGGGTTGGTAGGCCTTGGCCCTCTTAGGACTGTCGTGCCAGGGTTCATGTTATTCTTTATAGTATATTGTAAATACTGTATAGGGAACCAGGAAAGGCTTGAGGCGTCAGGCCGGCAGTCGGGTTGGTAGGCCTTGGCCCTCTTAGGACTGCCGCGCCAGGGTTCATGTTATTCTTTATAGTATATTGTAAATACTGTATAGGGAACCAGGAAAGGCTTGAGGCGGCAGGCCGGCAGTCGGGTTGGTAGGCCTTGGCCCTCTTAGGACTGTCGCGCCAGGGCTCCTGTTATTCTTTATAGTATATTGTAAATACTATATAGGGAACCAGGAAAGGCTTGAGGCGTCAGGCCGGCAGTCGGGTTGGTAGGCCTTGGCCCTCTTAGGACTGTCGCGCCAGGGCTCCTGTTATTCTTTATAGTATATTGTAAATACTATATAGGGAACCAGGAAAGGCTTGAGGCGTCAGGCCGGCAGTCGGGTTGGTAGGCCTTGGCCCTCTTAGGACTGTCGCGCCAGGGCTCCTGTTATTCTTTATAGTATATTGTAAATACTATATAGGGAACCAGGAAAGGCTTGAGGCGTCAGGCCGGCAGTCGGGTTGGTAGGCCTTGGCCCTCTTAGGACTGTTGCGCCAGGGCTCCTGTTATTCTTTGTAGTATATTGTAAATACTGTATAGGGAACCAGGAAAGGCTTGAGGCGGCAGGCCGGCAGTCGGGTTGGTAGGCCTTGGCCCTCTTAGGACTGTCGCGCCAGGGCTCCTGTTATTCTTTATAGTATATTGTAAATACTATATAGGGAACCAGGAAAGGCTTGAGGCGTCAGGCCGGCAGTCGGGTTGGTAGGCCTTGGCCCTCTTAGGACTGTCGCGCCAGGGCTCCTGTTATTCTTTATAGTATATTGTAAATACTATATAGGGAACCAGGAAAGGCTTGAGGCGTCAGGCCGGCAGTCGGGTTGGTAGGCCTTGGCCCTCTTAGGACTGTCGCGCCAGGGCTCCTGTTATTCTTTATAGTATATTGTTAATACTATATAGGGAACCAGGAAAGGCTTGAGGCGTCAGGCCGGCAGTCGGGTTGGTAGGCCTTGGCCCTCTTAGGACTGTCGCGCCAGGGCTCCTGTTATTCTTTGTAGTATATTGTAAATACTGTATAGGGAACCAGGAAAGGCTTGAGGCGGCAGGCCGGCAGTCGGGTTGGTAGGCCTTGGCCCTCTTAGGACTGTCGCGCCAGGGTTCATGTTATTCTTTATAGTATATTGTAAATACTGTATAGGGAACCAGGAAAGGCTTGAGGCGTCAGGCCGGCAGTCGGGTTGGTAGGCCTTGGCCCTCTTAGGACTGTCTCGCCAGGGTTCCTGTTGTTCTTTATAGTATATTGTAAATACTATATAGGGAACCAGAAAAGGCTTGAGGCGTTAGGTCGGCAGTCGGGTTGGTAGGCCTTGGCCCTCTTAGGACTGTCTCGCCAGGGTTCATGTTATTCTTTATAGTATATTGTAAATACTGTATAGGGAACCAGGAAAGGCTTGAGGCGTCAGGCCGGCAGTCGGGTTGGTAGCCCTTGGCCCTCTTAGGACTGTCGCGCCAGGGTTCATGTTATTCTTTATAGTATATTGTAAATACTGTATAGGGAACCAGGAAAGGCTTGAGGCGTCAGGCCGGCAGTCGGGTTGGTAGGCCTTGGCCCTCTTAGGACTGCCGCGCCAGGATTCATGTTATTCTTTGTAGTATATTGTAAATACTGTATAGGGAACCAGGAAAGGCCTGAGGCGTCAGGCCGGCAGTCGGGTTGGTAGGCCTTGGCCCTCTTAGGACTGTCGCGCCAGGATTCATGTTATTCTTTGTAGTATATTGCAAATACTATATAGGGAACCAGGAAAGTCTTGAGGCGTCAGGCCGGCAGTCGGGTTGGTAGGCCTTGGCCCTCTTAGGACTGTCGCGCCAGGATTCATGTTAGTCTTTGTAGTATATTGTAAATACTGTATAGGGAACCAGGAAAGGCTTGAGGCGTCAGGCCGGCAGTCGGGTTGGTAGCCCTTGGCCCTCTTAGGACTGTCGCGCCAGGGTTCATGTTATTCTTTATAGTATATTGTAAATACTGTATAGGGAACCAGGAAAGGCTTGAGGCGTCAGGCCGGCAGTCGGGTTGGTAGGCCTTGGCCCTCTTAGGACTGCTGCGCCAGGGTTCCTGTTATGCTTTATAGTATATTGTAAATACTGTATAGGGAACCAGGAATGGCTTGAGGCGTCAGGCCGGCAGTCGGGTTGGTAGGCCTTGACCCTCTTAGGACTGCTGCGCCAGGGTTCCTGTTATGCTTTATAGTATATTGTAAATACTGTATAGGGAACCAGGAATGGCTTGAGGCGTTAGGTCGGCAGTCGGGTTGGTAGTCCTTGGCCCTCTTAGGACTGCCGCGCCAGGGTTCATGTTATTCTTTATAGTATATTGTAAATACTGTATAGGGAACCAGGAAAGGCTTGAGGCGTCAGGCCGGCAGTCGGGTTGGTAGCCCTTGGCCCTCTTAGGACTGTCGCGCCAGGGTTCATGTTATTCTTTATAGTATATTGTAAATACTATATAGGGAACCAGGAAAGGCTTGAGGCGTCAGGCCGGCAGTCGGGTTGGTAGGCCTTGGCCCTCTTAGGACTGTCGCGCCAGGGTTCCGGTTATTCTTTATAGTATATTGTAAATACTATATAGGGAACCAGGAAAGGCTTGAGGCGTCAGGCCGGCAGTCGGGTTGGTAGGCCTTGGCCCTCTTAGGACTGTCGCGCCAGGGTTCATGTTATTCTTTATAGTATATTGTAAATACTATATAGGGAACCAGGAAAGGCTTGAGGCGTCAGGCCGGCAGTCGGGTTGGCAGGCGTTGACCCTCTTAGGACTGCCGCGCCAGGGTTCCTGTTATTCTTTATAGTATATTGCAAATACTGTATAGGGAACCAGGAAAGGCTTGAGGCGTCAGGCCGGCAGTCGGGTTGGTAGGCCTTGGCCCTCTTAGGACTGTCGCGCCAGGGTTCCTGTTATTCTTTGTAGTATATTGTAAATACTGTATAGGGAACCAGGAAAGGCTTGAGGCGTCAGGCCGGCAGTCGGGTTGGTAGGCCTTGGCCCTCTTAGGACTGTCTCGCCAGGGTTCCTGTTATTCTTTATAGTATATTGTAAATACTGTATAGGGAACCAGGAAAGGCTTGAGGCGTCAGGCCGGCAGTCGGGTTGGTAGGCCTTGGCCCTCTTAGGACTGTCGCGCCAGGGTTCCTGTTATTCTTTATAGTATATTGTAAATACTGTATAGGGAACCAGGAAAGGCTTGAGGCGTCAGGCCGGCAGTCGGGTTGGTAGGCCTTGGCCCTCTTAGGACTGTCGCGCCAGGGTTCCTGTTATTCTTTGTAGTATATTGTAAATACTGTATAGGGAACCAGGAAAGGCTTGAGGCGTCAGGCCGGCAGTCGGGTTGGTAGGCCTTGGCCCTCTTAGGACTGTCTCGCCAGGGTTCCTGTTATTCTTTATAGTATATTGCAAATACTGTATAGGGAACCAGGAAAGGCTTGAGGCGTCAGGCCGGCAGTCGGGTTGGTAGGCCTTGGCCTTCTTAGGACTGTCGCGCCAGGGTTCCTGTTATTCTTTATAGTATATTGTAAATACTGTATAGGGAACCAGGAAAGGCTTGAGGCTTCAGGCCGGCAGTCGGGTTGGTAGGCCTTGGCCCTCATAGGACTGTCGCGCCAGGGTTCCTGTTATTCTTTATAGTATATTGCAAATACTGTATAGGGAACCAGGCGGTTCCGCCGAGATTCCGTTATGTGTATTGCCTAATTTTGTTGGCACTAGTGTATTTAACAAATTTAATATAGCCATTAATATTTGAAAAGAAATGTTTTTACTTACCGCACTAGTACTTTTAGCATCGCCTCTATGTGTTTGCTCTAGAGAAATTACTTGCCGCACTGGTGCGGGAATGCCAGCTTACGATGCATAACAACAATAACGGTAAGTATGGAATATTAGTTACACACTGCAGAACGATATTTTCCTGATATTATCTTAATTTTCTGTGACGGTTCTCTTAAGTGATTTTCATTCTGGACCATTTTTGTGAAACTGGTAAACAGTAAGAGAAGGACATGTCCTTAAAACACAACATTTATATAAAATGAGTTTTTTATGCATGAAATAAACAATTTTCCAAATATTTCTTGTTTTCTTGTCATTTTTCAAGAATTCTTTGTTTTTTCTTAATGTCTTCATCATGCAAAGCCGGCACACATTGAGACTACCAGTTAAGCAAATTCCCATTCTTGTATAGACGATTATGTAATAAAATCATTTGGACTAAGGTTTACCTCTATTATTTTTAATGAGTTTGTACAACCGTGAATCGAGAGAGACTAGATACTCCGAAGTAGAAGTCCCACTCACAGCATTTGACCTTCTGTTAAGAGGTAATTCCTCACAATTATCAAAGTCAAGTTGTAGCACTCAACATAAACCTGTCTGCATCTCTTGTATCAAGTACATCTGTGTTACCTCAGCCAATTCTGGCAGGAAACATCTCTCACATAACTGTCTACTCCTGTACAAACATTTATTGCTCTATCTACTTCAAGATAAACATTATCTTATTGTAGTTACAAGGGAATACAGTAGACTTTAAGTGATAGTCAAATGTTTTAAATAGCTGGTCGCTATGTCAGATTTTTGGAATTAACGTTTTCTTTATGTGACCAAAATATAAAAAATGACAGAAGTTTTGACAAAAGTATTTGACAATTGTATAGATAAGTAAATGAAAATTCGAATAACAGGGAACATATTGAAAATGGTCCATTTCACAAAATGGTTGATATGTTTTTGATATAAATTGTTGTTTTAGTAGGTTCTACATTTGGTGTGTAGTAACATTTACCAAAAGTGATTCAGAATGAAGAGGACTTCTGAGGACATTCCCAGTAAATTTAGATGTGTAGTTCATGCATTAGAAACATATTGGATTTAATAAACTACGCTAACCATTTTTGAAAAAGTAATATGTTTGAAAAAATAAGGGTATTCTGGGGTGGAGATGCTATGACGCATCCTTGGAAGTTGCTCAATATAAAATACCAAGTTTGGAATTTGTGTTAGGCAACTGTGACGCATACAGACAAGGGGTTTCAAAATGTGTATTTCAGTGAAATCTCGGCATGTAACAAGTGTAGCAGGAAGAGAAGAGGCCGGCAGAGGGCGGGGTTCACCACGCCTGATTAGAGGCACAACAGTGGAAAATTATTGTATAATTGCATTCCACAGGAAACAAAATCGATACTGATATTTCAATGAGAATGCGTTTTTTGAGGTTGCTTGTGTTATCTATATTAAAATATTTTAGAGAACAAAGTTTGTGTCTTTAAAAGGATAACTCACATATGATATTTCGTATTAATTCTGAATTTTCTAAGGATGTAACGCGAAGCTTTTCAATCTGCTCCTCCCTCCTAAATTAAGTTCTAAATGGACAAAGTTTCTTTAGTTTTGACGGGAAAAAAAAAGCTCAAATGATATTGATACAGTCTACAGGAACTTGTAACATTTGTGTGTGCGGTTTGTTTCTTCATTATTCTCGGTTGCTTTCTTCATTTCTTCCTTTCCAACTTGTGTGTGATCGGACTCCAAATGACTTAACTCTTGATTGTTCGTCGAGTAGTTAAAGTCACAAACAATATGTGCCTCGTTCAAGCTTCTAGAGTGTCTTCCTTACAAGAAATACTGTGACGAACTACCATTGTTAACAAAGCAACAGTGAGAATTGAGCTCAATCCTAAAACAAGCGCAATCTACGGTATCGGTTGCGTTTTCATTTCCAATTGTAAGAATAACAAGGGCCACCCCCCCCCCCAATTACAGAATGGGGGGGGGGGGGTTCCAGACGGAACACAGGGTCATACTCAGGTACAAACCGTCCTGTGACCGCATAGCGAGTACAAGATAATAGATTTGTGAATGGAAGGTCACTTGTGGGTCAAGCCGTCAAGCGAGAAGATATCTACAGCCTTAATTGTTTATCTCCTTGTGATTGAAATTCTCTGGAAGGCTGTACAAGCTGCAGCTTATGATACAAGCGTGGTGTTTGATTTCAGACTAACGTTTACAAGTTTCATAATTGATATTCCTAAAAGCACGGCTCTAATGAGCTGTACAACAAATGTATACAACAAATACAATACAATATATACACTGTATACACAACAAATGCATATCTTGAATTTTCTGTGAATGTCCTCAGCAGTTCTCTTTATTCCGATTAACTTTTGTATAACTGATAAACTGTAAGAGATAGACAAAATATTACTACATAACAAATGTATATCTTGAATTTTCTGTGAATGTCCTTAGAAGTTCTCTTTATTCTGAATAACTTTTGTATAACTGATAAACTGTAAGAGATAGACAAAATATTACTACATAACAAATGTATATCTTGAATTTTCTGTGAATGTACTCAGAAGTTCTCTTTATTCTGAATGACTTTTGTATAACTGATAAACTGTAAGAGATAGACAAAATATTGCTACATAACAAATGTATATCTTGAATTTTCTGTGAATGTACTTAGAAGTTCTCTTTATTCTGAATGACTTTTGTATAACTGATAAACTGTAAGAGATAGACAAAATATTGCTACATAACAAATGTATATCTTGAATTTTCTGTGAATGTCCTCAGAAGTTCTCTTTATTCAAAATGACTTCTGTATAACTGATGAACTGTAAGAGATAGACAAAATATTGCTACATAACAAATGTATATCTTGAATTTTCTGTGAATGTCCTCAGAAGTTCTCTTTATTCTAAATGACTTTTGTATAACTGATAAACTGTAAGAGATAGACAAAATATTGCTACATAACAAATGTATATCTTGAATTTTCTGTGAATGTCCTCAGAAGTTCTCTTTATTCTAAATGACTTTTGTATAACTGATAAACTGTAAGAGATAGACAAAATATTGCTACATAACAAATGTATATCTTGAATTTTCTGTGAATGTCCTCAGAAGTTCTCTTTATTCTGAATAACTTTTGTATAACTGATAAACTGTAAGAGATAGACAAAATATTGCTACATAACAAATGTATATCTTGAATTTTCTGTGAGTGTCCTCAGAAGTTCTCTTTATTCTGAATGACTTTTGTATAACTGATAAACTGTAAGAGATAGACAAAATATTGCTACATAACAAATGCATATCTTGAATTTTCTGTGAATGTACTCAGAAGTTCTATTTATTCTGAATGACTTTTGTATAACTGATAAACTGTAAGAGATAGACAAAGTATTACTACATGAAGATGTATATGTTGTTAAAACATACAATATATGTTAAATGCGTTTTTTAAAGAACCGTTTCTGAGATATTTGTTTGAATTTGCCAATACTAATCTTTCCTCATATATCAAGTTGTTATTCAATACGACATACAAAGAGAACAGAATTTCATTGTCATCACATAAAGACTAAAACATTTGACTATCACTTAAAGTCTATTGTATTGCCTTGTAACTACAATAGGATAATGTTTATCTTGAAGAGATAGAGCAATAAGTGTTTGTACAAGAGTAGAGAAAGTCATGGATACATCACATAACGACCAAAACATTTGACTATCACTTAAAGTCTGCTGTATTCCCTTGTAACTACAATAAGATAATGTTTATCTTGAAGAGATAGAGCAGTAAGTGTTTGTACAAGAGTAGAGAAAGTCATGTATACATCACATAACGACCAAAACATTTGACTATCACTTAAAGTCTACTGTATTCCCTTGTAACGACAATAAGATAATGTTTATCTTGAAGTAGATAGTACAATAAGTGTTTGTACAAGAGTAGAGAAAGTCATGTATACATCACATAACGACCAAAACATTTGACTATCACTTAAAGTCTACTGTATTCCCTTGTAACTACAATAAGATATTGTTTATCTTCTAGTAGATAGAACAATAAGTGTTTGTACAAGAGTAGAGAAAATCATGTATACATCACATAACGACCAAAACATTTGACTATCACTTAGTCTACTGTATTCCCTTGTAACTACAATAAGATAATGTTTATCTTGAAGTAGATTGGGCAATAGGTGTTTTTAGAACAGTAGAAAACGTCACGTGAGTGCATAGATTAGGGGTTATGCTATTCATATATACAAATCACCTCTAAACAAAAGATGTGCTCTTTTGGATGCAGACAGGAGATTTCGATGCACAACGAGGAGAAAGTTGGAGAAAGTGACGTAAATGTAAGAAATATCAAATGCCGACAATCGCTGATGTACTGACCCAAAGGCACAGCGGTGTTGCTAATAAACAATATTTGTTTATCTCCATTAAGAAGAAATAGGTAGACGGATTTGTAGAATAGTACGTAGAGAGAGAGAGAGAGAGAGAGAGAGAGAGAGAGAGAGAGAGAGAGAGAGAGAGAGAGAGAGAGAGAGAGAGAGAGAGAGAGAGAGAGAGAGAGAGAGAGAGAGAGAGAGAGAGAGCAATGAGAGTGTTACATATTCTATTTCTGTGTTCTCTCTCTCTGATTGGGATACTTTCACTTTAAGTTTCGGACAGGTCCAAATATTGGAGGAATGGAGGTTCTGTGTTCGTGTCAGTGTATACAAAACGATTAACTGAATTGTTTAATTCAATTTAAGTAAGGAAAATCTTTCATGTTTGGTTAATGAATTTGAATTAACAAGGGTATTTCCTTTCTCAACATTTGTTTAGTAGAATGAAACATGCCGTCTCAGTTAAGTAAGGTACAAGAGAATACAGAAGACTTACGTGATCTTTATGAAGTTGCAGTTTTTGTATGGCTAATTATTTGTGTAGCACATTTTATTTTGAGCTTCCAGATGGCGTTGTTGTAGAAGAAAGTAAATGGACTACGATCTGTGACGTAAATGGTAATTTCCATCGTATATTAGGTTTCTTCATACTTTTGGTCTTTAAGTTACCTTAAGAAAGTAACAGGATATCATGAGAAAATGTTCATTTGTTATTTTGTCTTCTTCCTAAAAGTAGAGTTTAGGGTTCGACGTAAAATGCGCAAGTAATATTTGAATAATTTTAACTATTTTCAAGAAATGTCTACATTTGCTCAAATGATGTGCCCTAAGGAGACCTAGGTTTTGTGCAGTAATATTTTGTCTATCTCTTACAGTTTACCAGTTATACAAAATGTATGCATAGTGAGGAGAACTTTTAAGGACCTCCCGTGCCCCAGATTAAGATGTATACGGACTTTGAAAACTCGCTTCAAAACTTTACGAAGTCATAACGTAGTTTTATGAAATACTGGTAAAATTTCCTCCGTTAAGCTCTACAATTGTTTATGTCACCGTGTGCACTGCATTTTGTAGATGATATCTTGGAATATTAGTGATTTCTTGAATTGTTAAGGTAACTCGAGAACCAACAGTCGGTTACCAAATATCCGGGTAATTAGGGATGACAGAAGTTTTGTACTATGCCATGTACAGTAACAGTCTCTTTATTTCACTGTCGTCTTGTTGGAAGTAATGACGGCCAAGGATGGATTTTCAATTACCATATAGTTGCGTTTATATGAGTAGACTTTTTTGAACTGAAATGACGGAGTCATTTTCTGACCAAATTAGGTGAGTTAACTGTAGCATCAAGAGAGAAGTGCCTTTGTCCAACCAATCATTAATTTTAGTCTTTGCTGCTAAAAATAAACCAAAATTGTATTGTGTCGCCCTGGTCATTTTCTTTGAGTAAAATATTTGGTTTTATTCGAATTCTCGCTCGATACCTGTCTAGTTCCAAATTTGTATTTGTATGAAGCACCTCAGTGTCAGCAATTGTTGGCCTCATCAGCAATAGAACCTCAAACTTCCATAATAAGGAATGCTCTTAAATTGTTACCTTGAGGAAAACTGCTCTTGCTTTCACTGTAGCCTTATATCATTTTGTGATTGAGCCATCATTTGTAACTCGCAGATTGCTATACCAATGTTTTGTTAGCCATGGTTTGCCGAGGTTTGAAGTGACTGTTCATGTGAATGGATGGAGCATGGCTGGCCATGTGACATGTTGTACAGCCCTTTCTCTATGTGTGGGCAGTGTTTTTGGAGCGTTAACCAATTAAAACGTGGGTTGTTCGGGGTTATCGGTGTGCTTTGGACCCATAGGCTAACTGTTGTTCATCTGATAACCTTTGTGATAAATAACGTGACACCCAGCTGCCTCTTCCACCATTATTGTCTTCTTTTCTTATTTGTTTCAGTTCAGAATACAAATTGTAATCATTTCATTCAAGAAACAAACAAGAGTTCCAGAACTTGAACATTGGTCGTATTGTAATGAATGTCTTGAGGCTCTAGATACACTCATTTCGGTGTTTTTTGAAATTGTATTAAGAGGGAACACAAAGAAATCCATAAATCCTAATTGAGAAGAAAAAAAGAATTGTAAAAGTAATTGTTATAAGAATATTGATATAAGTACCTTTAGGCATATTTAAATGCATTTTAAACTATTAGAGATATAGGAAATGTTGCCATGGGAGTAACATTAAGTAATTTGCCACAGTTAAATCTAACATATAGAAATAGAACGCACATAGCTCGTTAAGGTTCACACTCAACTTTTACAGCAAGAGTGAACATTTGTGTGTTTTTTTTAATGGATCTAAGATAATTGATTGTGATACCATATGTTTAGGTAAGCTTTTTAAAGGCAAATAAAATGTATATCTTGCATTTTCTGTGAATGTCTTCAGAAGTGCTCTCCATTCACAACAAATGTAGATATTGTTTAAAACAGTTTGTGTCCAACAAGTAAAACGTTTCTGAGATGAATCTTCTTAATTTCAGTTTTTATACTTTTAACAAGAAGTTGTTATTCGTTGACTCAAAGTGAACAGATGTGTATAAAGTTTGTTATGTTTAAGATGAAGGATAGTTTGTGCAAAAAGTTACATGACCAAAATTAATAATTGACTGTTCATCAACTCCCCGAATGAATTGAATGTCCTCGACCGCTTTGTCGAATGACCTCTAGACTTATCAGAGACCACCGGAACTTCATTTAGGTTATTTATGGCTTGCATATTCGGAAACCCCAAACTGTCAATATGTAATAGACTCTTCAAAACTCAAAAGCATATCTTATATAAAGAGAGAAAATTTGTGTATTGATGATAGCTCTAACACATGCTTAATGTCATTTCGTAAATTACTAGAAATTAGAAAGGATTTATAAAATTACAAACTTTTTGCACTCCACAGAAAGATGGACACTTCAACAAACAGAAGACGGTAATGTAAACCACAAAAGTGACCATCGATCCTTCGTTTGATGTCAATTGTATCAATGTACTGAAAGATCTGACATTTAAAACTTGCTTGACCGAAGCATTTTTTGAATGTGTTGGGGGTAAAGGTGGTGGAGAGCGCTTCACGCTGATAGGGCATGTTTGCACAGCAAACACTGTCTCACCACAGGTAATTTTCAAAACTTAATATCGTTTGTTGAGACAAGCCCTTAACCAGAAAACTCATTTTTATCAAGGAAAGTGTGTCGTAGATAATACACGTAATACCGAAATATCTGATCCCATATTAAGAAAGTAATATTTAGATTTACACTGTAAATACACTCGCAAAAACTTACAACACATTGTTGTTCACTACACTACAAAATTGATACACGGAGGTTTATAACAATACTCCGGATGGAGCACTTTGAACTCAAAATAAAGTAGGTGAAATGTTAACTGCTAACTCAGTCATCTGTGTTTGTAGACCGCTCAAACAAAGTAATTAAATTATTCTCACTTGTAGAAAACTAAAATACTTCCGGAAATTAATTAAGTGCTTTTAAAGTTAATCTACCAGGTTGAAAACCCTCAAGTTTAATTAATTTATTTCTTAAAGCGTGCCGAGTACTGGATTTTCCAGAAATTAATACTGTCAACGTTAACTTCAGACATCAAATCCATAGGAATATTGCTTTACCTAATATTAAATTTGTACCAATCAGTGAAACAGTGCGGTTCAAAATTAAATTTATAGCCTTTTATTTACAAATGTCAGATGGAACGTTTACTTCGTTATGCCCTGAACAGGTTTCAGAATTATTTTATTGATTTCTTGCACACATTATAGGGATACAATCATTTCCTCTGCTACAGCAAACTATTCTAGCACAATCAAAAATGAAATATCACAATTTCAGTGTAAATGTATTTTTGAGACTCATTATAGATGTATATATGTAACATTTTTAGAACAAATTGTGTGTGTGTGTGTGTGTGTGTGTGTGTGTGTGTGTGTGTGTGTGTGTGTGTGTGTGTGTGTGTGTGTGTGTGTGTGTGTGTCCGAGAACAGTGTAACTGAAATAATCCCAAGGAACCACGCCACTTTACCAGTTGGAAACTCCCCGGCAGGTCAGTATAACAGGCATCCCAACCTACTGAGGTCCAGGTTCGGATACCGGAGACCGTCCTGCCGGATGAGCAGGTGTATATCAAGAACATATCATCCTGAGACCACCAGATGAGAGATGATGTCAAAATGATAATGGAGATTCGGGGGCTGTAATTAACTTACTCGGGAAAACCCCCGAAAATAGCCACGAACCCGGAGTTCCCGAATGCGGCCATACCCAAATAATACAACTAATACTATGCTCTCCTGGTTCATTTATGACCAGATATTACCTTCATCTACACCTTCTGAATTAAAAAATAAGCTCCGTTATCCTGGAAGCAATAACACAATGGGGAAACTTGCTACTTTTGTTCATTATCCAAGAATGTGATAACACCCCTTGTATGAAACATTACTCAACAGTGTAAAGTACCATGAGTTTAAGATAATTACAACATAAATTGAAAGTGTAAATTTTTTGGGCAAAGTCTACAGAAGTTCTCTTTATTCTGAATGACTTTTGTATAGCTGGTAAACCGTAAGAGATGTACAAAATCTTTCTACACAAAGTAATAGATATTAAAACATACAATTTATGTCAAGTTTTTGATATATTTGTTGTTATTTATTGGAGTTTTGCATTATACTTAAACGTTCCTCGAAACGGAAGGTGCTGGATATACGAAGCGACACAATTTTACGTAGTCTACTGTATTCTGCGACAATGCGTTCTATACTTTGGAATGGGAAGTGTAAAACATGGAAGCAATAAGCGTATGTACGTACGGTAGTAAAGTTTTTAGCAGCCAATATTGAAGTCCTTTTAATCCGTGACCGCAGTTTACGGTGCGTGCGGTCTTTGACAGCTCAAATGGCCTTCGATGACAAGCGGTAAATTGAATTCGCTACGAGTAAACTTGCATCCCTTCAGTAAAACAAACGACGAGAAATATCTGCCTGCGTATTTCGTTGTTGCCTCTGGCGCTTTTCATCAACAGTCAAGGAGCCGCCGAAACAGGGCTATAATAACTCTGTGGCTGCTTTGTAACTAGACAGACAAAGAAAACTAATCTTAGTAGAAACAGCAATGGGACACTCGATGTCTTATTGCTCTATGTACTTCAAGATAAACATTATCTTATTGCAGGTACAAGGGAATACAGCAGTGATCGTTAAGCGATGATTTTGATTTTCCATTCTTTTTGTACGTCCAAGAGATGCTGTTTGAAGAAAAAACAATTATTGACAATTCATATGACAAAGGTGTGTCTCGGAAATGGCCCGCTCCACAAAATAAAAGGAGAAGGAAAAGATTTCACACGAATTGTGTATTATAACGGGGTCGATTTTCTTGTATAGTTTAGTTACTGTTTACCGGTTATACAAAGGTCATCTGAGGACATTCATGACATGAAATGTATATTTTTAAAATATCTTAAACATGTGATAGGTACTTTAATCAAAATTGTTGACAACAAGTTTTGGGAATGTCAGAATGTTCGAAAATTGCTGTATGTGTTGCATTGCTGGAAGATGTTTTGTGTGTGTGTGTGTGTGTGTGTGTGTGTGTGTGTGTGTGTGTGTGTGTGTGATGGACGTCCTGTAACTTTTTTAAAGTCATATCGGGCGATCAATGGAATGGGTGAAATGCTCAAATGGGCCCAGGGTCCATGGAGCTTAGAGTTACCAGACATTCGTCTTTTATGATAAGGGAAAACCCCGAAAAAGCCTTATCCAGGTAACTCACCCTGACCAAGATTCGAACTTGGGACCTCTTGAACGTGAGGCAGACATGCTACCATCTACGCTACCGAGGCGGGCAAATGTTGAATTTAAGTACCAAGTTTGGTTTTTCTGTCTTTTTGAGATGCGATTCTCTCTCTCTCTCTCTCTCTCTCTCTCTCTCTCTGTCACACATACACACCGAGAGAGAAGGGTCTCAAAACATGTATATTTGCAGTGAATGAGTAAGGTGTGTTTGATTGTGTTTGCAGAAGAATGGGCGAGGACTCTGGAGAAGAGGAGCAGAAAGAGGAGAAGAAGTTCTGTGTCGATGTGGCTAAGACAGGACGTGCCGTCTGCAAGAAATGCAAAGAGAAAATAGATCAAGGAACTCTGAGAATTGCCAAAATGGGATACAACCCATTCGGTTCGGGCCCCATGAAGATGTGGCACCACGTGTCCTGTATGTTCGAGGTGTTCACCAGGCAGAGAGCTACAACCGCTCGCATCGACTTCCCTGATGACATGGATGGCTGGGATGCTCTAGACGAGGAAGATCAACAAGAGATACTCAAGTACTTGGGGAAAGGTATGTTTACGAGTGCATGTGCTTGCAAGTTAATACGCTGCGATTAGGAGGCGGCGAATTATACGAAGATAAATTAGTAAAAATGCTTTGCTAAACTAATATAAAAATCTTGTTATAATAATATGAAATTAGAATGGATAGAGCAATGATTAAAATAGCGGTTGACTTAAAGAATAAGACGGGAAGAATATAATTTAATATAACATATATACTAGCATTCAGGCAAGAGAGATAAATATTCTTGTAAAAGTCTGTACACGTCGGAGAGACAGGAAGGAAGGACCGTTACCTTCTTTGTGCTAGTAGAAGTTCAATGTCCAACTCCTGGCACATTTACATCACTCAAGCTAACGTAAGCTATTGCTCACCACCTACATAGAGGATATACGTATATTCATAATAGAAGAATGCTTTATGTGTGTAAGGTCATTTGCAAGATATTCCCCCATCCCAGTTTCCCAGGTTACCCTTTACATGGAAACATCTTCCTAACAGCTCTAACGGGTTTGGTTAAAATACAGTGTGTTTAAGATATTTTGTAGACAAATCAAATATATGTTTTTAATTTACCGTGAGTGCTCTTCATTCCGTATAACCGGTAAACTCTAAGAAATAGACACACAGTGTTTGTATTAATGATGTGGTAGGGCTTGTCATGAACCATTATTAGGAAGCTAACGAAGTTGTGCAACTTGTGCACCTGCCGAGTTATTACATTATACACGCGGTTAACATTGGCTTCTCTTCCAATTAACAAAATTGCATGAAGATATAAATGCTTCTTGTAATAAAAATGCAAATGGACGAAAAAGAATGCGATTTTTTGTATTTCCTTTTATTAAATTAATTCAGTTATTTACTGACACCTACATACCTACACAACAAACCATACGTGTACAAAACACAGACTAAAGGTACTACAATATGACCATATAACTCGAACGGATAGATTTTTGTGGGACTCCCATATTGCTTTCTGTAATTGTTTCCTTGGAAATTCAGTTCAAGAGCACTTTTTATGTGAAATTAAGCAGAAAGTTCCGGAGTAAAGGGACACCCAAAAACTCAATACCGAGATTCTACTGGAAATACGCGCTTTTTCTGTAAAAGATCCGTCAGTGTATGTGTGTGAACAACTTTGGGATTTTAAGTCCACTATCTTTCAAGAATGCTATACGGAGACCTTCAAGGTAACCTCCCAACCAAGGCTATTCTTAATGCTTTAACATTTTTCAGTTTTGTCAAAATTACCTCTAAAATTTTTGATATTCCGAGAATACCCTTCACAGGTGCTCTTCATTCCATATAATTGGTAAACTGTAAGAGATTGTAGACAAAATCGTACTACTACAGAAAAAAAATGAGTCATAGAGAGAATGGAATTTCAAATCTTTGACATTAGCGACCAGCTTCATAAAACATATGACTATCACTTAAAATGTAGTGTATTGTCACTGTTGTATGTTTATCTTGATTAAAGAGAAATAGTTGTACGACAAGAGGAAGTAGTGACGTAACTCGAAGTGAGAGATGCAGTCACAAAGAGGACTAGCAAGCGTCTGACATCTGTGTATGTGAACAGCGCAAAGTCGCTTTTATACCAAACTTGGTATCCAAGACTTCACTTGACATCAAACATTTTTTTTCGTAAATCTACATTTTCTCAAACATGGTTCTAATAAATTTAAGATAGTTTCCAGACAAATTAAATGTATGTATTGGATTTCCTGGTAATGACCTCAAAAGTTCTCTTCATTCTGAAGGTCTTTTGTATAACTAAATTGTAATAGAAAAAAATAAACCCTGTTAAAACAGACAGGATAAGTCGGAAACAGTTTTTAAAATTAGTTTTATACAGAAAATAATTTTCGAGATATTCCTAGTTATATGCTTTACGCTGTTCTCAAATTGGAAATCGTTATTCATTTTTCCTCTCACGGTCATACAAAGAGAATAGAATTTCAATGCCATCCCATAACGACCAGCTGTTGAAAACATTTGACTATCACATAAAGTCTACTGTATTCCCTTGTAACTATAATAAGATAATGTTTATGTTGAAGTAGATAGAGCAGTAAATGTTAGTACAAGAGTAGAGAAAGTCACGTATACATCACATAACGACCAGATGTTGAAAACATTTGACTATCACATAAAGTCTACTGTATTCCCTTGTAACTATAATAAGATAATGTTTATGTTGAAGTAGATAGAGCAATAAGTGTTTGTACAAGAGTAGAGAAAGTCATGTATACATCACATAACGACCAAAATATCTGACTATCACTTAAAGTCTACTGTATTCCCTTGTACCTACAATAAGATAATGTTTATCTTGAAGTAGATAGAGCAATAAGTGTTTGTACAAGAATAGAGAAAGTCATGTATACATCACATAACGACCAAAACATTTGACTATCGCTTAAAGTCTACTGTATTCCCTTGTAACTATAATAAGATAATGTTTATGTTGAAGTAGATAGAGCAGTAAATGTTAGTACAAGAGTAGAGAAAGTCATGTATACATCACATAACGACCAAAATATCTGACTATCACTTAAAGTCTACTGTATTCCCTTGTAACTACAATAAGATAATGTTTATCTTGAAGTAGATAGAGCAATAAGTGTTTGTACAAGAGTAGAGAAAGTCATGTATACATCACATAACGACCAAAACATTTGACTATCACATAAAGTCTACTGTATTCCCTTGTAACTATAATAAGATAATGTTTATGTTGAAGTAGATAGAGCAGTAAATGTTAGTACAAGAGTAGAGAAAGTCATGTATACATCACATAACGACCAAAATATCTGACTATCACTTAAAGTCTACTGTATTTCCTTGTAACTACAATAAGATAATGTTTATCTTGAAGTAGATAGAGCAATAAGTGTTTGTACAAGAGTAGAGAAAGTCATGTATACATCACATAACGACCAAAACATTTGACTATCGCTTAAAGTCTACTGTATTCCCTTGTAACTACAATAAGATAATGTTCATCTTGAAGTAGATAGAGCAATAAGTGTTTGTGCAAGAGTAGAGAAAGTCATGTATACATCACATAACGACCAAAACATTTGACTATCACTTAAAGTCTACTGTATTCCCTTGTAACTACAATAAGATAATGTTTATCTTGAAGTAGATAGAACAATAAGTGTTTGTACAAGAGTAGAGAAAGTCATGTATACATCACATAACGACCAAAACATTTGACTATCACTTAAAGTCTACTATATTCCCTTGTAACTGCAATAAGATAATGTTTATCTTGAAGTAGATAGAACAATAAGTGTTTGTACAAGAGCAGAGAAAGTCATGCATACCTCACATAGCGACCAAAACATTTGACTATCACTTAAAGTCTACTGTATTCCCTTGTAACTACAATAAGATAATGTTTATCTTGAAGTAGATAGAACAATAAGTGTTTGTACAAGAGTAGAGAAAGTCATGCATACCTCACATAGCGACCAAAACATTTGACTATCGCTTAAAGTCTACTGTATTTCCTTGTAACTACAATAAGATAATGTTCATCTTGAAGTAGATAGAGCAATAGATGTTTGTACAAGAGTAGAGAAAGTCATGTATACATCACATAACGACCAAAACATTTGAAGACATATGTTAATTAATTTCGTACACAGAACTTAGGATTAATGATACTTAAAAATGTCCTTTTATCCACACCTCTGTAAATTTGAGTCTGAAGGACATTGCTCATAAACTCAATGAAATATTGCAAAGTAAATTATGTATATTTTTCAAGAATGAAATTGGAACTTTATTGCTCTATTTTAAAAAGGAATAAAATATGTTTTTTTTTGCGTAAGTATTTCGTTTTTGGTGAAGTTAAATTACTTATGGAACAATTTTCTCATTAGGGAAATCTTAAAATTGCAAGGAAATTGAAGTAGGTCTACAAATATGTGAACATCACTAACCGCGTGTGTCGCATTCTTTATTGTACTTTTCTAAAGATGGTCTGATAGTAACAGTTGTAATGGGGCCATCTGAGATTATTTGAAGCACTACGGAAGATTCTTATGTGGCCTGTAGTGCCATCTACAGCTGATTGCCTAAACTATTAACAAGTGGGAACTACGAAACAAGAAGCCATATTTCAAGTACATACTCCTCAATTTTGTTGTTTACCTGGACTTACAAGTGGTTCACAGAACCAGAAGAGAGGAAACAGTTGTTGGAATGAATGGTGGAGACAACTCACTCAAATGGCGCTTTGAAGGAGAGCCGAGAGACACTGAACCCTGCGCCAGGGCCATTCTCACTTCGATGTGGCAGACCCTTGTCCCGGCTTTCCCTTCCATTCAAGGAAGACCGCAACACCATACATACTGTACCACTAGCAAAGAGAAAATGGGCCATACTTAACGTCTCAAGTTATCTTTCTATAATGGATGGCTCTAAGAAAAATAAAAAAGCGACGGAATAATGACGCATTTTCGTAAGGCAACATACAATCCTAGAAATCCGCAATTTCCATTTTCCTGAGCTGAAATGTTTACTACAGTGAGGTAATGTAACATGAAAGTGACGTACAAAATTGTAACCCGACTTCTACATTTGTTTCAGCTGCATTAATGTTTCGGATCTAGAGTACATCAAGTTTAATTCGTGTTAGTTGAATATGTCCCTCATGTAAAACGTTTTTTTGCATCTTATAAAGGATTTTATTTTGCCTTTAACAGACCATTATAAAGTACCACACTTTGGAGCTTTTTAAAATTCGAATAGAGCTGCTATGTCAGCATAGGGATAAGCCCTTTGTATTGTTATTCTTCGATTTTATGAATATCGGACGGTTAAACTATTTAATGAGAGGTAACCATATTATTCAAAATTCACAATGATTGTGTGACTCGCTTCAAAGCTTATTTGTTAAGATTTGCTGAACTTAATCGAGCAAACTTGAATGAAGTTTCCGCGGACTCTGCTTCAACATTGAAGACAAACGTGGTTGTAGAAGCACTGAAGATGAATCGCGCTCTGGTCGCCCATTTAGGTTACCACACAGGACACCAAAAAAAAAAAAAAAAAAAAAAATCCACGATCTGGTTATGCAAGACCGCCAAATCAAAATTGCTGAGATTGCTGAGCATATAGGCATCTCAAATGAGCGAGTGCACCATATTCTGCATGTAAAATTGGCAATGAAAAAGCTGTGTGCAAGATGGGTGCCGCGATTGCTCACAGTCGACCAAAAGTGCATGCGGAAGAACACTTCTGGCCATGTTTAATCGCAATCTGCAAGACCTTTTGCACTAATTTGTGACCGTGGATGAAACATGTATCCATCATTACACTCCAGATACAATACATCAGTCAAAAACAGTGGACAAAGGCTGGTGAAAGTGCACCAAAGAAGGCAAGGACTACTTTTTCAGCTAGTAAGGTGATCTCCCCCCTTTTTTTTTTGATTCTCAGGAAATAATGCTCATAGACTTCTTGGAGAAAGGCAGAACTATAACTGAAGCCTATTATGCTTCGTTGTTGGGTCGTTTACACGAGTTGACTGAAAAGAGACCGAGATTGAAACACAAAAAAGGGCTCTTTCAGCAGGATAATGCACCATTCACACACATCAGCAATGGCAATGGCAAAAGTGCATAAGTTGGGGTTTGAATTGATTCCTCATTTACCTTATTCACCAGACTTAGCGCCAAGTGAACTCTTCCTGTTCCCAAATTTGGTGGTAAGGAATTTTAATCAAATGAAGAAGTGATAGTCACCGTCAACGAGTATTTTGCAGACTTTGACGGAACCTATTTTTCCTACGGGATGAAAAAGCTTGAACATCACTGACCAAGTGTATAGGCATCAATGGAGACTGTCGAGAAATAAGGTGAGATGCTCATATATATATATATATATATATATATATATATATATATATATATATATATATATATATATATATATATCGGTTTTTTTACCAGACTGATCGTAAGTTACTGTACTCATGAGTGTTTCATACAGAGTGATACATTTTGTCGATATTAGTAAATCAAAGAAAGTATGGAGTATAAATACAGTAAAAAGTTTTAATAAAAACGACACTGCTCTGTCGACTAACACAACTGACTGAGCCATTGACTCGCGACTGCTTCACTTTGTCAATTTCTGACAGCACACAAACTCTAAACACTAAACGCTGCCCTATCAGGGTTCTATCGGGTGTTAAATAGATCCGGTTGCGGGAGATCGAGTAGTCCAGTGATCTCGAATTACAATCTAGAACGGTCTGCAGCGGTATCGGCGCGGTAGCTGATGTCCTTGAAGGCGCGTTAGTCTCTCACGACAGACTGGCTTTCAGAAAGCCGACCAGCTCGTGCGATCGTAGTGACAGTATCCATGCTACGAATGTAATTACAAGTAGGTACAAAGGTTTCTTACATGAGGAGGTTTCCACATAAAGATACTTAAGTTAATAGATGTTTAAAACTACAGTAAAGTTTATTATACATAACTGCAGTATTTGATAAATGGCAATCCACTATACCACAGAATCGATTGCCTACTTTTTGTTGAAGTGTTACATCATAACCATTTATGTATATTTCTTGTAACTATTTTCTACTCTGACATGATAAGGATGCAGTTTGTCCGTATTTAAGTACAAGGGGTGGAAGGGTTGGGTGCTTCACTATCACTAATTATGTTGTTTTTCTGTCCGCCATATGGTGATGCAGATGTTGATGTTTGTTATCTGTCCATTGATATCCCCAAGTGCGCTTCGACTTTCTCTACCCATGCCGCATACTTGTTGCTCAACTCTTTTCTCATTTCTTTAAATCCTTTTTAATTTTTTACAACTTGTTTACTGTATAACTGCTTCTCTTTGAGTAAGCTGTGCACCACGTCTGTAGTCTGTCTAGTTATTCATTCTCGAGAAAATAATTACTGATGTAGTAAAATGTTCCATACAGGACATTTTTGGGATGAGACTGTACGAAGTTAGGTCTAAAATTAGAAATTACATTGCTTAGAAAAAGGTGTCGAATTTTTTAGTTTTATATTCCCATAAACCTTGAATATTGATTAAATTTTATAAAATGAAATGCCATGCTGTAGCCAAACCTTTGGTATCAAATGCAAAATTCTAACCTAACTTTGTTTGCTATGTTTATAATTGGTTACAGTTGAACGGGGATAAGTGTGAATAGTTAATAAATAAATTGAGCTTTTTGCCTTACACCGCCACTGGTAAACCTGCATTATATACTCCCATTTAGGTATAAGAAGATTAAAGCACTCTTAAGTCATTGCGAAGTCAGTCATATTGCTATGGCTTTGTATACACAAAACAGGAGAAGCAATGGAAGTGTACAGTATTTTTAATTAACGTCCTCCATCACGAAACATACTGGACGACGAATTACGATAAGTGACTGAAATGAGCCCAGGGTCCATAGTTTTACCAGACATTCATATTTCAGGATAAGGTAAAACCTCCAACGTTAAGTCATATCGGACGATGAATGAAATGATGTTCAAATAAGTACAGGGTACATAGAGCTTAGAGTTACCAGACATTCATCTTTCAGGATAAGAGAAAACCTCCAACGTTAAGTCATATTGGACGATGAATGCAATAATGTTCAAATAAGTACAGGGCACATGGAGCTTAGAGCTACCAGACATTCATCTTTCAGGATAAGAGAAAACCTCCAACGTTAAGTCATATCGGACGATGAATGAAATGATGTTCAAATGAGTACAGGGTACATAGAGCTTAGAGTTACCAGACATTCATCTTTCAGGATAAGAGAAAACCTCCAACGTTAAGTCATATCGGACGATGAATGAAATGATGTTCAAATAAGTACAGGGTACATAGAGCTTAGAGTTACCAGACATTCATCTTTCAGGATAAGAGAAAACCTCCAACGTTAAGTCATATCGGACGATGAATGAAATGATGTACAAATAAGTACAGGGTACATAGAGCTTAGAGTTACCTGACATTCATCTTTCAGGATAAGAGAAAACCTCCAACGTTAAGTCATATCGGACGATGAATGAAATGATCTTCAAATAAGTACAGGGTACATAGATCTTAGAGTTATCAGACATTCATCTTACAGGATAAGAGAAAACCTCCAACGTTAAGTCATATCGGACGATGAATGAAATGATGTACAAATAAGTACAGGGTACATAGATCTTAGAGTTATCAGACATTCATCTTTCAGGATAAGAGAAAACCTCCAACGTTAAGTCATATCGGACGATGAATGAAATGATGTTCAAATAAGTACAGGGTACACAGAGCTTAGAGTTATCAGACATTCATCTTTCAGGATAAGAGAAAACCTCCAACGTTAAGTCATATCGGACGATAAATGAAATGATGTTCCAATGAGTACAGGGTACATAGAGATTAGAGTTACCAGACATTCATCTTTCAGGATAAGAGAAAACCTCCAACGTTAAGTCATATCGGACGATGAATGAAATGATGTTCAAATAAGTACAGGGTACATAGATCTTAGAGTTATCAGACATTCATCTTACAGGATAAGAGAAAACCTCCAACGTTAAGTCATATTGGACGATGAATGAAATGATGTTCAAATAAGTACAGGGTACATAGAGCTTAGAGTTACCAGACATTCATCTTTCAGGATAAGAGAAAACCTGCAACGTTAAGTCATATCGGACGATAAATGAAATGATGTTCAAATAAGTACAGGGTACATAGAGCTTAGAAATATCAGACATTCATCTTACAGGATAAGAGAAAACCTCCAACGTTAAGTCATATCGGACGATAAATGAAATGATGTTCAAATAAGTACAGGGTACATAGAGCTTAGAGCTATCAGACATTCATCTTTCAGGATAAGAGAAAACCTCCAACGTTAAGTCATATCGGACGATGAATGAAATGATGTTCAAAAAAATACAGGGTACATAGAGCTTAGAGTTACCAGACATTCATCTTTCAGGATAAGAGAAAACCTCCAACGTTAAGTCATATCGGACGATGAATGAAATGATGTTCAAATGAGTACAGGGTACATAGAGCTTAGAGTTACCAGACATTCATCTTTCAGGATAAGAGAAAACCTCCAACGTTAAGTCATATGGGACGATGAATGAAATGATGTTCATATAAGTACAGGGTACATAGAGCTTAGAGTTACCAGACATTCATCTTTCAGGATAAGAGAAAACCTCCAACGTTAAGTCATATTGGACGATGAATGAAATGATGTTCATATAAGTACAGGGTACATAGAGCTTAGAGTTATCAGACATTCATCTTACAGGATAAGAGAAAACCTCCAACGTTAAGTCATATCGGACGATAAATGAAATGATGTTCAAATAAGTACAGGGTACATAGAGCTTAGAGTTATCAGACATTCATCTTACAGGATAAGAGAAAACCTCCAACGTTAAGTCATATCGGACGATAAATGAAATGATGTTCAAATAAGTACAGGGTACATAGAGCTTAGAGTTCTCAGACATTCATCTTTCAGGATAAGAGAAAACCTCCAACGTTAAGTCATATCGGACGATGAATGAAATGATGTTCAAATAAGTACAGGGTACATAGAGCTTAGAGTTACCAGACATTCATCTTTCAGGATAAGAGAAAACCTCCAACGTTAAGTCATATCGGACGATAAATGAAATGATGTTCAAATAAGTACAGGGTACATGAAGCTTAGAGTTATCAGACATTCATCTTACAGGATAAGAGAAAACCTCCAACGTTAAGTCATATCGGACGATAAATGAAATGATGTTCAAATAAGTACAGGGTACATAGAGCTTAGAGTTACCAGACATTCATCTTTCAGGATAAGAGAAAACCTCCAACGTTAAGTCATATCGGACGATGAATGAAATGATGTTCAAATAAATACAGGGTACATAGAGCTTAGAGTTACCAGACATTCATCTTTCAGGATAAGAGAAAACCTCCAACGTTAAGTCATATCGGACGATGAATGAAATGATGTTCAAATGAGTACAGGGTACATAGAGCTTAGAGTTACCAGACATTCATCTTTCAGGATAAGAGAAAACCTCCAACGTTAAGTCATATCGGACGATAAATGAAATGATGTTCAAATAAGTACAGGGTACATAGAGCTTAGAGTTATCAGACATTCATCTTACAGGATAAGAGAAAACCTCCAACGTTAAGTCATATCGGACGATGAATGAAATGATGTTCAAATAAGTACAGGGTACATAGAGCTTAGAGTTACCAGACATTCATCTTTCAGGATAAGAGAAAACCTCCAACGTTAAGTCATATCGGACGATGAATGAAATGATGTTCAAATGAGTACAGGGTACATAGAGCTTAGAGTTACCAGACATTCATCTTTCAGGATAAGAGAAAACCTCCAACGTTAAGTCATATTGGACGATGAATGAAATGATGTTCATATAAGTACAGGGTACATAGAGCTTAGAGTTACCAGACATTCATCTTTTAGGATAAGAGAAAACCTCCAACGTTAAGTCATATTGGACGATGAAGGAAATGATGTTCAAATAAGTACAGGGTACAGAGAGCTTAGAGTTACCAGACATTCATCTTTCAGGATAAGAGAAAACCTCCAACGTTAAGTCATATCGGACGATAAATGAAATGATGTTCAAATAAGTACAGGGTACATAGAGCTTAGAGTTATCAGACATTCATCTTACAGGATAAGAGAAAACCTCCAACGTTAAGTCATATCGGACGATAAATGAAATGATGTTCAAATAAGTACAGGGTACATAGAGCTTAGAGCTATCAGACATTCATCTTTCAGGATAAGAGAAAACCTCCAACGTTAAGTCATATCGGACGATGAATGAAATGATGTTCAAAAAAATACAGGGTACATAGAGCTTAGAGTTATCAGACATTCATCTTTCAGGATAAGACAAAACCTCCAACGTTAAGTCATATCGGACGATGAATGAAATGATGTTCATATAAGTACAGGGTACATAGAGCTTAGAGTTACCAGACATCCATCTTTCGGGATAAGAGAACAGCTCCAACGTTAAGTCATATCGCACAATGAATGAAATGATGTTCATATAACTACAGGGTACATAGAGCTTAGAGTTATCAGACATTCATCTCTCAGGATAAGACAAAACCTCCAACGTTAAGTCATATCGAACGATGAATGAAATGATGTTCAAATAAGTACAGGGTACATAGAGCTTAGAGTTATCAGACATTCATCTTTCAGGATAAGAGAAAACCTCCAACGTTAAGTCATATCGGACGATGAATGAAATGATGTTCAAATAAGTACAGGGTACATAGAGCTTAGAGTTACCAGACATTCATCTTTCAGGATAAGAGAAAACCTCCAACGTTAAGTCATATCGGACGATGAATGAAATGATGTTCAAATGAGTACAGGGTACATAGAGCTTAGAGTTACCAGACATTCATCTTTCAGGATAAGAGAAAACCTCCAATGTTAAGTCATATTGGACGATGAATGAAATGATGTTCATATAAGTACAGGGTACATAGAGCTAAGAGTTACCAGACATTCATCTTTTAGGATAAGAGAAAACCTCCAACGTTAAGTCATATCGGACGATGAATGAAATGATATTCAAATAAGTACAGGGTACATAGAGCTTAGAGTTACCAGACATTCATCTTTCAGGATAAGAGAAAACCTCCAACGTTAAGTCATATCGGACGATGAATGAAATGATGTTCATATAAGTACAGGGTACATAGAGCTTAGAGTTACCAGACATTCATCTTTCAGGATAAGAGAAAACCTCCAACGTTAAGTCATATCGGACGATGAATGAAATGATGTTCATATAAGTACAGGGTACATAGAGCTTAGTTACCAGACATTCATCTTTCAGGATAAGAGAACAGCTCCAACGTTAAGTCATATCGCACAATGAATGAAATGATGTTCATATAACTACAGGGTACATAGAGCTTAGAGTTATCAGACATTCATCTTTCAGGATAAGACAAAACCTCCAACGTTAAGTCATATCGGACGATGAATGAAATGATGTTCATATAAGTACAGGGTACATAGAGCTTAGAGTTACCAGACATTCATCTTTCAGGATAAGAGAACAGCTCCAACGTTAAGTCATATCGCACAATGAATGAAATGATGTTCATATAACTACAGGGTACATAGAGCTTAGAGTTATCAGACATTCATCTTTCAGGATAAGACAAAACCTCCAACGTTAAGTCATATCGGACGATGAATGAAATGATGTTCAAATAAGTACAGGGTACATAGAGCTTAGAGTTACCAGACATTCATCTTTCAGGATAAGAGAACAGCTCCAACGTTAAGTCATATCGGACTATGAATGAAATGATGTTCATATAAGAACAGGGTACATAGAGCTTAGAGTTAGCAGACATTCATCTTTCAGGATAAGAGAACAGCTCCAACGTTAAGTCATATCGGACGATGAATGAAATGATGTTCATATAAGTACAGGGTACATAGAGCTTAGAGTTACCAGACATTCATCTTTCAGGATAAGAGAACAGCTCCAACGTTAAGTCATATCGCACAATGAATGAAATGATGTTCATATAACTACAGGGTACATAAAGCTTAGAGTTATCAGACATTCTTCTTTCAGGATAAGACAAAACCTCCAACGTTAAGTAATATCGGACGATGAATGAAATGATGTTCATATAAGTACAGGGTACATAGAGCTTAGAGTTACCAGACATTCATCTTTCAGGATAAGAGAACAGCTCCAACGTTAAGTCATATCGGACTATGAATGAAATGATGTTCATATAAGTACAGGGTACATAGAGCTTAGAGTTACCAGACATTCATCTTTCAGGATAAGAGAACAGCTCCAACGTTAAGTCATATCGGACTATGAATGAAATGATGTTCATATAAGTACAGGGTACATAGAGCTTAGAGTTACCAGACATTCATCTTTCAGGATAAGAGAACAGCTCCAACGTTAAGTCATATCGCACAATGAATGAAGTGATGTTCATATAACTACAGGGTACATAGAGCTTAGAGTTATCAGACATTTATCTTTCAGTATAAGAGAACAGCTCCAACGTTAAGTCATATCGCACAATGAATGAAATGATGTTCATATAAGTACAGGGGACATAGAGCTTAGAGTTACCAGACATTTATCTTTCAGTATAAGACAAAACCTCCAACGTTAAGTCATACCGGACAATGAATGAAATGATGTTCAAATAAGTACAGGGTACATAGAGCTCAGAGTTAAACTACATTAGCATTTCAGGATAACAGAAAACCTCCAACGTTAAGTCATATCGGACGATGAATAAAATGATGTTTAAATGAGTACAGAGTACATAGAGCTTAGAGTTACCAGACATTTATCTTTCAGGATAAGAGAAAACCTCCAACGTTAAGTCATATCGGACGATGAATGAAATAATGTTCATATAAGTACAGGGTACATAGAGCTTAGAGTTACCAGACATTTATCTTTCAGTATAAGACAAAACCTCCAACGTTAAGTCATATCGGACAATGAATGAAACAATGGTCAAATAAGTACAGGGTACATAGAGCTCAGAGTTAAACTACATTAGCATTTCAGGATAAGAGAAAACCTCCAACGTTAAGTCATATCGGACGATGAATAAAATGATGTTTAAATGAGCACAGAGTACATAGAGCTTAGAGTTACCAGACATTTATCTTTCAGGATAAGAGAAAGCCTCCAACGTTAAGTCATATCGGACGATGAATGAAATGATGTTCAAATAAGTACAGGGTACATAGAGCTAAGAGTTACCAGACATTTATCTTTCAGGATAAGAGAAAACCTCCAACGTTAAGTCATATCGGACGATGAATGAAATGATGTTCAAATGAGTACAGGGTACATAGAGCTTAGAGTTAAATTGTATTAGTATTTCAGCATCAGGCAAAGCCCCAGAAAAAGGCTTATCCAGAAAACTCCCCGAGTTTCTGACTCGGGACCTGTTGAATGTGCGGCAGAGGCGCTACCGTCACGTTGCAGAGGCAGGCGGAATTTGAGTTGAGAAAAATATTGAAGTAACTGAAGTATAAAGGAATAACCATCATCAAGAAATACATTGTGTGTGTTAACACTATCTGTATTTTTTGCGGCAAGATTTTTTGTTGCAATTTACAATTATACAGTAGGCATTTTGAATGAAGAGGACCTTTGAGAACATTCTTAAAAAATTCAACATACGCACTTACATTTACATTTTATCATGGGAGTATCTTAAACATGTGACATGCTAATGAAAATGGTTAAAACAGTTCTTGAGAAAATAAAAATTTGCAAAAAAAAAAAAAAAAAAAAAAAAAAGTACATTTTCGTGTATATGGTATGTGATCCATCTATTAATTTAAAAGTATGAGACCAAAAACTAAGATTTAAAGTTTGACCCCGTAAAATTGGTGAGAAAGTGAGTGACCTTTGTGACGGATGGGATTTATGTGATCCGTTATAAGGAATAGCGGGGGTGAATGTATAGACGTTTGTACCATTGCCTCTCATCGGTGAAGATAAAAATGTGAAACAGAAACAATGGAATATTTGCGTTATTTCATATGCTGAGCATCCGGATATAAATTTGAAAGGAAATCTGCCGTGAATATTGATGAGCTGACAAACGCCGGAATGTTGTAATAACTCGTGAGCTGAAAAGCGTGGAAAGGGAAAATCGAGTCAGTGATAGCTTGACGCGAGACACCAAATCGGCACTTCTAAGTTAAGGATTCTAAACACAGCTCAACTGTCATGGTAACAATATGAAACAGGCCAGTAGTACTTACGGTTCCAGCACGAAATGACGTAATACGTGTGCAATTTTGATTTATTATTATTTTTTACTGTAATTGGCTGTGATACTTACTGTGGCGAACAACTGATAAAGATAGCATGGAGATAAAGGTCTGCCGAAACAAATAAAGTTAGATAAATGGAAAATTCTAGTGACATCTTGATTGATAGAGAACATTCGGTTTCTTGTTTGTTACAGAACAGTCTAGAATTATCAGTGGAGATCGTGACACGTCAGCGGAGTAGTCGTAAACAGAGTCGAAATGGGAGTGTAATCAGAACTGAGTATCATGTGCCTGTGATTGTTTTAAAAATGAGGTCTTTGTTGTGGTCAACGACCTTGGAAGATTGTGTTTGTGTATGTTACGTAATTCTGCTACTGTAAGGTTTGACCGAAGTGCGTTTCTACGGAAATAAAGAACATTTTGCATTTCTGCAAGTTGAACTTTTAATTCTACGAACCCACAAAGTCACATTATCATATCCAGAATGCTTGGGAATTCTCCTCATAGTTGCAACGTACGCTATATACTACATTGTTAGTTTTGCTGTGTGTAACGATGCAGTGTCAAGATGTGAAATTATTCTTTATTGTTTCTGCAACATTTTAAAAGCATTGCAGTAAACAGACACCTGTGTACAATCAGGACGTCTACCTTGTAATGCTATTGTAACAATATAACTATATTCTTACCAACACTTAATTAACTTAATATGTCAGACTTTTGTACACTTAGGTTTCTGTTTGAAAGTTCCATTAAGTTGATTGACCTTTGTTTTCAGGATTGTAACAATAAATCCAAGATTGATCAATAGTAACGATATTCCAAACCACATTTGAAGTGTCACCTGGGAATTTTTCTAGGTTTTTTCTGTAGCAATCAATACGTTGTTGTTTTTTATCGGTAGTCAATTTATGACAACAAAGTTTTCTCACGTCTAACTGTTGACATAAAATGCATTGTATTTGATTAAATGTGTGGTATTAAACTATCAACATATAATGTGAGAGGAATCAATAATTTATGAATTCTTGGTCTGTTTACTGGATAACATGCACCACGTGACAGAGTATAGCTACATACCTTCTGAGACCCACTTCTAGTTTAAAGAAGTTGATGCATCTACTGATTCCAATATTTGTTTAACAGGTTTAAAAAAGCCTGCAAGTACTCCAACAAAAAGTCCGAAGAAGGAGCCAATTAAAACAGAACATAAGGACAATAGTTTCCGAGAATTTCGGAGATTGTGCGCAGTCGTGGCAGAAACAGATAGTTACACCGGCAAGACTGCGCATGTCAAGGAATTCTTCACCAAGGGCTCTGACAAATGTAAGTACATTTGCTTCATTTTAATTGGTTATGTTTTTGGAAATTTGCATGACAAATTTCACAACAATTAGATCATATTGAAATAGTAAATGTGATGAAGATAATTTCGAATCAGACAAAAAAACATTAACTTACACTATGCATATAAACATAATAAATATATAAATAAATATAATATATAAATATATATATTATAAATATGTATAATATAAAATGAAATTAAACTTTGGTCTCTAAATAAGTGGTACAATATGGATGTCTGTTGAAGATTTACACCAAATTTGTAAGCCGCAATGATTTGTGGAGGAAAGTAACAACCTTATAGTTGTTTTGTTTATTACTACTTCTAAAGTAACAAAAGGTTTACCTCGCCCTTGTCCTCTTGCCAAATATTCATATATCAGATTATTTATGATTCTTAACTCCTGTTTTGGGTTTCCGTCTTTGTTTTCCTGTTTGCAGTTTTTAACCTTTTCTTTAACATTGCATTGTGAAACTCTACAGAACGGTTGAGGGCCTATAAAAGGGTCACAAGCTTCTTTATTTGCGAGGTGAATTGTAGAATGTGATTGGAAGATGTGGAGCACCCAGCCTATCAACAACCGTGAATAAGGGAGTAAAGCAACAATAAAGTCTACGTTATCTCTGCTGCATGTGACTTTACATCAGTTACGAAGTTAAAACAAACGTTATGTGCGCACGCGCGCGCGTGTTTTAACTCCAGCAATACCAGCAACCACTGAGAAATGCTTATTTTAAAATATGCCATGTTTATAAAAATAACATTTAACATTTTCAACCTGGTTTACACTTTTTAGATGGAGGGAGATTAGATAGCCCTTATCATAATAAGATGATACCTCGCTACAAGTATATGTCGATTTCTTTGTCAGTCAAATGATGTTAAGACAATGATTGGTAGACTACATACTGCTAATAGCAAAGTCGCGTTATTGCTCTGAACTAAGAAGACTGACGATCAGAAGAAAGGCGGAACGTTCTCGAAAAAGAAGATTATAGAAACAATCGACAACATGCAAGTAGTGTGTGTATGTCGCTCTCTTACACTTTACCAGTTATACAAGATCATTCTGACATTCCCAGAAAGTACAACAAATGCTAGAAAATCACGCCCCATGTAGAGATGAGTTTGCATGACAGATTTTGTTGAAAGTCAAATGTTCGTATGTGATAGTGGCGACGCAGTGACAAGTAGGAGAGTGATAATGTCTTCACGCCTGTCATTTGTTTACAGAGCAAAGAGTAAGACAAAGTAAATATGAGCAAGGATCAACTAGAAGTGGCACTTAGCACCTTTTGTGTCTTTGTTCGCTAACACTCCCCCCTTCCCTACACCAGGAGCCGGTATCCTCCATCCCCAGACTAACCTTTACATGAAAACATTTTCTCAAAAATATCTCTAAATATTTTCATTAAAACACGAAATATAATTTCTTGACAAATGAAAGTTATGTATTGTATTTTATGGAAAAGTCCTAGATGACCTTCGTATAACTGGTAAACTGTAGCAGGTAGACAAAACAAAAAATGTGGATTTGGTTAGAACTTACAATTTTACAATTGAATTCTGAAATTCTTACACTTATGTGTACCAGCCAAAAGGAAATACTGTATTTTAGCCAAAAAATGGATGTTCTAGTTTTACCAGAAATACAGGTTTAGCATTTCCTAAATAGAAAAGAAGTTTCAGGAAAAGCTACTTGTGTGTGTGTGTGTTGTGTGTGTGTGTGTGTGTGTGTGTGTGTGTGTGTGTGTGTGTGTGTATGTGTGTGTGTGTGTATTCATAATTTACGTCCTCATAATCACAATTTTACTGTGGCTAAACTATTCAACCAATTTTGGTATTCTTTGAGATGTATCTTGAGGATATTGTAGTACACTTCCATACCAAGTACGGTTTGAATATATGCAGTGGTTACAGAGATATCAATTCAAAAACAAAGCATCGAAAACCTGGAAGTTCATGTCCAGGTCCCCTAGTGATATCGACGATGTTGAAATGAGCCCAGGGTCTGCAGAGCTCGAGTTTATCCTTATCGAGATAACTCAGCCTGACCGAGAGTTGTTTTACAAGAGTGAACACGTTCTAGAAATGATAGAGTTTTTTTTCTTCTTTTATGTTGCAACATAATGTTATTACGTGTGGAAGAGAACATTAGTTAAGTGACTGCCCCGACTTCGTTGGGTTGGTCCAATTTTCCTGCAGGCAACACACGGAAGGTTTGGCGAAGATAGGACAATCTTGTTGAACGATTCTTTATATGATATACCAAACTTGATATTTAGATTGAGCGTCTTCCGAACACGCGAGATTGACATGCATCTTACAACTACAATGCAAATAAATTTGGAAAGTCCTCTTCATTCGCAGGGAATATTTTTATAATGCTATATAAGTGATAAAGTATAAGACACGGGCACTTAAAGGACACTTTAAATAAACGTTATTTTTAGGGGGATACACGAGACCTCGGAAGGCGTATTTCTGTCAATAATTTCTCTATATGCGTGATGGAGGAAAAGGAAATTCAAATGGACGTGTTGGTGAAACAAACTTTTAGTATGAATCAGTTAAATCAGCTATAAGAATATCAAGAGGAATGTTACTACAGGACACGATTGTTAGTTTGTTGTGATGCGAATGTTGAAAGTGCGGACACATTGATGTTGTATGGCCTTTCAGGCACGGTGGTTCGGGCAGATGATGCGGATGCTCGCGTTTCTTACGCCTCTGTGGTCTCAAGCTCGCAGTTCCCTTCCATTACATTCACTTCACATCAAAACAGTTTACTTGATGGAAATTTAACTCATTTTTCACATATTGAAATTCGGATATGATATTTTGGACTAGTAAAGGAACGATACCACTGTTTCCAGATACTCAACACGCCACTCATTTAATCACGCGCACTTTACGGCTGTACTACTGAATTAACCAACATGGTTCTGTAAACTTGTTCTATTCTCCATATCCTTAATTCACTCAATAACACTGTTGTACGGTGTTGCATTTTGTTCTCCGAGAGTGAGTCACCATTCACAACTCAGTTAACGCTACATGTCTCCCATTGTTTAGAGGCAATCTTTTGGCGACAATTAAGGGGCAATGACATCAATGCTTAACACCTTTCATTCCTTATCTAACTCAAAGTTAAACGCAACAACTTCACATAATGTAAAACTTAATTTAAAAGTCCCAAAGATTCATTTTCAAGTACTAGCCGCCGTTGGACCAACGACACTCACGGCTTTCATCGTCAAATCAAGATCCAGTCCCACACAAATTTGCCCATGTAGCGCCAGAAGCGACTGTAAATTTTTAAACAATGAATCGCTGTTACCAAACATTAATGCAAATGCCGACTTACAACTTAAAACAAAATTCATGTGTTACACGCTCATGACCTCCTCTACTCTTGTACGAACACTTACTGCTCTTTTTTGTTGTAATTTACGTCCTCCAATGTTACGTCATATCGGACGATGCATGGAATGTGTGAAATGATGCTCAAATGAGCCCAGGGTCCATAGAGCTAAGAGTTAACCGACACTCGTTCTTCAGGATAAGGGGAAACCCCGGAAAAACGTTATCCAGGTAACTCACCCTGACCCAGATTCGAACTCGGGACCTCTTAAACGTGAGGCAGACATGCTACCATCCACGCATTCGAGGCGGGCACCTACTGCTCTATCTACTTCAAGATAAACATTATCTTATTGTAGTCACAAGGGAATACAGTAGATTTTAAGTGATAGTCAAATGTTTTGGTCGTTATGTGATGATACATGACTTTCTCTACTCTTGTACAAACACCTATTGCTCTATCTACTTCAAGATAAACATTATCTTATTGTAGCTACAAGGGAATACAGTAGACTTTAAGTGATAGTCAAATGTTTTGGTCGTTATGTGATGTACACATGACTTTCTCTACTCTTGTACAAACACTTATTGCTCTATCTACTTCAAGATAAACATTATCTTATTGTAGTTACAAGGGAATACAGTAGACTTTAAGTGATAGTCAAATGTTTTGGTCGTTATGTGATGTACACATGACTTTCTCTACTCTTGTACAAACACTTATTGCTCTATCTACTTCAAGATAAACATTATCTTATTGTAGTTACAAGGGAATACAGTAGACTTTAAGTGATAGTCAAATGTTTTGGTCGTTATGTGATGTACACATGACTTTCTCTACTCTTGTACAAACACTTATTGCTCTATCTACTTCAAGATAAACATTATCTTATTGTAGTTACAAGGGAATACAGTAGACTTTAAGTTATAGTCAAATGTTTTGGTCGTTATGTGATATACACATGACTTTCTCTACTCTTGTACAAACACTTATTGCTCTATCTACTTCAAGATAAACATTATCTTATTGTAGTTACAAGGGAATACAGTAGACTTTAAGTGATAGTCAAATGTTTTGGTCGTTATGTGAAGTACACATGACTTTCTCTACTCTTGTACAAACACTTATTGCTCTATCTACTTCAAGATAAACATTATCTTATTGTAGTCACAAGGGAATACAGTAGATTTTAAGTGATAGTCAAATGTTTTGGTCGTTATGTGATGTACACATGACTTTCTCTACTCTTGTACAAACACTTATTGCTCTATCTACTTCAAGATAAACATTATCTTATTGTAGTTACAAGGGAATACAGTAGACTAAGTGATAGTCAAATGTTTTGGTCGTTATGTGATGATACATGACTTTCTCTACTCTTGTACAAACACTTATTGCTCTATCTCCTTCAAGATAAACATTATCTTATTGTATTTACAAGGGAATATAGTAGACTTTAAGTGATAGTCAAATGTTTTAAGCATCTGAGAGATTGTGTATCAAACTGCTGCTGTGTTTAGGCTTGAGGTAGTCACTAAATGCAGTTCCACAATTTACAGTCGCCCTACCAGCGTTTGTTTTGAGTGGACTAAAAAGGGGCAGATGGAATTGTATACCTGGCACACATTTGTTTGCTTTGTAGTGAACCTACACTGTCTAATCTCTTGACAGTCTCCACAGTCTCATCTCTCTTTGGAATAGAATATTTAATTTTCCGTGGTTTTACATATCGCCATTTTGGGTCAGGCATTTGAAATATAATTTTATATTTTATAATTGCTGTGTTTTGTGGACCTAAATTTGTAAAATTTTCTTTTCAATAAAAGCTTCAGATTGTGTTGTAATATATGTAACAGTTTGATAAAGAATTTGGCATAGCTTCAGTCGGTGAGCACAAGTTACTGTTTTCATGTACGAGGTCGGGATCGATGTTTTGTTTTTCTACATTATACAGGATGTATATACATGAATATCGGTGTTTTAATTTTCTATAATATTACGACATTAAACTTTCAGTTATAAATGGTATGTCAAATAAAAAAGCAAGTGAGTTTTACCAAGAACTTTGGAAATGTTCAATGTGACTACCCTTTGTCACACGGCACACATCAAGTCTATAGCCGAGTTCTTCCCAAACGTTGATAAGTGTGTATTCAGTAATTGTAGCAACAGCTGCTCCAATCCGGTTTCTTAATTCAGGGAGGTCAGCTAGTAGCGGGGGCACGTGGACACGATCCTTGATGAAGCGTCATGGCGTTAGGTCAGGAGAACGTGGAGGCCCTGTCATTGGGGCTCTTGCGGCCTATCCAGCACTCGGGTACAGTCACCTTCAACCAATTGCGTACTTCGTTATGCCAGTAACGTGGCGCACCATCTTGCTGGAAAATGAAGTATTCTGACTCATTTTCTTCCAACAGAGGGAAGAGCCATTGTTCTAGTGTATCTAGGTATGAAGTGCCAGTTATAGTAGGTTCACGAAAACAGAAAGACCCATAAACTTTTTGCCGGGATACGGCACAAAAAACATTCACTTTAGGGGAATCTCGTTGCATTCGTACCATCTCGTGAGGATTTTCTAAGCTCCAGATGTGCACATTAACGCACGAGTGTTAACATGTCCACTAAGGTGAAAGGTCCATTCATCACTGAAGACAACACGATCCATAAAATCATCATCGTCATGAAACATGTCGTTTGCAAAGTTGGCACTTAATCTGTGGTCTGTCAGCTTTAGAGCCTGTAATAAAAGTAATTGGTAAGGACGTAGCCGTAAGCGTTTTCTTACAACTTTCCAAACAGTCGACACAGGAAGCTCTAGCCTTCCGGGCTGATTTATTTGGGCTACGAGTGAACGACTCTCTTACTCGCTCAACAGTCTGTTCACTTACTCTTGGTCGTCCCGTGCCCTTCCCTTGACAAAGGCAGTCGGTATCTTCAAACTGATGATACCATCTACGAATGTTATTATGACAAGGAGGATCACAACCAACGTACGTTGCACAGTAACTACAGATTCCATCTTTGCAAATTGCAAAACACAAAACGCTTTCTATGTACTATTCACCATCTTTGCTACTACCGCTGTCCAGCGGATTGCGGCAGAAACATTGCACGCACATGCGCACTGGTGGCAACAAATAGACTGAGTTGCTTTTTCATTTGAGATATCATTTATTACTGCAAGTTTAATGTAACAAATGTTATAAAGGGTTAAAATCCGGATATTCATTTATATACACCCGTATAATTAGTGATGCTTCATTGTTTTAAAGATGGTTAATTACTTCACAAGCAGCAATTATAAATTGGAGAAAGATTGCAACTTTCCACAACTTTTCCGGAACGCATCTTGAGACATAAAAAAGTGAAAAGTTTTATCCAAAAATGTTTAGCTTGTTAGACGCAGTAATAAACAGTTTATAAGTATTGTGTTACGGCTAAGTCATTACTACATGAGCTTAGAGGAAAATGACTATGTTGTACATAACCTCCGCTCTGTCGTAGCTCAGTGTAAAGTGCACACAGGTTTTAGGGCTCGAAGTTACCACATGATAACGCTTTTTATACCAACATGTTTACTTTGTACAGTTTTGCTCTTGCTGCTAAGTCATTACTACATGAGCTTAGAGGAAAATGACTATGTTGTACATAACCTCCGCTCGATCGTAGCTCAGTGTAAAGTGCACACAGGTTTTAGGGCTCGAAGTTACCACATGATAACGCTTTTTATACCAACATGTTTACTTTGTACTGTTTTGCTCTTGCTGCTAAGTCATTACTACATGAGCTTAGAGGAAAATGACTATGTTGTACATAACCTCCGCTCTGTCGTAGCTCAGTGTAAAGTGCACACAGGTTTTAGTGCTCGAAGTTACCACAAGATCACGCTTTTTAATCCAACATGTTTACTTTGTACAGTTTTGCTCCTGCTGCTAAGTCATTACTACATGAGCTTAGAGGAAAATGACTATGTTGTACATAACCTCCGCTCTGTCGAAGCTCAGTGTAAAGGGCACACAGGTTTTAGGGCTCGAAGTTACCACAAGATCACGCTTTTTATTCCAACATGTTTACTTTGTACAGTTTTGCTCCTGTTGCTAAGTCATTACTACATGAGCTTAGAGGAAAATGACTATGTTGTACATAACCTCCGCTCTGTCGTAGCTCAGTGTAAAGGGCACACAGGTTTTAGGGCTCGAAGTTACCACAAGATCACGCTTTTTATTCCAACATGTTTACTTTGTACAGTTTTGCTCCTGCTGCTAAGTCATTACTACATGAGCTTAGAGGAAAATGACTATGTTGTACATAACCTCCGCTCTGTCGTAGCTCAGTGTAAAGTGCACACAGGTTTTAGGGCTCGAAGTTACCATATGATAACGCTTTTTATACCAACATGTTTACTTTGTACAGTTTTGCTCCTGCTGCTAAGTCCTACATGAGCTTAGAGGAAAATGACTATGTTGTACATAACCTCCGCTCGATCGTAGCTCAGTGTAAAGGGCACACAGGTTTTAGGGCTCGAAGTTACCACATGATAACGCTTTTTATTCCAACATGTTTACTTTGTACAGTTTTGCTCCTGCTGCTAAGTCATTACTACATGAGCTTAGAGGAAAATGACTATGTTGTACATAACCTCCGCTAGATCGTAGCTCAGTGTAAAGGGCACACAGGTTTTAGGGCTCGAAGTCACCACATGATAACGCTTTTTATACCAACATGTTTACTTTGTACAGTTTTGCTCCTGCTGCTAAGTCCTACATGAGCTTAGAGGAAAATGACTATGTTGTACATAACCTCCGCTCGATCGTAGCTCAGTGTAAAGGGCACACAGGTTTTAGGGCTCGAAGTTACCACATGATAACGCTTTTTATACCAACATGTTTACTTTGTACAGTTTTGCTCCTGCTGCTAAGTCCTACATGAGCTTAGAGGAAAATGACTATGTTGTACATAACCTCCGCTCGATCGTAGCTCAGTGTAAAGGGCACACAGGTTTTAGGGCTCGAAGTTACCACATGATAACGCTTTTTATTCCAACATGTTTACTTTGTACAGTTTTGCTCCTGCTGCTAAGTCATTACTACATGAGCTTAGAGGAAAATGGCTATGTTGTACATAACCTCCGCTCGATCGTAGCTCAGTGTAAAGGGCACACAGGTTTTAGGGCTCGAAGTTACCACATGATAACGCTTTTTATACCAACATGTTTACTTTGTACAGTTTTGCTCCTGCTGCTAAGTCCTACATGAGCTTAGAGGAAAATGACTATGTTGTACATAACCTCCGCTCTGTCGTAGCTCAGTGTAAAGGACACACAGGTTTTAGGGCTCGAAGTTACCACAAGATCACGCTTTTTATACCAACATGTTTACTTTGTACAGTGTTACTCCTGTTGCTAAGTCCTACATGAGCTTAGAGGAAAATGACTATGTTGTACATAACCTCCGCTCTGTCGTAGCTCAGTGTAAAGGGCACACAGGTTTTAGGGCTCGAAGTTACCACATGATCACGCTTTTTATTGCAACATGTTTACTTTGTACAATGTTACTCCTGCTGCTAAGTCATTACTACATGAGCTTAGAGGAAAATGACTATGTTGTACATAACCTCCGCTCTGTCGAAGCTCAGTGTAAAGGGCACACAGGTTTTAGGGCTCGAAGTTACCACATGATAACGCTTTTTATTGCAACATGTTTACTTTGTACAGTTTTGCTCCTGCTGCTAAGTCATTACTACATAAGCTTAGAGGAAAATGACTATGTTGTACATAACCACCGCTCTGTCGTAGCTCAGTGTAAAGTGCACACAGGTTTTAGGGCTCGAAGTTACCACATGATAACGCTTTTTATTGCAACATGTTTACTTTGTACAGTTTTGCTCCTGCTGCTAAGTCATTACTACATAAGCTTAGAGGAAAATGACTATGTTGTACATAACCACCGCTCTGTCGTAGCTCAGTGTAAAGGGCACACAGGTTTTAGGGCTCGAAGTTACCACATGATAACGCTTTTTATTGCAACATGTTTACTTTGTACAGTTTTGCTCCTGCTGCTAAGTCATTACTACATAAGCTTAGAGGAAAATGACTATGTTGTACATAACCACCGCTCTGTCGTAGCTCAGTGTAAAGGGCACACAGGTTTTAGGGCTCGAAGTTACCACATGATCACGCTTTTTATTCCAACATGTTTACTTTGTACAGTTTTGCTCCTGCTGCTAAGTCATTACTACATGAGCTTAGAGGAAAATGACTATGTTGTACATAACCTCCGCTCTGTCGTAGCTCAGTGTAAAGTGCACACAGGTTTTAGGGCTCGAAGTTACCACATGATCACGCTTTTTATTTCAACATGTTTACTTTTACACTTTTGCTCCTGCTGCTAAGTCATTGCTACATCATTTCAAAGAGAATGCCTGTAGGTTAAATAACAAATTTAATGGATCCAATCGCTAAGTTCTATATACTATTTATCTAACCATAACAATAAACTTAAAATAAGATTTGAAGCTTTCCTGCCGACAAATATATTTAAGATATTCTCGTGAAACAAGCCAGGTGAAAAGAAGATTAGACCTGGCACTTAATTTACTGCTAACAGTCTCTTGTTCAGTGATGTGAGTAATGGTGTTGTTGTTGTTGATTTTTTGTGTTGTATCTGTTTAGTGGTTATACTATCCCTTAAAATAACCTGATGATAGAAGAGATGTACGCTCTCGAAACGTCGATTTCTAATCGTCTTTTCGCCTGGCTTGTTTCCCGAGATCTTCAACAATAAACTTGCACACAGGGTAATAAGAAACTGAAGAGTTCTCATCCAGTGAAGAACAAACGTACATCTGCAGTATAATTCTGTATAATCTAATGGAATATAGAGTATAAAACTGAAAGGGTGTATGATGCGTGACTTCTAGTTACAAAACAGTCCCAAACATAAGACGATACCCAAGACAGCCAGTTAACCATCTGTTATTTAATTATGAAAATAAACTGTGGAGTAATTCGGAATTACAGAAAACGCATTTTTGCTACAGTAAATAATTATTCGAAATAAGGAATAGAAATGTTGTGTTTTGTAGGCCAGTGCAGAACACAGGTCCCATTTTTTACCATGATGTTCTTCTTGTTCTGGCATATCGGCTAATGCCACGTAAAAGAACATTAGTAAATCGGTTGTTATTGCGTCTAAAAAATTAAACATTTTGGATAAAAGTTTTGACATAACACAGGGTTCGAACCTCGAACCCCCAGCGTACGTTTTACTACGGAGCTACGAGAGCCGGCGTTTTGACGCCACTTAAATGCAAACGTAGATGTTGATTCTACTAAAATCATATTTGCAAGTGTTTTCAATTTTCTTTGATATTCTGGAATAGCATGTAGAGACAGCTTAGCTCCAAGATCCCAGTTGTAAATTAGTTCGTTACAGCGTCGAACGAAGTAAACAAATTGGAGATAACAAGTTTAGTCACATGTTAGGACTCGAACCACTGCGCTGCGCTACGAGAGCAGTTGATAAAGTGTGCCTTATACATCATAGATATTGGTTTTGTTAAAATCAAAATTGCAAGTGTTTTCTGTTTGTGGCATAATCTCTAATGCCATGCAGTCTCAGCTTCGTCAATCTTTCGTCATTATGAGTTAACCACTATATATCTACGAACGTGGCCGATGCAGTTCTCATACCCTGAGTGAGAAGTAGATAGAGAAACAAGCTGATATAATGTGATTACATTTCTTACTTTGATATGATGCCATTGCAAACCCTTTAGGCTACTAACGTTGGAAATAAATTGCAATTAAACCGCTGGTGGCTGTTATGTACGCCCTGCCGGATATTTGATGTTAAGCACACCTTGTTTGCTGTTTGTCAGTGTGCAGGGAGAAATTTCAGATGAAAAATTAAATGCCCACGCAATAATTTCTGGAAAGGAGCTATCGATTGTTTTGGGTAGGAATAAGGAAAGTAAAAGCCCAGTCAAGCTGAAAGGAACAGCAGATGAATTTGGCTGCCTCAGACTGAAGATATAGCACCTCCAACCAACAAGTACTAAACAATTCCAGCTGAAATGCATGTTTTGAGAGCCCTTGAATAAAAGGGGTCACTTCACTAACCTTATTTACTTCAAATTTAGATGTCACTTCAGCAATATTATTTAGTTCAGTTTTCAGTGTTACTTCACTAAGTTTTCATTGTCACTTTACTTAGTTCTCACTGTGATTCGCAATATAGCGTCATTACGTGCTTCACTCACTGAGGCCTCGAACACAAGAGACCTCTAATCTCCCGCAACGTCACAGACTTATGTCGCACCAGAAACGTACGCACTATGTCCAAATTGAGAATGGTTTAGAGACTTGCTGAAGTGGTAAATCGAAGTCGCTCCCTGAGCTACTTGGAAGCAACCAGTCGCCGCCCAAAATGTGAAATATACCTCGGAAACTGCTAAACCGAACGAGTATTTCTTCAATAACCAAACTCCATTGACACTTGGCATTGAAACGACACACTTTTAAAACCATAAAATGATCAGAATGGCCATAGGTACATTTCTATCTGAAGATATTTAACTACTTTTGGTTTGTTGTATTAGGCTATAGCTACAACATTTAACATTATTACCAACTACCATATCCAATCAAATGACACTTATCTTTTCTTTTTGAACATGTTGGTTCCATTATTATAGTTAACATTTCAACTAATTATTTTGTTCACAGTGGTCATACTGTATCTAATGAACCTGCTCCTGAATAAAAAATTTATTCATATAAACATGAATAAATAATAAATGATGTAAAAATGTGATACTTGATGAGCAAACATTTAATCATAAATCACAGATAAGTATTTCATAAATCTGTTAGTTTGAGAATAATTATTTAAAAAGGCAAGATGTACATAGTCAAAAAGGCACCCAGAATTTGCTATTAGACTTTTAAACCCCATTTGCTTCAATTTTTTTTTTGTTAATAATTCAAGTCTACTAAACGGATTTAAATTAAGCGTTTTGATTACTTTCATCCCTAAAATAGTTTTTCTGAAGGGAAAAAAAAAGTTTTAATAACGCAGACAAATGTCTTTGATAATTTGGAAATAGATATATAAGTAAAATCATTTATGCAGACAGAAGATGTAATACAAAGCCTAAGGTTTAAATATGCTCAAAGTGATTTGAGCCAAGCAGCGATCCGCCATTTTGAATAGTTAAATTAATGTAATGAAATAAAAATGACGTTGATGTTGCATGAAAAACTTCGAACAGCAACTTCGTGTGGTTGATTGTTATACTGCTCGAGGTGTACCTGCCCCCCCCCTGTCTTCCAGGTCAAAGTACACTTAGGAATGCAAGTAGTTTCACCTTTTTAGTAAAGCCACTCAATATACAAAAACAAACAAAACAGAGAGTTTCAGGAAATGCTTTTAGTCTAAAACGTAGTTCAAACCCAAGAGCTGAAACCTAAAGATGGCGACTGTTGCTCAATTGGAAGATTAAATAACAATATCGTATTTTCTTGCAACTATTTCAATATTTGCGTTGTCATTTAACTGATGCAATGTGAAATACGGAAAGAAGAATTGAGAGATCTGAAGTGTTAATTTAATAGAACGATCACATGCCAAATATCGATCAAATATCTGCATTTGTTTTTGTGCCGACATCCTCATCAGAGTTTTATAAAATAGCTGACTGCAATTTCTATTAAAATTCAAATGAAGCTATGCTGGAAACGACAAATAAAGCGTTTGGATTTCGATATTTTTTATTATATAAATATCAGACCATGTAAATATTTAATGTAAAATAAAGTAATTATAAGATTTCAAAAATGGGTATGTGCCTCTCTTAATTACGTAATCATTTATGAAGTGTATTGAAAATTACGAGCTAATTGGTCAAATATTTTGACGTATGGATCATTTTAAGTAATGAAAACAAGAAATGTTGTTTAGTTTTAGTGCAATACTTACGTGCAGTGGTTATGTTGGTGTTTCACAATTCACTGAGTAACAATAGTGGTCACTTTCTCGTGGTTGGTGTTAGGTCTGCAATGATGCGTGGATTTGGCGTATCATCCGCTTATATAGATGCGCCCGTACGTCTGGCAAGTAGAGAGAGAGTTAGTCTGCATGGCTCCACCAACAACAGCCTTATCTCACCAAAACACCGACCGCCCGCCCGCCTGCCGCTCCGATCACTTAACACATACGTTTATACATGTGCTATTTTATTAAGACTTCTGAAGCGCTTTTTTTTTATAGAAAATCGATATATTTAACATATTTTAGTCCGGTGTTGGGGTATTTGTCCTACTGTTGATGCACGAATATACATTCCTACCTAAAAAGGCTTTTTTTTTTTTTTAAATCTTGTGTTAATGCAATACCTGGCCTGCTTATTGTATGTAAGGTCCAGGTTTCAAACCCGCCCAGACCAACGGTTTAAAAGCAACAATTCAATGTCCGAACTCGGTGGTGCTATGAAAGTCATAAAGTGTTTGGGACAAAACGGATCAAAGTGACTCTGATGTTATTGCCAAGATATGTGGGTAGTGAAAAAGCGGTCTAATTTTGCTCAGAGGCCTGTTTATGGGCCTTGAGGAGGTTATTTTTACATGCGGTAAATCAACAACAAACAACTACCGGCTTTACTGCCCTTCCGAAGGAAGCCTCCAACCAAAGACCACATGACCACTTCAAAAAGAAGCTCACTTTTATGGACCCTGAACCTTTCCAGAATGGTATCTTAAACTAAAGGTTAACCGTTATTGAGCAAACAGGAGCAGGCTATACCTTATGCAACAGACCAGCAGTTAGCTCGGAGGAATGAGGCGCCCAAACTGTCTCAAATGACAGAGTCTCGGTCGGTAATTATGCAAGTAAATTGCTCACTTACTCGCATACATACAAAGTTCCTTATCTGCACTCTACATTATTGCCCTATGGGAATAAATAATAAAAACAGCATATGAAGCTTCGCCCTTTGAATGATTCACGCTTTTTAGTTTTGCTTTGTGGATCAATGCAGGCACCGCAAATTTTACCTTTTCATTTTTTTTTCTAGTTTTGTAACACATATGTAGGTGTGAACTTCCTTTACAAAAGTTTACACTGCCAAAGATATACATAAAAAACACACACACATCACGAAAATTTCTGTTGTAAACGATATCCCATTATTATGTAACTCATTCTTGTATGGTACAAAGAAAACGCACTTTCAGTGGATCAAGACAGCATAGATGCTAACACAACATGTTGTAAGATAATTTTTTAAAAATTAAATAGTAGGAAAAGAATAGATTAAAACTTAAAGGTGTGGATGAAATAAATGACTAACATTGATCTGGATGAATGAAGCAGTAATCCAAAAAGTGTTGACTGGACTGGTGGAGCCTAGAGGAGATGCAATAAACCACGTTCATTCTGTGGAGATAGTTTGTTGAGACATATCAAACATGAGGATCATGTAAAAGCGGTGTACACTAGCCAAAACGAATATGGTACAGACATTTAACGTGTTTTTGCTTCCGTAAACAGCAACTCACCACTCTAACACACACTTGCTAATTTAATGAGATATCCTTGTTAGACTTTTCTTTCTCTTACTATTTTTCAGTTATGTAAAGGTCTTCCAGAACTTCAGAACACATTGTCAGAAAACTCGAGATATACATTTCATTTCTCATGATAATGTCTTAAGCATACGGTGTAGAGAAAGTTTGTAAAGTTCGTAATTTAACTGGCTTTTCGTGTCTACATACATATATATATGTTTTAATAAAGACTTCTTTACGTTCTCTAGTAGATAGAAAATCTATTGAACTTCCTTAAAAAAATGATATTCAAATTTCTAGTGCATATACATATTTTGAAGTCTCCTAAGTATTAAAGACATTTGTGTGTTTGTGAATAGTATAACGAAACGTCGTATAAATACCAAACTCGATATTTAATATATCTTCCAGGGATAGGACCATCTCAGACATACGTTTTAGGATATCTATCTTGAATTTGCCTGGAAATATCATCAGAAGTCCTCTTATTCTGCATGTGACTTTTGTATAACCGATAGACAATTTCCCTTGTAACTACAATAAGATAATGTTTATCCTGAAGCAGATAGAGCATGTGTCTTGGTGTAAAAGTTGTATCAGACGGTTGTGTAGATGGCAAGAGCTAACTGTTCTATGATTCACACACACACACACACACACACACACACACACACACACACACACACACACACACACACACACACACACACACACACACACACACACACACACACACACACACACACACACACACACACACACACACACACACACACACACACACACACACACACACACACACACACACACACACACACACACACACACACACACACACACACACACACACACACACACACACACACACACACACACACACACACACACACACACACACACACACACACACACACACACACACACACACACACACACACACACACACACACACACACACACACACACACACACACACACACACACACACACACACACACACACACACACACACACACACACACACACACACACACACACACACACACACACACACACACACACACACACACACACACACACACACACACACACACACACACACACACACACACACACACACACACACACACACACACACACACACACACACACACACACACACACACACACACACACACACACACACACACACACACACACACACACACACACACACACACACACACACACACACACACACACACACACACACACACACACACACACACACACACACACACACACACACACACACACACACACACACACACACACACACACACACACACACACACACACACACACACACACACACACACACACACACACACACACACACACACACACACACACACACACACACACACACACACACACACACACACACACACACACACACACACACACACACACACACACACACACACACACACACACACACACACACACACACACACACACACACACACACACACACACACACACACACACACACACACACACACACACACACACACACACACACACACACACACACACACACACACACACACACACACACACACACACACACACACACACACACACACACACACACACACACACACACACACACACACACACACACACACACACACACACACACACACACACACACACACACACACACACACACACACACACACACCCCATGGTTATTTACAACCTCGTAAAATTAGTTGGCGGTTGAACACGTTGCTTCAGAGTATTACAATACATATTGACCCTTGACTGGGCAAATTTGGGAGAACATTGCCCTCCACATTCCTACATTAAGGGGAGTCGAAAGTGAATTATTGGCTCATTATCTATCAAACTATTTTAGACAGATGAACATGTCCGTAGAACTTTCTTAGTTGACTAATGATACAAACTCAGAAGAAACGGGATTTGTTTAGTGGCATGCCCAATTTGCATTAAAGGCTAATGTGTTTTAAGTGTATTAAGGCTTATTGAGCTGATACACATTTCAGGACTTTGTACCAGTTTCACAGATAATGGAGCCTTTGTATAGAGAAGTATTAGTTATTTAGAACTTACACTTGAATAAAGTGAAACCTAAAAGCTATATGCAGGTTATTTTTAATAACAACTTTATACGTTCTGTACTCAGTGTATCCATCTCTGTCAAAATGAGCAGATAATTTGAGCAAATTCTCAATGCACAGTCGCAACTATTGTTTAACATTACTGATGTTGTTGTGTAACTTTAGGAGTGGTTATCTAATAACAGGTTTTTAAAACCACGTTTTAAGGTAACTGAATAAAAAATTGTCTCTTTAGGAATAGCATAACTCAAAAAATAAAAGTTGGTTAAACACTAAGGAGATTTCCTAAAAAATGGCTGTAATGATTTATATTTATATAGCATCTTTTTATAATACCTATATACATATTAATGAACTATTTGCTGTATATTCCTTGTTATTGATTTGCATGCAAAGAGAATTTCAAAGTCATCATCAGGCCGCGGATTCTGAAGACATTTCATTTCGGTCATTTTTTGTCGTCTTTCTCTATTTTAAAGGTTTAGGTAATTTTTTAATATCTCCAAACAGTTTACGTTCATTTTTAAACATATTGGGATATTAATAATAACTTTTAAATTGCGACATCTTCTGCAGTGCACTGCTTGGAGTTGCAACTGTGGTACTGGGTCAGTGAACTAGCCGATTTGTAACAGTGGTATCTAATGAAGCCTAGTGTTGCTGAAAGATTAAAAAATATTTTAAACGACTTTCGGATGAAAGTTTTTTCTACAATGGTTCCATATTGTTTTGTAAGCTTTGTGAAATTAAGGTAACGGCTGAGAATTCAATCCGACGTGACAAACATAAGCGGCTGTGGAATAATGTGCAATTGCTTCCTGAGATTGTCGAATTAATGCAAGTTCCGAGATTTTTAAGGAGTTATGTGACGTGTTTTTGTCTGCAAATATTCCTCTAATAAAGCTGAATAATGGTAGGTTGAAGAACTTTCTGGAACATCACATGGGTCGTTATGGTCAAACATTAAGAAAGAATTATATTCGACTGTGCTACGAAGAAACAATATGAAATGTAAGAGAGTACATCAGAGGAAAGAAAATATATGTTTCCATTGACAGTGAAGGTGTAATAGCGACGCTAGAACTGGATGGACCAGGTAAAATATTTTTGCTGACTTCGGAAGTGTTAGAGAGAGAGAGAGAGAGAGAGAGAGAGAGAGAGAGAGAGAGAGAGAGAGAGAGAGAGAGAGAGAGAGAGAGAGAGAGAGAGAGAGAGAGAGAGAGAGAGAGAGAGAGAGAGAGAGAGAGAGTAAATCTGTTACTTTGGCCTAGTGAGATCCGGTATGAGAACGTACTGCTGATGCCGTCCGTAATGTGGTTGAAGCGACAAATCAACCAAGTAGAAGTTGCAGTTTGTAGTATAACCAGAGATACACAAGAATATCTAGTAACAGCCATACATATAAAATTAAGTCATTCCATTGTACCCCACACATCGAGCATCTCCATCAAAGTAAAATGGAATACTCGTATAGTTGGCTATGGGGGGGGGCAGGTATCCAGCTTATAAAACAATATTAAATAACATCTCCAGAAAACTGAACAGAGCACTAAAGAAACACCACTACGATTCCCTGGAAGCAGAAATGAAAAACCTCAACTGTCTAGATGGATCGTTATGGAAAAAAAAAAACAACTAAACATGTACTTAAATAGAGGGCGCCGGGGTAGCGTGGTGGTTTCGTTCGCGGCTCCCGTTCTAAGGGTCCCGAGTTCGATTCCCGGCTCTGGGGTTGGCGATTTTAAGTCGGCCCTATCCACGCCTTCACCTCTGTCTAGCACACGTGAAGTATCCCCTATGCCCAACGTGGTTCGGAGTCCACGGTAAAAACTGTAGGTCCTCTCACCTCACCGCCATCTTCACTATCACCCTATCATCGGAGGTAATGGACACCGCCCTCTGGGTGCCTCCACCTGAGAAATGGGTCCGGTCATCACTTGGTGGGGTGAGGTTACCCCGAAGGCCAAGGTTGCCATGTGGGGAGTGTTAGTAACTAACTAACTGTACTTAAATAGAAAGTTAGCATACCTCCTCTAAAAATTGGCAATCATTGGGACTCAACACCAGATGAAAAGGTAGAGCTTTTCAGCGCACAATTACAACAGCAGTTTTAACCCAATCCTATCACCAACGAACATTTTACTATCTTTGTTAACAGCAGTATATCTCAACCATTGCACTAATTTTCCATAGGTCTTCACGCCTGGATAGGTTAAAAATCCAATTAGTCGATTTCCTCAAAAAAATCTCCTGGTGAAGTCTTGATAGTCCAACGTTTACTCGCACATCTTCCAATAAAATGCTGTAGTCTTCTTAACACAAATTTACAATGTTATTCTTCGCTTCACTTCCCACAAAGATAGAAACATGCAACAGTTATGGCACCTAAACCCAACAACGTGACCCTAAAAGCTATCGCTCAATAAGTCTGTTATCTCTATTATCTAAAGTATTTGAACGGCTGTTGTTGCCTCGCCTTGTTGTACAGCTTGAGGAAATCATATCGTCCACTCAATTTGGGTTTAAGTCATTGCACTCCAGTCCGTAGCAACTTCACCGAATTGTGTACATAATTATGGACACATGAAACAAGGCGAGTGTGCTTAGGTCTGTTCCTTGACACAGAGAAAGCCTTTGATAAAGTGTGGCATAATGGGTTACTACTGAAGATCAGGAATTATGTCTCCGATACATATTTCAGAATAATAGCATTCTATCTGCATAACCGATCTTTTTTAGTAAAATATCAAAGTGTACAATCCAGATCACAACCGAGCCTCTCTGGTGTTCCACAAGGAACTATTCTAGGCCCACTTCTTTACACAGTGTATATCTCTGACTTTCCGCAACACGCTCAACAAACGATTGCGCATTTTGCTGATGATGTTGCAATCCTTATTAAATGCAGTTGTAAATCAGCAGCTGAGAAACTAAATAACTTCTGCGCTGAAATCACAAAATGGTGTTCTAACTGGAGAGTGGTGATGAATACACAGAAATCGCAAATAGTATATTTTACATATTAAAAGCACATAACATATTATCCCATAGTTCTTGGAGGAATCGCTATACCCACCGCCTAGTCAGTTAGTTTACCTCGGCCTTATACTAACCTGGAATCTCCACATCACATATCTTCTGTCAAGACTAAGACACCGAATCCATCAAATCAAACACATAATAGTCAAAATCGCCTCTTGCAATGCCATATAAACGCATTCTATACAACTCACTTATTAAACCTATTTGGCAATACGGTTGCTCCATATGGGGCTCTGCTGCAGCGTCACAAGTAAAATGAATCCAAGTAATCCAAAACAGATACCTAAGATTGACCACAGGTGTCCCATGGTATATTAGTAACACGACAATTCACAGGATCCTGAGCATACTAGAAGTAATGGATGTCATCAGGACAAGCTACACCAGACTACACCAAAAACTTGCCAATCATCCAAATCCACTGTTACAAGACATTTTCCTACACCCTCCTCCACAACGCAAAATATAAGACTAAAAAGAAAATGACACAGTGACCTGCTCATATAATTTCACGTGTTTTGCATATATGATAGTGTTTTTGTGATTATATAATATGCTTGTTAATATATAAATGTAACTGATGTTGAACAGCATCCTAGCACACACTTCATGTGATGCATCTTTACTCTTGCTGACAACCACAAGTACCATAATGTATTTGTATACACTAAAGTTTATCGACAATTAAAAAAATCAGTCAAGCACCTTTGCTCACGAATTATAGAGTGGCGGAAGAAGTGAGGTAAGACATAAGTGTTTGTACAAGAGTAGAGAAAGTCATGTGTCGGTGCAACAGTTCAGATTATTATTTCCTTTTATTATCAGGGAGTCTAAAAATATATCTGTGTAGAACTTTTTGGGGAATGTAATCCTTTCTCTATCATAAAGGTTTGTAGTTGAACAAGAGTACATTTTTGCTGCATTTTTAGATGGCGCAGCTTTTTCTCGGAGTATCGAAATGTGCAAGTTTATGGTGCAGACAGTTGCTGTCACTTTTAATGTGCATTTATTGTAATTTAATGGACTCCTTTAGCCTTTAAACAGGCGGTGCATCTCCAAGCTTTAATAACTGCGTATTCTGAAAACATTAGTCGCAGCAGATATGGTACATATCCGCTCCTACATCAAAGCAGTAACACAAAATTGATAAATGGTTTTGTTGCTGATAACCTGGACCGCTTTGGTGAGAGGCAAACCAAGCAATACATGCCACTTACAGGAAAGTCTGCTCAAATGACAATTAGAGAAAACAAACTCGCATAACTTGAAGACGTCATACTTAACAGTAGTACCAATTTAAAAGATATACTATTCTCTTTTCTAAAGATGTAGGAGTTTGTTTTTCTTTTCTCAAATGGTGCATAAGTCAGCATATTGTGACCTTATGGATTCGTGAAATTAAAAGTCCAGGTTACAATACCGAAAATTGCACTTTATTTCCGAGGAAACACACTTTGTCAACTTTTGCAGATGCAGGATTGCATCACACACACAATATAACTTGCAAGGTCATCGACCAAAAACTCAGCTGTTCACACACGCGAGTTCAATTACCGACTGCCTGACTGACTTTGACGAGCTGGCTGACTTTCTTATAGTTTATTCACATTCCGGAATTTTCTACAACCATCAAGATGGCTAGAACAAAGAGCAACTCTCGAGAAATCCGTCTCCTTCCCCCACCGTTTCGGCGAGCTTTTATCTACACACTGCACTGCCGCCCGCGCCTATTCGAACAACAATGGGCTCGCGATACAGCTTCCTCCTCAAGGCTGGTCGTCCCGAACAACACCATCGTAGCGGGCCAGACGATCCAGTGTACCACCAACATCCTTCCTCGGGGCACCTTCTGGATGCCGTAGACCACGTCGTTAATCCTCTTCATCACCCGGTACGGTCCTTGCCATGGCTGCTGAGGCTTCGGGCAGCGTCCCTTGGTTCGGGTTGGACGGTACAACCAGACCAAGTCACCTTGCTAGAACCCTTGCCTGTAGTATCGGGTATTCATACGGTCACTCGCCATCCGGATGTTCTGACGAGCCATCTCGTGCATGTCGTGGAGACGGTCCACCAGGTTCTGCACATACTCTGTTGCTGGCTCCTTCGCCTCCGGGAGGCTCCCAAATGCCAGGTCACAAGGGAGGCGTAACTCTCGGCCGAACATAAAACTGGTTGGCGTCATCCCAGCGGTGTTGTGTGTCGAAGAGCGGTAGGCCAGCAGGAACAGTGGCACCTTGATGTCCCAGTCTCGCCGATGGCTGGCCTTCCTCAGATGTTCCTTCTAGGGTCTTGATGTACCTCTCGACCATGCAGTCCGACTTCGAGTGTAGGGGTATTGTGCGGGTTTTGTTCACCCCAAGTCTTTCCAGTGCCTCCTTCATCAAGTTAGACTCTGGTTACTATGGAGCTCCAACGGCACCCCAAAACGTCAGAACAGTTGCTCCACGAGACAGTCAATGATGGTCTTCGGCTCCTGGTTCGGGATGACATACACCTCCGACCACTTGGTGAAGTAGTCCACGACCACCATCAGGTACTTGTTGCCTCGGTCGGACACTGGGAATGGTTCAGCCATGTCGACAGCGATGCGTTCGAAAGGTGCTCCGATGTTGTACTGCTGCATGCGACCCCGGCTCCTAGTTTGAGGGCCGCGACTCGTCGCGCACGCGTGCCATTGACGGCACCATCTCTCAGCGACTGCTTGCAGCCTGAGCCAGTAGTAGCGCTGCCGCAGTTTGTGATCGTTCGGTTAGCTCCCAGGTGTCCTGAAGTACCGGAGTGCACTTCCTCCAAGATTTTCGGGGCCTTACTCCGGGGAAGCATCAGCTGCTCTCTCTGCGTCTTCCCATCGGGTGATTACTATACCCGGAACAGCACACCATTTTTTGTTTTCAACGACTCCCATTCGGCCCAGTATCGACTTGTACGCAGCGTTTCTGGGTGTGATGTCCTCCCAGGTTGGTCGCGTCCCTAGATGCACTTCCTTGAAGAGTGGCCCCTAGTCTGCGTCCGCCAGCTGCTTCCTCCTCAGGCCTGCGCTATCCCAACCATCCGCAGGCACTGCCGTGACCACTCTGACAGCTGCGGCACGCTCCTTATCTTCCACTCTTGTGCATTGGCCGCACTCTTCCGGGCAGGGTCTTCGGGACATGACGTCTGCGTTACCGTGGCTCCTGCCTCTACGATGTTCAGATGTGAAGTCGTACTCCTGCAGCCTCTGGACCCAACGGGCTGTCTGGCCTTCCAGGTTCTTAAAACTAAGTAGCCAAGTGAGGGCGGAATGGTCAGTCCTCAGGTGGAATGGCTGACCGTACAGGTACTTGTGGAAGTGCTCCAAGGTCTTTACTACCGCCAGTAGTTCTCGACTGTGACGCAGTAGTTTTTCTCTGCCTTAGACAGCGTCTTGCTGTAGTAAGATATCACCGGCTCGTGGCCCCGCTGCACTTGCGATAAGACGCCACCAATGCAATGGTTGCTGGTGTCGGTGTCCACAATGAAGGCGCCACCTGGTTGTGGGAATCCCAAAATAGGAGCTCTGCACAGTATCTTCTTCAGTTCCTGGAAATCGACTTCGGCGCCCTCCGTCTACACATACGGCCGGTGTTCTTTTGTCAGGCGGGTGAGGGGCTTGGCGGTGTTAGAGAAGTCCCTTATGAAACGGCGGTAATAAATGCACAGCCCCGGGAAACTGCGCAATTCTCTCTTATCCTTTGGCCAAAGCCAATCTCCACGGCATGTGTCTTCTCCGGGTCTGTGGCCACTCCGGTTGGTGAGACTGTGTGGCCCAAGTAGTTGATTTCCTTGCGGAAGAGTGGCGCTTCTTTGCGTTTAGCTTCAGGCTAGTCGCCTGCAGTCTCTGTAGCACCTTGCTCAGGTTTTCGAGATGGTGTTCGGATGTTTTGCCGACGATGATGATGTCGTCCAGATATAGCAGGCAGGCATCATAGGACAACCCTCTGATCACTGACTCCATAAGGTATAGGAAAGTAGCTGGCGCGTTGCAGAGGCCAAAGGGCATAACTGTGAACTGCCAAAGCCCTTGGCCTGTTGAGAGTGCAGTCTTTTCCTTGTCTCTTGGGTCTTGAGCACCTGCCAGTAACCCGACTTCAGGGCCAGGGTCGCGAACCACTGCGCACCAGCAAGCGTGTCCAATTTGTCATCAATCCGGGGTAAGGGGAAACAGTCCCTCCTGGTGACAGCGTTCAGCTTCCTGTAGTCCACGCAGAAGCGTAGCTCTTCTCCATTACAAAAACTACAGGGGAACAGCAAGGGCTGTCAGACTCTTCTACCACTCCCCTGGATCTCATGTCCTCCAGCATGTACCATACCACCGCTTGTTTCGCTAGCGGAATGTGTTTAGGTGGTTGCCGAATAGGCAGGGTGTCTCCGGTGTCGATGTGGTGGAGCACTCGGTCCGTGCGGCCGCAGTCGCTTTCGCCTTGGCTAAAGACGCGCTGATAAGCTGGTCGGCTGTCCTCTCCACTAAACCTTCCAGCTGGCGTCCCAGGTGTTGTGTCGGCACCGGCTCATGAGTCTGGTCAATTGGTGTTACGCTGACCATGGGCTCCCACGTCCCCAACTCCGTCCTGGCCTGGACGTCGTGATTGGTGTCTGTTGGGTTGAGCAGCCTCAGCGGCACCTTCTCTCGGCACCTCAACAATGTCCTGGCTACACAAAGTCCGTGCACAGGCGTCTTCTGGTCTAGCATCAAGTTCTTCGTCCGCTGGCCTTCAAGTCGCGCCATCACCACCACCTCGCTTCTCGCGAGGACTACCACGTCTTCCCTCAAGACGACCCTGCAGATTCCTAGGCGTTCTTTGGGTTGCCGGTGTATCACCTGTTCTCTATTGAGCCGCAGGACTATCCTGCCGACGTCCACCGTCGCCTCATGGCTCCTGTGGGCATCCAGTTCCAGTATCACCCCAGACACCTCCGCGACGAACACCCACAGACGTACGCCACTTCGCCCCAAGGTCAACTGCGGCAGTGCCTCCCTCTTCACGGGCAAGGTGTCGCCCGATGCCGTCACTAGCTGGTATGATCGGCTCGGCTTCCTCGTCGGCAAACCCTTGGCCACGTCAGGTCTGATGATGGTCACGGCTGCCCCGGTGTCTACGAGCACGCGGCAGGGCTTCCCTCTCATCCAACCGTCGGCGATGAGGCTGTCATCCATACGCCGGCTGATGGTGCGCAGCGTCACTCGAGGGGATGGTGGTGATGGCGCCGATGTGTCCTTCGCCACGACGGCCTTGACTCGTTTTCCGGCTGTTCTCCCTGGTCTCAGTAGGGGAGGGGTTCCGTCCCCTTTAGCTGCCGTGGTGCGGGCGCTGCGGCCCCTAGCACTCATGGTACGTCTGACGTTGCTAGAGGAACCTCGGGCCGAACATTCGAGCCCCTCCCTTATAGGGAGTTGCTCGGCGTTGGTTGGACTCGAGTGGGCAGTGGTTCCCGATACCCGTTGGAGATCGGCTACGTCTCCGGACGGGGTGGAGGGAAGCCATCATTATTCCCGCGTACTAGCCAGCATAGCTAGTAGAAGGTGTACTAGATCACCAGGTGGCCCCACCGAGGTCATATCGCTAGCCTGCCCATTTAGGAGTTGGCGCGCGTAAGTGGCGTATCAATTTCCATCCCGTCTTGAGTCCACAGGACCAGATGGGGGGTGCTTGTTAGTCTCTAGGTATTGCCCTATGGAAAGAGCCTCGGAGGCGCTGGGTGCCCTTTCGGGACAGCTCGGTAACTCCCTGGTGGAAGGAAGCCCGGGTCCTTGGTCCTACGGGTCCAGGACTAATGGGAGTGGATCCTCTGGCATGAATTCTTCTCCCTGGTAGGGGCAGTCTTTCTCTAGGTGTCCCAGCTCTCCACACCCCAACACACGCCACTTGGTCTTCGCCGGCGTCCCTCAGCTGATCTTCGGTCTCCAGTGTATCGGATACTCCGTTTTCTCGATGCCGGAGTAGCCGTCACCTTGGCTGCCTCCATCCTCAATCCTGCTGTTAGCGGCTCGTGTATGGTTTTGTTGTCGCAGAGCATTAAGCGCTGACGTATCTCGACGTCTCGTACCCCGTCAACGAACGTGTAGGCGGCTTCCCGGGATACGAATTCAGGTGGGAGGTCGACCAAGGCTTTGCTGGCCAGCTGTTCAATTGCCAGGGCCAACTACTGTTGTGCGGCTTCCTCCTCTGGTGACCACTTGTGCTTGGCCATCGTGTCGAATTGGCGATGGAAGACTTCAAACGTGGTCGTGCCGTCTTACTTCGGTGGTTTGACTCGCGCAGATGTTGTGTCGCGTCCCGGCGTGTCGGCCTTTAAATCTTTCATCCTGCTGCCGACGATTTCCTCCACCATGACGTTCACGGACTTAGTGTTGGTGTCGGCCTTTCCCGCCAGGTCTTCGACGCGCTCGCCCAACTCCATGACGCCCTCCTTTACGCCGGCCAACTGCTCCTGAAATTTTTCCACGAGGGCCTCGTTCGCAGCCTTCATATCAGATAGTTCGGCCTTCATCACCGTCAGGTTGTGATTTGTCGTCTCCATCTTTGCAGCGAAGTTGTCATTCGCTGTTTTTATTTCCTTTAGCTCGGCGGTCATGTTGTTGTTTGCCGCCTCCGTCTTCGTTGTTAATTTGGTCATCTTCCCTAGAATCTGGCGCCAATGCAGCCTCCATCTTTGTAATGTCCCACTTCTGACACCAATTGTGACTTTGTGGGTACAGATGCAGGATTGTATCTGATACGCAATACAACTGGCAAGGTCATCGACCACAAACTCAGCTGTTCAGGCACGCGAGTTCAATTACCGACTGACTGACTTTGGCGGGCGGGCTGGCTCCCTTTTTTATAGTGTACTCACATTCCGGATTTTTCTCCAACAATCAAGACGGCTAGAACAAAGACGAACTCTCGAGAAATTGGTCTCCTTCCCCCCCCCCCCACCGTTTCGGCGAGCTTTTATCTACACACTGCACTGCCGCCCGCGCCGACTCGATCAACAATGGGCTTGCGACAATATCATGCATTAACAATATGTTTATGAAGAATAAAGTTTTTAAATTATAACTCATGAGCCTACAGTGATAAACTTCGTTAATCCGGATCCCTTTATACAGGGTTTTGCTTATTTCTAAGCATCCTTAAAAATAATCTGCGAATTGCTAACTTAAATTATAATACTGCACTAAGACAGACTTAAGGAAACTGTCCATTTCAGTTTTGCATAGACTGTACAATTGAAATTTGTGAGAAATATGAGCAATACATTAGTGACAATGTCCTCCCTCCCATACACCTGGTGTACCTGCCATAGTGTTTGTAACTCTTGTCAGAAGAGCTAGTAAACCTACAATGTCATCGGGGAAACGCAAGTGTAAATCGCGTACAATCAACGAGAAACTGCGTGTGTCTGATTTCAGATCCGCAAGTGTAGTAAACAGCATTTCGACCTCTATATTGACTAATGAAGGAAGTTTGATCTGATGACAGAGTTGATTGAGATATAAATGACTGACCAAACATTGTTTGCGGGTGGCGAGAAAGTTGTGACAGTAAGACGAGATCAAAGGCTGGCTCGACGGAGATGTCACATCATGACTGACGAAGAGACACTAGTAGCGAATCTGAGGGTGAGGATGTGAATATCGGAAAGTCGAAAGTGTAATTAAGTGAGGTTAAATAGCATCTTTGTCGAGAAAACTGACATTAATACCATCATATGAGGAAACCTTCCTGATCTCATTGTGAAAGAGATGTGTGATAAACCACAAGAGAAAATTGATACTTTCTCCAAACCAAACAAATAAAGATTGTGCAATTAGAAAAGGTGGGCCTGTTGTATCTTACGTTCTAATGAAATTATACAGTACATACTCTAATTTCATTTACAATTTTTCTCTGTGGTGTTCATTTTAGCTAATCCGGATTTTTGATAATCCGGACAACATAAGCCCCATTTGGTCCGGATTAACCAAGTTTTACTGTATTTATAAATTATGGAGGAAATGACATTTTATAAAAGTGTATAGTGTATAGTGTTCTTCGTGTTAGCATCGTGTTCTATTTCGCTCAGGCCAAATGCTGCAGGCCATGATTGTTGATCATGTTTTATTTCGTCCATTTAATTATTCAACATACATCTTGAGATTTGGGATTAAACATTACGTATAGTTAAGCACTAACTCACTGCCCGCCTCTGTAACGTGGTAGTAGCATGTTTCAAATTTCGGTCAGGGTGAGTTACTTTTGATGAAATATTTTCCCTTATGATTTCATACGTCATCCAGCACATTAGTTAAAAGAAACTGAGCCACTATTACACGTCGTATTTATCTGTATAGGAAATATTTCTAAAATCTCTTATTTTCAACTTGAAAACCTTCCAGTTCTGCAGCATATACTCAAATTGTATAGAATATCGAGCAACATATGTATCTTGCTGGTCAACCTCATCATGGACAGTTTGTATGCTTTCCTGCAGATTTTACGTCATCGGGTAATTTGCCATTCCTACCGGGTTTACGTCGTTTAGACACAGAAAAACCCGACGTTAGTAGTGAGATAGGTATTTGTTGACACATGTTCGGAATTCCCACCTCTTACGGCAAATGTAGTCAAGTATATTGTTTCTTTTTGCACTACATACTTACAAACGCGCGTCTTGGGACTCCATGTTTGAGAAACAAAAATTGGGTAAACTTGGGCTGGACAGATTTTCTTGAAGATCATTTTGCATTCTCAGAAGATAGTGAACCTAAATGCCAAATTTGGTATCCAAAAGATTTTTCTTTTAGTTTCACTTGTATTTTCAATCTATATTTCAATTTTTTTTAAATAACATAACAACTAGCTGTTTAAAACATTTGACTGTCACTTAAAGTCTACTGTATTCCCTTGTAACTACAATGCTTATCTTGAAGTAGATAGAGCAATAAGTGTTTGTACAAGAGTAGAGAAATTCATGTATACATCACATAACGACCAAAACATTTGACTATCACTTAAAGTCTACTGTATTCCCTTGTAACTACAATGCTTATCGTGAAGTAGATAGAGCAATAAGTGTTTGTACAAGAGTAGAGAAAGTCATGTATACATCACATAACGACCAAAACATTTGACTATCACTTAAAGTCTACTGTATTCCCTTGTAACTACAATAAGATAATGTTTATCTTGGAGTAGATAGAGCAATAAGTGTTTGTACAAGAGTAGAGAAATTCATGTATTCATCACATAACGACCAAAACATTTGACTATCACTTAAAGTCTACTGTATTCCCTTGTAACTACAATAAGATAATGTTTATCTTGAAGTAGATAGAGCAATAAGTGTTTGTACAAGAGTAGAGAAATTCATGTATACATCACATAACGACCAAAACATTTGACTATCACTTAAAGTCTACTGTATTCCCTTGTAACTACAATGCTTATCTTGAAGTAGATAGAGCAATAAGTGTTTGTACAGGAGTAGAGAAAGTCATGTATACATCACATAACGACCAAAACATTTGACTATCACTTAAAGTCTACTGTATTCCCTTGTAACTACAATAAGATAATGTTTATCTTGGAGTAGATAGAGCAATAAGTGTTTGTACAAGAGTAGACAAAGTCATGTATACATCACATAACGACCAAAACATTTGACTATCACTTAAAGTCTACTGTATTCCCTTGTAACTACAATAAGATAATGTTTATCTTGGAGTAGATAGAGCAATAAGTGTTTGTACAAGAGTAGACAAAGTCATGTATACATCACATAACCACCAAAACATTTGACTATCACTTAAAGTCTACTGTATTCCCTTGTGACTACAATAAGATAATGTTTATCTTGAAGTAGATAGAGCAATAAGTGTTTGTACAAGAGTAGAGAAATTCATGTATACATCACATAACGACCAAAACATTTGACTATCACTTAAAGTCTACTGTATTCCCTTGTAACTACAATAAGATAATGTTTATCTTGGAGTAGATAGAGCAATAAGTGTTTGTACAAGAGTAGACAAAGTCATGTATACATCCCATAACGACCAAAACATTTGACTATCACTTAAAGTCTACTGTATTCCCTTGTAACTACAATAAGTAAACGTTTATCTTGAAGTAGATAGAGCAATAAGTGTTTGTGCAAGAGTAGAGAAAGTCATGTATACATCACATAACCACCAAAACATTTGACTATCACTTAAAGTCTACTGTATTCCCTTGTAACTACAATAAGATAACGTTTATCTTGAAGTAGATAGAGCAATAATTGTTTGTATAAGAGTAGAGAAAGTCATGTATACATCACATAACGACCAAAACATTTGACTATCACTTAAAGTCTACTGTATTCCCTTGTAACTACAATATGATAATGTTTATCTTGGAGTAGATAGAGCAATAAGTGTTTGTACAAGAGTAGAGAAAGTCATGTATACATCACATAACGACCAAAACATTTGACTATCACTTAAAGTCTACTGTATTCCCTTGTAACTACAATATGATAATGTTTATCTTGGAGTAGATAGAGCAATAAGTGTTTGTACAAGAGTAGACAAAGTCATGTATTCATCCCATAACGACCAAAACATTTGACTATCACTTAAAGTCTACTGTATTCCCTTGTAACTACAATAAGATAACGTTTATCTTGAAGTAGATAGAGCAATAAGTGTTTATACAAGAGTAGAGAAATTCATGTATACATCACATAACGACCAAAACATTTGACTATCACTTAAAGTCTACTGTATTCCCTTGTAACTACAATAAGATAATGTTTATCTTGGAGTAGATAGAGCAATAAGTGTTTGTACAAGAGTAGACAAAGTCATGTATACATCCCATAACGACCAAAACATTTGACTATCACTTAAAGTCTACTGTATTCCCTTGTAACTACAATAAGATAACGTTTATCTTGAAGTAGATAGAGCAATAAGTGTTTGTACAAGAGTAGACAAAGTCATGTATACATCACATAACGACCAAAACATTTGACTATCACTTAAAGTCTACTGTATTCCCTTGTAACTACAATATGATAATGTTTATCTTGGAGTAGATAGAGCAATAAGTGTTTGTACAAGAGTAGACAAAGTCATGTATACATCACATAACGACCAAAACATTTGACTATCACTTAAAGTCTACTGTATTCCCTTGTAACTACAATATGATAATGTTTATCTTGAAGTAGATAGAGCAATAAGTGTTTGTACAAGAGTAGACAAAGTCATGTATACATCACATAACGACCAAAACATTTGACTATCACTTAAAGTCTACTGTATTCCCTTGTAACTACAATATGATAATGTTTATCTTGGAGTAGATAGAGCAATAAGTGTTTGTACAAGAGTAGACAAAGTCATGTATACATCCCATAACGACCAAAACATTTGACTATCACTTAAAGTCTACTGTATTCCCTTGTAACTACAATAAGATAACGTTTATCTTGAAGTAGATAGAGCAATAAGTGTTTGTACAAGAGTAGACAAAGTCATGTATACATCACATAACGACCAAAACATTTGACTATCACTTAAAGTCTACTGTATTCCCTTGTAACTACAATATGATAATGTTTATCTTGGAGTAGATAGAGCAATAAGTGTTTGTACAAGAGTAGACAAAGTCATGTATACATCACATAACGACCAAAACATTTGACTATCACTTAAAGTCTACTGTATTCCCTTGTAACTACAATATGATAATGTTTATCTTGGAGTAGATAGAGCAATAAGTGTTTGTACAAGAGTAGACAAAGTCATGTGTACATCACATAACGACCAAAACATTTGCCTATCACTTAAAGTCTACTGTATTCCCTTGTAACTACAATATGATAATGTTTATCTTGGAGTAGATAGAGCAATAAGTGTTTGTACAAGAGTAGACAAAGTCATGTATACATCCCATAACGACCAAAACATTTGACTATCACTTAAAGTCTACTGTATTCCCTTGTAACTACAATAAGATAACGTTTATCTTGAAGTAGATAGAGCAATAAGTGTTTATACAAGAGTAGAGAAATTCATGTATACATCACATAACGACCAAAACATTTGACTATCACTTAAAGTCTACTGTATTCCCTTGTAACTACAATAAGATAATGTTTATCTTGGAGTAGATAGAGCAATAAGTGTTTGTACAAGAGTAGACAAAGTCATGTATACATCCCATAACGACCAAAACATTTGACTATCACTTAAAGTCTACTGTATTCCCTTGTAACTACAATAAGATAACGTTTATCTTGAAGTAGATAGAGCAATAAGTGTTTGTACAAGAGTAGACAAAGTCATGTATACATCACATAACGACCAAAACATTTGACTATCACTTAAAGTCTACTGTATTCCCTTGTAACTACAATATGATAATGTTTATCTTGGAGTAGATAGAGCAATAAGTGTTTGTACAAGAGTAGACAAAGTCATGTATACATCACATAACGACCAAAACATTTGACTATCACTTAAAGTCTACTGTATTCCCTTGTAACTACAATATGATAATGTTTATCTTGAAGTAGATAGAGCAATAAGTGTTTGTACAAGAGTAGACAAAGTCATGTATACATCACATAACGACCAAAACATTTGACTATCACTTAAAGTCTACTGTATTCCCTTGTAACTACAATATGATAATGTTTATCTTGGAGTAGATAGAGCAATAAGTGTTTGTACAAGAGTAGACAAAGTCATGTATACATCCCATAACGACCAAAACATTTGACTATCACTTAAAGTCTACTGTATTCCCTTGTAACTACAATAAGATAACGTTTATCTTGAAGTAGATAGAGCAATAAGTGTTTGTACAAGAGTAGACAAAGTCATGTATACATCACATAACGACCAAAACATTTGACTATCACTTAAAGTCTACTGTATTCCCTTGTAACTACAATATGATAATGTTTATCTTGGAGTAGATAGAGCAATAAGTGTTTGTACAAGAGTAGACAAAGTCATGTATACATCACATAACGACCAAAACATTTGACTATCACTTAAAGTCTACTGTATTCCCTTGTAACTACAATATGATAATGTTTATCTTGGAGTAGATAGAGCAATAAGTGTTTGTACAAGAGTAGACAAAGTCATGTGTACATCACATAACGACCAAAACATTTGCCTATCACTTAAAGTCTACTGTATTCCCTTGTAACTACAATATGATAATGTTTATCTTGGAGTAGATAGAGCAATAAGTGTTTGTACAAGAGTAGACAAAGTCATGTATACATCCCATAACGACCAAAACATTTGACTATCACTTAAAGTCTACTGTATTCCCTTGTAACTACAATAAGATAATGTTTATCTTGGAGTAGATAGAGCAATAAGTGTTTGTACAAGAGTAGACAAAGTCATGTGTACATCACATAACGACCAAACCATTTGACTATCTCCTAAAGTCTACTGTATTCCCTTGTAACTACAATAAGATAATGTTTATCTTGAAGTAGATAGAGCAATAAGTGTTTGTACAAGAGTAGAGAAAGTCATGTATACATCCCATAACGACCAAAACATTTGACTATCACCTAAAGTCTACTGTATTCCCTTGTAACTACAATGTTTATCTTGAAGTAGATAGAGCAATTAGTGTTTGTACAAGAGTAGAGAAAGTCATGTATGCATCATATAACGACCAAAACATTTGACTATCACCTAAAGTCTACTGTATTTCCTTGTAACTACAATGAGTTAATGTTTATCTTGGAGTAGATAGAGCAATAAGTGTTTGTACAAGAGTAGACAAAGTCATGTATACATCCCATAACGACCAAAACATTTGACTACCACTTAAAGTCTACTGTATTCCCTTGTAACTACAATAAGATAATGTTTATCTTGGAGGAGATAGAGCAATAAGTGTTTGTACAAGAGTAGACAAAGTCATGTATACATCCCATAACGACCAAAACATTTGACTATCACTTAAAGTCTACTGTATTCCCTTGTAACTACAATAAGATAATGTTTATCTTGGAGTAGATAGAGCAATAAGTGTTTGTACAAGAGTAGACAAAGTCATGTATACATTCCATAACGACCAAAACATTTGACTATCACTTAAAGTCTACTGTATTCCCTTGTAACTACAATAAGATAATGTTTATCTTGAAGTAGATAGAGCAAAAAGTGTTTGTACAAGAGTAGAGAAAGTTATGTGTACATCACACAACGACCAAGCCATTTGACTATCTCCTAAAGTCTACTGTATTCCCTTGTAACTACAATGTTTATCTTGAAGTAGATAAAGCAACTAGTGTTTGTACAAGAGTAGAGAAAGTCATGTATGCATCATATAACGACCAAAACATTTGACTATCACCTAAAGTCTACTGTATTTCCTTGTAACTACAATAAGATAATGTTTATCTTGAAGTAGATAGGACAATTAGTGTTTGTACAAGAGTAGAGAAGGTCATGTATGCATCATATAACGACCAAAACATTTGACTATCACCTAAAGTCTACTGTATTTCCTCATAACTACAATAAGATAATGTTTTTCTTGAAGTAGATAGAGCAATAAGTGTTTGTACAAGAGTAGTTAAAGTCATGTATACATCACATAACGACCAATGCATTGGTCTATCACTTAAGGTCTACTGTATTCCTTTGTAACTACAATAAGATAATGTTTATCTTGAAGTAGATAGAGCAATAAGTGTTTGGACAAGAGCAGAGAAAGTCATGTATACATCACATAACGACCAAAACATTTGACTATCACTTAAAGTCTACTGTATTCCCTTGTAACTACAATAAGATAATGTTTATCTTGAAGTAGATAGAGCAGTAAGTGTTTGTACAAGAATATAGAAAGTCATGTATACATCACATAACGACCAATGCATTGGTCTATCACTTAAGGTCTACTGTATTCCTTTGTAACTACAATAAGATAATGTTTATCTTGAAGTAGATAGAGCAATAAGTGTTTGTACAAGAGCAGAGAAAGTCATGTATACATCACATAACGACCAAAACATTTGACTATCACTTAAAGTCTACTGTATTCCCTTGTAACTACAATAAGATAATGTTTATCTTGAAGTAGATAGAGCAATAAGTGTTTGGACAAGAGCAGAGAAAGTCATGTATACATCACATAACGACCAAAACATTTGACTATCTCTTAAAGTCTACTGTATTCCCTTGTAACTACAATAAGATAATGTGTATCTTGAAGTAGATAGAGCAATAAGTGTTTGTACAAGAACAGAGAAAGTCATGTATACATCACATAACGACCAAACCATTTGACTATCTCCTAAAGCCTACTGTATTCCCTTGTAACTACAATGTTTATCTTGAAGTAGATAGAGCAATTAGTGTTTGTACAAGAGTAGAGAAAGTCATGTATGCATCACATAACGACCAAAACATTTGACTATCTCCTAAAGTCTACTGTATTCCCTTGTAACTACAATGTTTATCTTGAAGTAGATAGAGCAATTAGTGTTTGTACAAGAGTAGAGAAAGTCATGTATGCATCACATAACGACCAAAACATTTGACTATCACCTAAAGTCTACTGTATTCCCTTGTAACTACAATGTTTATCTTGAAGTAGATAGAGCAATTAGTGTTTGTACAAGAGTAGAGAAGGTCATGTATGCATCATATAACGTACAAAACATTTGACTATCACCTAAAGTCTTTTGTATTTCCTTGTAACTACAATAAGATAATGTTTTTCTTGAAGTAGATAGAGCAATAAGTGTTTGTACAAGAGTAGTTAAAGTCATGTATACATCACATAACGACCAATGCATTGGTCTATCACTTAAGGTCTACTGTATTCCTTTGTAACTACAATAAGATAATGTTTATCTTGAAGTAGATAGAGCAATAAGCGTTTGTACAAGAGTAGAGAAAGTCATGTATACATCGCATAACGACTAAAACATTTGACTATCACTTAAAGTCTTCTGTATTCCCTTGTAACTACAATAAGATAATGCTTATCTTGAAGTAGATAGAGCAATTAGTGTTTGTACAAGAGTAGAGAAAGTCATGTATACATCACATAACGGCTAAAGCATTTGACTATCACTTAAAGTCTACTGTATTCCCTTGTAACTACAATAAGATAATGTTTATCTTGAAGTAGATAGAGCAATAAGTGTTTGTACAAGAGTAGTTAAAGTCATGTATACATCACATAACGACCAATGCATTGGTCTATCACTTAAGGTCTACTGTATTCCTTTGTAACTACAATAAGATAATGTTTATCTTGAAGTAGATAGAGCAATAAGCGTTTGTACAAGAGTAGAGAAAGTCCTGTATACATCGCATAACGACTAAAACATTTGACTATCACTTAAAGTCTTCTGTATTCCCTTGTAACTACAATAAGATAATGCTTATCTTGAAGTAGATAGAGCAATAAGTGTTTGTACAAGAGTAGAGAAATTCATGTATAGATCACATAACGACCAAAACTTTTGACTATCACTTAAAATCTACTGTATTCCCTTGTAACTACAATAAGATAATGTTTATCTTGAAGTAGATAGAGCAATAAGTGTGTGTGTACAAGAGTAGAGAAACTCCTGTATACATCACATAACGACTAAAACATTTGACTATCACTTAAGGTCTACTGTATTCCTTTGTAACTACAATAAGATAATGTTTATCTTGAAGTAGATAGAGCAATAAGTGTTTGTACAAGAGTAGAGAAATTCATGTATAGATCACATAACGACCAAAACATTTGACTATCACTTAAAGTCTACTGTATTCCCTTGTAACTACAATAAGATGTTTTTCTTGAAGTAGATAGAGCAATAATTGTTTGTACAAGAGTAGAGAAATTCATGTATAAATGACATAACGACGAAAACATTTGACTATCTCTTATAGTCTACTGTATTCCCTTGTAACTACAATGTTTATCTTGAAGTAGATAGAGCAATAAGTGTTTGTACAAGAGTAGAGAAAGTCATGTGTACATCACATAACGACCAAAACATTTGACTATCTCTTAAAGTCTACTGTATTCCCTTGGAACTACAATGTTTATCTTGAAGTATATAGAGCAATTAGTGTTTGTACAAGAGTAGAGAAGGTCATGTATGCATCACATAACGACCAAAACATTTGACTATCACCTAAAGTCTACTGTATTTCCTTGTAACTACAATAAGATAATGTTTATCTTGAAGTAGATAGAGCAATAAGTGTTTGTACAAGAGTAGAGAAAGTCATGTATACATCACATAACGGCTAAAGCATTTGACTATCACTTAAAGTCTACTGTATTCCCTTGTAACTACAATAAGATAATGTTTATCTTGAAGTAGATAGAGCAATAAGTGTTTGTACAAGAGTAGTGAAAGTCATGTATACATCACATAACGACCAATGCATTGGACTATCACTTAAGGTCTACTGTATTCCTTTGTAACTACAATAAGATAATGTTTATCTTGAAGTAGATAGAGCAATAAGCGTTTGTACAAGAGTGGAGAAAGTCCTGTATACATCACATAACGACTAAAACATTTGACTATCACTTAAAGTCTACTGTATTCTCTTGTAACTACAATAAATAATGTTTATCTTGAGGTAGATAGAGCAATAAGTGTTCTGTATTCCCTTGTTACTAAAAGAAGATAATGCTAATCTTGAAGTAGATAGAGCAAAAAGTGTTTGTACATGAGTAGAGATAGTCATGTATACATACATGTATACAAGTCATGCATACATCACATAACGACCAAAACATTTGACTATCACTTAAAGTCTACTGTATTCTCTTGTAACTACAATAAGATAATGTTTATGTTGAAGTAGATAGAGCAACAAGTGTCTGTACAAGAGTAGAGAAAGTCATGTATACATCACACAACGACCAATGCATTTGACTATCACTTAAAGTCTACTGTATTCTCTTGTAACTACAATAAATAATGTTTATCTTGAAGTAGATAGAGCAATAAGTGTCTGTACAAGAGTAGAGAAACTTACGTGAGTGTAACATGTCATTAGATTGTTGTAAGAAATGCGGCCTTATGAAAGAAGCAGCATTATTTGAAGTCTATAGTAAACAGGAGGTGTAATTGAATTGAATTTGCAGCCTCGAATACAATGACGTATTGGGGTCAGAGATCACATTGATCTGTACAGACAGCTTGGAACCAAAAATGGGGCCTTGATATTGCGAGCAATCATAACACCACGTGCAGCAAAGGTCTTGGTAACCTAAATCTACTTGAGACACACCTCCGTGGTCAGGAGACCTCAAAAAGTGGATTTACAGTAAAATGTGGTATCAAAGTTTTGTTTGGAATGCCAGTTCTCAACCTACTACATATGGTAGAGAATAAAAAGTACTTTCACGAAGAATGTCTGTGAACTGTGTAATTGAAAAAAAAGGGGAAGGTTATTTAATTACCAAACTTGTATGTCAGATGATCATCTTCCAGGAATGAAATGAAATGTTCAAAAAAATCCTCCTCACCCATATAATGTTCAAAAATGTGTATAACGATCTTGATGAGAATGATATATCGTTGGAAACTTGCTTGAGGCCTCTACAAAGAACAAAAGAAGTCACATACTGGGCAAATAAGGTTCTTTTACAAAACATTGCGACTCCTACAGTTGCCTTTGAATAAGGCTTAGAGGTGTACGAATCTCTGGACCTAAATGCAACTTGAAGGAAACATCAATGGTTATGAATGGAAACTCGCTGATAGGCTGATTTGGAAAAAGTGGAACGACAGTTCAGAAGGTCATCGTGGCGTAATGGCGCTTCTAGTAAAGATGAATGATCTGTCCTCTCATACATCGGTTTGCACATTTAAAGAATATTTTATGTCGCAACTATCTTGTATCTATTTCCACACATTTTACTGTCGGAATTGTAGTTGAAAATGTTATTTAGAAATTGAAAAGTAATGCATATGTCATCAGGTTAGGTAATAGTAAACCTAGTACCTTGACCTGCAGTAATTGGCGCACGCTTTTGTCATGTTTAAAATTATAGCTTGGATTGTTGTTGATATGCTAATTTCATATCGTAAAAATTATTTTAATATAAGTTCACTTATATTTCTAAATTGAAAATTCGTTTCAAAATTTGAAGTTTTACAGAAATAAGTTTGTACAAGTATTTGTCATATCAATTTTGTTACATTAACGCTAAATTATTATAGAAAAATCATAACATGTTCTACTTTCCAATATTATTGATTTTGCTAAAGCTGGTAATTTATTTTTTAAACGTTTGTAATATATTGTTCAAAATGAGAGCAATATTATAAAAATTGTGCTATAATTTTCTTAAGGCTGTTGAGGGTCAGTACAAACTTTTTGAAACAAAGTGGAAATCATTTGTACCATGTAGCACGTTGAGTATGGAAAAATGGCAAAAACTGTTTTTCGATAAAAGAATCATTATATTATTAGTCATCAAAAATTTATTTGCAAATGTTTCACAATGTTTTGACAAGTTTCCCGGATGCACTACCTTAAATACGGAGATAGGTATTTAGCTGACTTTTCCTTTCTGATTTATATTGTATTCAAGGGGTTCAAAACATGTATTTAATATCAAATGTTAAAATGATCTACAACGTTTATATTGGTTACTTTTGTAAGTGCTAACTCTTGTCGGCGAAAGCTGGTGCGTTGTTCAGCTTATTTTCGAATCGAGGCCATTACTCTCCTTTTTTCTAACAAGTCAGTATTGTCACCGTGTGGCATTGTTGTGCCTGGGCGCTTGCCAGGAGAGAGAGGCTCCGGAAATTTCTGCCCATTGTTCCGTCCGTGAAAGTTCTCGAAACGTCTACGGCTTTCTAGAAGCAATGGCTGGGGAGGTATAAATATCCGCAAGTTGTTTGTTGGTTATTGCGACAGTCGACGATTGAAGTGTACCGCAAAGATTTCATTTGTTTTTGTGCAGCAAAACATCGAGTCAGCCTCGAAGACAGTTGATTGTCAATTTCACATCTTTTTACTGCAGCAAAAGTTGTTTTAAAGTTCTATAGCCCCTATTTCCGAATCTACGTAACCCACGCAGTCACAATGTGTTGGACATCCTTCGCATCTGAACACTTTTCGCTGCCGACTGATGTTTTGATTGTTGCTTGAATGAATGTCGAGACTCAGACATGAGCCACGTTTAGAGTAGCTAAAAGCTAGCAATTTCGCTTTCTGTCGGTGACTTTGTCGCTCTACTCATGGTTTGCGTCTGCAGAGAATTGCACAAGCTTTTATCGATGATCTCATTCCAGTATGCTTATCTGAGTTGATAGCCTTAGAGAGCTAACCCGCAAATATGTTGTGAATGTAGAGAACTGTTTGGCACTCACTTGGTACTCACCTTAAAGTTGTAAGGACGATACCAAACTAGTATTTTTGTGTGTCATGTTTTGACAGAGGTTCTGTAAATTTGTTGTATTGTCCATACTTACTCTGTTATTACTGGTAAACTTCACTGAGTATTACTGTTGTACAAAATATTTGTGTTACGGTCGTGAAATAAACAACAAATATTTGTTGATTTATTGACAGATTTTGTTCACCCCATGCACAAGTCATGTATACCGGCGCCGTCCTTCGTTTATATGGCGATGTAAACAAATCAGGGAAATGTGATTGGAGGGAATATTCGCGCTATTTTATTCCCACGTGTCAAACTAGTGCGCTGTCAACGAGCTTCTGTGCAAAGTTTTGCTTTACCGTTTTCAGTGTTTCAGTAGTTTGTGCTATTGCACTTTTGCCTTAACATTAAATGCAAAGGTGCGTGTACTCTAATATATTTTTCCTTTTGTACGTTAGAAAGTGACTCAATGCTAACAACAATTACCGAAATATTTGATTTCCTCACATAACGTCACCTCGTTTATAAATTAAAAATTAAGGCACAGGTCTTTCTTCGGAATAACGTGCTAAATAACTGCGTGTAGCAACTTTGGCAGAGACTTGAAAGTTCTACTGGCATGCAATAAAAAAGTACCTAACTGAAATTTGATAATGGACAAACTCCTTAAACAGCTTCCACCTCCCATTTTCCTTTGAGAATTGCTGCGTCACAACCATATATGTATCTTCACGCTCAAAAAGTATATATATTCTGTTCACAAGTCCAAGACGTATGACGTGAAGAATGGTGTGAGAGCTCGTTTTTGTAAAGGTAGGCAATTCGAGACCCCTTGAAGCACTTTTGTAATCGTTGGTAGTCGTCTATGCATCTTGCACCAACAGCACTTTTAACAAATTAGTAATATTCATCTTCCACAACTGAATTCTTTTTCGATGTTTTCCTGGAGTAGAAAGCTGGCCCGAGCGGCATGCGCTGACATACCGGTTAATTCTGCTGACCAATTAACAGTTCGGTTGCTGAAGTCGGGTATTTTTCACAGAAATAGCAAAACACGTTCAAATAATTTGTTTTTCGCACTTTTTAACGATTTCCCTCTATGATGTATACATATTGGACGGAAGCAGTGATACTGTATTACTGATCTCTCACTTCCCTCTGCTTGCTTGCTTGCTTGCTGCGCAAGCTTTTAAACTCTCATTAATATATAAAATTACGCTTACATATACAAAATACTAATCAATTACTGTTTGACTGTAGCATTTGTAATAATGTGATGTTTTTGAAGTCTTTAAAAATGACATACGAACTATATTTTTCATCCGCATAGAGTTACAAGGCTAAGCAGCCAATGATGTCATACATGTACACGTGCTTTTGTTTAAATCACCACCTAAACTAAGGACGGCAACAACTCGAAAGATCTGTAGCATGAAGTACATCTATTACTGAGGTATTCGGTGCGGCTTTCTTGGAATCAATAAATACAATAGCAGCTGGTGTTACCACACGTTTTATTGCTACGCGGTCCTCGCGACACGCTACAATAGAGAATATGTTTTCTTGAGCCCATTTTTATTGTTTATATATAGGTATATCATGTGACAGAGTCCATAAACATTTCATGTATCATAAAACGTGACGGTGTAGCAAGTTTCACGCCTTTGAGTTCAAATCTGACTGTTCACAGGAGCAATAAAGTTGGTATCACGGTAATCACATTCACATCTGAACAATAGGCTACTCGTACCCGCTAACGTGCAATTTGTGCTTTTGGTGCGCTTTCAGTGCGTTACATGGTGAAATGTTTACTGCTTTCAATTTATTCCTCACATTCCTAATCACAAATGCTCGTACAATTAGTATGACTTATATGTTCATAATTCAAAACCGTTTACATCAATGTCTATACATAAGAAGGAAATTTATTGGAAATAGTAAAATAATATAAGTATTAAGGCATACAAAAAGTCATTAAAATAATGTATACTGTTAGAGATGTTTATCTAAAAACTGCCGTAACAATGACAATTTTGAAATGTGGTATGTGTTTTGCACGAGTGAATGAATTGCTGTATTTCCTTTAAGTGGAACATAGGACCTTCTCGAGGCCCGTAGGCAATGGGTTGAGAATCAGAGAGATTCAACCCGACGCCGGAAGTGAAAGTACGAGAGAGATGAGGGGATAGCAAAACAGGGAAAACCGTAGAACCCGGAGAAAACCCGCCCCAGCGCTATGTTCTCCACAAATTTCACTTTGCGGTCGCCTAGGATCGAACCCGGGCCGCCTTGTTGAGAGCCAAGTGGTCTAACCACTCAGCCATGTCACGGCCATGTATTTAGCATACCTGGGCACTTTTATTTGGGGGAAGATTGCTCTATTTGCCATTGAAGTTTGATTTCCAGTTGCTGAGGAACATAAAGTCAAAATTGGCTCTGAAGCGCCAATATGGTTACGCAATATTCTTAGGAAGTCCACAGCATGTGCTGACATATGCTTACAATTAGTTGCTCATTTCTGAAGATGGTCGTATTACTTGTCATTGTTGTTACAGAGACACTAAGGTTTCTAGTGGATGAATAGCCTTCATCAGCGTATGATCCTAAAAGGTTCGAAGGGTGGGAGGGAGGCGTTTTATTTATGAACATTGTGTAACTGCGTCCTCTATATCCACTTAATATTGCTCGAGTTTCTTTTACGTGACGTAAATCTACGACACGGGACAACCGACGTTACCTCCCTCCCATATGAAAAGCCATGCTAAGGAGTTTTACGTCCGAAAAAAACCATCATCTGTTAGGTTTGAACGCAAAACTTGTTGCTCCTAGATAGAGGACCACACATTGAAACTACCCGGGGCACAGAGGTCGTACAGCCAGCAGCCAGGAGGGTCAGGTGTATGTCCTAGCGGCTCACCATCCCACTGGTCCTAAGAAAACATCATAGCAAAACAGAGACGAAATTAAAACTGTGCGCACAATGAGAGACGTTATCAAACCAAGCAATAGTAAACATGATTCTCATAAATCACAGGAGTTAAGTTGTCGCAGGTTTCCATATGTACGATATCACTAAGCAGATGTGCCACATTCGACAAGGTGGCAGCTTGTTGAAACTGCTGGGGTAATGATCTACCTTCAATACTGCTATGTCCGCTTCATAACTGGAGTGCAAAGCTGAGATGCGCAAATAAGATTACGTCATTAATTCTCAGGAAATGGCTTCTCATTTGTTTTTGTGTTGTTGAGCACGTCATACCAGGAACTGTTTAATTATTTATCTATCCCAAAATATGGCGTTCATCTGCTGCCGTCGTCTCAATCTTCGTAAACACAGCCACACAGCATTCGGAAGGTCGTGGGCAAATTTCCACTCCCTTCATTTCACTTGACCCACGTCGACAGTGTCGGTGGTTTAGGATCAGCGCGGGGTGTGTCAAGTACGTCATTTCAAATTCTGTAAGAACTGCATTTAGTAAAATGTGAAAGCAGAACTACATCACTAAGAAGTTAATGAAACACGATAAAAACCCAACTGTACACATTGTGTTGAATAAATTCTCTTGGTAAATCAGATTTCCGAAAAAGACTTATCTAGAAATTCACCGTATCCAATAGCAGAACTCGGGACCTGTTCAATGTTCGGCAGGCACGCTACTGCTAACAACACAGGCGGGCATAGCGATGACTCTTGAATGTTTTTCTGAGTCTCTTTGCATGGCGACGGGTTACTTCTCACCACTTGAAAAACTCAGTATTTCAAACTTGAAACAAACAGTATCTTGCAAATGATGCATTCCACGCAATTTGTTTTGACGTCCGCTTTAAAGACATCTGCTTTTATGAAATCCATTTCTTTCAGTTACGAGTTATAAAAAATTAGCTCAAGTCCATTTGCAGAAAATCCAAGATATTTCCAGTTGTTATGAAACTAGTTTAAATATACCGTATTGTAATCAAAATACATAGTAATTTTCGAAAAAAAATCACACACACACACACGTATAGTGTTTATTCACATTCTTTACTACTTTGACTCAATACATCTTTCTGCTACCTAACTCGTTTACAATGCGCACTCTAGTCTAACAAACAACGTCCACTTAGCGATAATCTAAACTCAAGTTATAGCCAGGTTGTAATGAAACTAGACGACGGTCTGTCGCTAAAGTCACAAACTGTACTCGATAAACTGAGGGACCTAACTGACATTATGTAGTCGAAGTATTGAGAGCGAAAGTCACAAACTGTACTCGATAAACTGAGGGACCTAACTGATATTATGTAGTCGAAGTATTGAGAGCTAAAGCCACAAAGTGTAGTCGAGGAACTGAGGGACCTAACTGATATTATGTAGTCGTAGTGTTGAGAGCTAAAGCCACAAAGTGTAGTCGAGGAACTGAGGGACCTAACTGATATTATGTAGTCGTAGTATTGAGAGCTAAAGCCACAAAGTGTAGTCGAGGAACTGAGGGACCTAACTGATATTATGTAGTCGAAGTATTGAGAGCTAAAGCCACAAAGTGTAGTCGAGGAACTGAGGGACCTAACTGATATTATGTAGTCGTAGTATTGAGAGCTAAAGCCACAAAGTGTAGTCGAGGAACTGAGGGACCTAACTGATATTATGTAGTCGAAGTGTTGAGAGCTAAAGCCACAAAGTGTAGTCGAGGAACTGAGGGACCTAACTGACATTATGTAGTCGAAGTATTGAGAGCGAAAGTCACAAAGTGTAGTCGAGGAACTGAGGGACATAAGCGTTATTATGTAGTCGAAGTGTTGAGAACTAAAGTCACAAAGTGTAGTCGAGGAACTGAGGGACCTAACTGACATTATGTAGTCGAAGTGTTGAGAGCTAAAGTCACAAAGTGTAGTCGAGGAACTGAGGGACCTAACTGCTATTATGTAGTCAAAGTGTTGAGAGCTAAAGCCACAAAGTGTAGTCGAGGAACTGAGGGACCTAACTGCTATTATGTAGTCGAAGTGTTGAGAGCTAAAGCCACAAAGTGTAGTCGAGGAACTGAGGGACCTAACTGCTATTATGTAGTCGAAGTGTTGAGAGCTAAAGCCACAAAGTGTAGTCGAGGAACTGAGGGACCTAACTGATATTATGTAGTCGAAGTGTTGAGAGCTAAAGTCACAAAGTGTAGTCGAGGAACTGAGGGACCTAACTGCTATTATGTAGTCGAAGTGTTGAGAACTAAAGTGACAAAGTGTAGTCGAGGAACTGAGGGACCTAACTGATATTATGTAGTCGAAGTGTTGAGAGCTAAAGCCACAAAGTGTAGTCGAGGAACTGAGGGACCTAACTGAATTTATGTAGTCGAAGTGTTGAGAGCTAAAGCCACAAAGTGTAGTCGAGGAACTGAGGGACCTAACTGATATTATGTAGTCGAAGTGTTGAGAACTAAAGTCACAAAGTGTAGTCGAGGAACTGAGGGACCTAACTGATATTATGTAGTCGAAGTGTTGAGAGCTAAAGCCACAAAGTGTAGTCGAGGAACTGAGGGACCTAACTGATATTATGTAGCCGAAGTGTTGAGAGCTAAAGCCACAAAGTGTAGTCGAGGAACTGAAGGACCTAACTGACATTATGTAGTCGAAGTATTGAGAGCGAAAGTCACAAAGTGTAGTCGAGGAACTGAGGGACATAAGCGTTATTATGTAGTCGAAGTGTTGAGAACTAAAGTCACAAAGTGTAGTCGAGGAACTGAGGGACCTAACTGACATTATGTAGTCGAAGTGTTGAGAGCTAAAGTCACAAAGTGTAGTCGAGGAACTGAGGGACCTAACTGCTATTATGTGGTCGAAGTGTTGAGAGCTAAAGCCACAAAGTGTAGTCGAGGAACTGAGGGACCTAACTGATATTATGTAGTCGAAGTGTTGAGAGCTAAAGCCACAAAGTGTAGTCGAGGAACTGAGGGACCTAACTGCTATTATGTAGTCGAAGTGTTGAGAGCTAAAGCCACAAAGTGTAGTCGAGGAACTGAGGGACCTAACTGATATTATGTAGTCGAAGTGTTGAGAGCTAAAGTCACAAAGTGTAGTCGAGGAACTGAGGGACCTAACTGCTATTATGTAGTCGAAGTGTTGAGAACTAAAGTCACAAAGTGTAGTCGAGGAACTGAGGGACCTAACTGATATTATGTAGTCAAAGTGTTGAGAGCTAAAGCCACAAAGTGTAGTCGAGGAACTGAGGGACCTAACTGATATTATGTAGTCGAAGTGTTGAGAGCTAAAGCCACAAAGTGTAGTCGAGGAACTGAGGGACCTAACTGATATTATGTAGTCGAAGTGTTGAGAACTAAAGTCACAAAGTGTAGTCGAGGAATTGAGGGACCTAACTGATATTATGTAGTCGAAGTGTTGAGAGCTAAAGCCACAAAGTGTATTCGAGGAACTGAGGGACCTAACTGATATTATGTAGTCGAAGTGTTGAGAGCTAAAGCCACAAAGTGTAGTCGAGGAACTGAGGGACCTAACTGATAATATGTAGTCGAAGTGTTGAGAGCTAAAGCCACAAAGTGTAGTCGTTGAACTGAGGGACCTAAGCGATATTATGTAGTCGAAGTGTTGGGAGCTAAAGTCACAAAGTGTAGTCGTTGAACTGAGGGACCTAAGCGATATTATGTAGTCGAAGTGTTGAGAGCTAAAGTCACAAAGTGTAGTCGTTGAACTGAGGGACGTAAGCGATATTATGTAGTCGAAGTGTTGAGAGCTAAAGTCACAAAGTGTAGTCGATGAACTGCGGGACCTAAGCGATATTATGTAGTCGAAGTGTTGAGAGCTAAAGTCACAAAGTGTAGTCGAGGAACTGCGGGACCTAAGCGATATTATGTAGTCGAAGTGTTGAGAGCTAAAGTCACAAGGTGTAGTCGAGGAACTGAGGGACCTAACTGACATGTAGTCGAAGTGTTGAGAGCTAGTCACAAGGTGTAGTCGAGGAACTGAGGGACCTAGGCGATATTATGTAGTCTAAGTGTTGAGAGCTAAAGTCACAAAGTGTAGTCGAGGAACTGAGGGACCTAACTGATATTATGTAGTCGAAGTGTTGAGAGCTAAAGTCACAAAGTGTAGTCGAGGAACTGAGGGACCCAAGCGATATTATGTAGTCGAAGTGTTGAGAACTAATGTCAGAAAGTGTAGTCGAGGAACTGAGGGACATAAGCGATATTATGTAGTCGAAGTGTTGAGAACTAAAGTCACAAAGTGTAGTCGTTGAACTGAGGGACATAAGCGATATTATGTAGTCGTAGTGTTGAGAGCTAAAGTCACAAAGTGTAGTCGTTGAACTGAGGGACCTAAGCGATATTATGTAGTCGAAGTGTTGAGAACTAAAATCACAAAGTGTAGTCGTTGAACTGAGGGACCTAAGCGAAATTATGTAGTCGTAGTGTTGAGAGCTAAAGTCACAAAGTGTAGTCGTTGAACTGAGGGACCTAAGCTATATTATGTAGTCGAAGTGTTGAGAGCTAAAGTCACAGGGTGTAGTCGAGGAACTGAGGGACCTAAGCGATATTATGTAGTCGAAGTGTTGAGAGCTAAAGTCACAGAGTGTAGTCGTTGAAGTGAGGGACCTAAGCGTTATTATGTAGTCGAAGTGTTGAGAGCTAAAGTCACAAAGTGTAGTCGTTGAACTGAGGGACCTAAGCGATATTATGTAGTCGAAGTGTTGAGAGCTAAAGTCACAAAGTGTAGTCGAGTAACTGAGGGACCTAAGCGGTATTATGTAGTCGAAGTGTTGAGAGCTAAAGTCACAGAGTGTAGTCGAGGAACTGAGGGACCTAAGCGATATTATGTAGTCGAAGTGTTGAGAGCTAAAGTCACAAAATGTAGTCGAGGAACTGAGGGACCTAAGCGGTATTATGTAGTCGAAGTGTTGAGAGCTAAAGTCACAGAGTGTAGTCGAGGAACTGAGGGACCTAAGCGATATTATGTAGTCGTAGTGTTGAGAGCTAAAGTCACAAAGTGTAGTCGTTGAACTGAGGGACCTAAGCGATATTATGTAGTTGAAGTGTTGAGAGCTAAAGTCACAGGGTGTAGTCGAGGAACTGAGGGACCTAAGCGATATTATGTAGTCGAAGTGTTGAGAGCTAAAGTCACAGAGTGTAGTCGAGGAACTGAGGGACCTAAGCGTTATTATGTAGCCGAAGTGTTGAGAGCTAAAGTCACAAAGTGTAGTCGAGGAACTGAGGGACCTAAGCGGTATTATGTAGTCGAAGTGTTGAGAGCTAAAGTCACAAAGTGTAGTCGTTGAACTGAGGGACCCAAGCGATATTATGTAGTCGAAGTGTTGAGAGCTAAAGTCACAGAGTGTAGTCGAGGAACTGAGGGACCTAAGCGTTATTATGTAGCCGAAGTGTTGAGAGCTAAAGTCACAAAGTGTAGTCGAGGAACTGAGGGACCTAAGCGGTATTATGTAGTCGAAGTGTTGAGAGCTAAAGTCACAAAGTGTAGTCGAGGAACTGAGGGACCTAAGCGTTATTATGTAGTCGAAGTGTTGGGAACTAAAGTCACAGAGTGTAGTACTGTACTGTAAATAATCAGACATTCTTTAAAGTACTAAGTCGGGTACACTCGTGCTTGTGTATATAAAAATCTGATTTCGTTTTTTTAACCGCGCTATTTAATATTGTCATGGGCACCTCCTAGTAAATATACTGACATTGGGCTGTCACTCTAGTTACAGGGATCCTACCCTTTTCCTCCCTGATGTGTGATACCTCAGAAACGAGACATATTAAGGAAATGACAAAGTTTACACTTCCTTAATGAAGTGCATGTCTAGCGAGCCGTAGTTTCTTGTATTCCTCTTGTACTTGGAAAGGAAGTTAGTGGATGGGTCATTCTTTCGTTTATAACGGGTTTATCCTGCTTTATGAGGCGTTCTGAATAGTGCTTCCCTCGCCGATGGTGGTGCCACATTTCGTTTTTAACGAGTATTTGTTGCATACGAAATAGATACTGTAATGTGGGTTCGGTAACGCGTTACACTGGCGTTTAACGTGCTGCGTTATAGTAGATACAGTATATAACATTGTTATTCGTACACATCCTGTTTTTAATAAAAAGTTATTCTCTACTTGCTTAAAAGTGTGTTTTTTTTTCTTTCAGTAATTTATCAATTCTCGAGAAACCTAAAACAAAAAGTCCCAATGACAAATTCCATTTCAAAACCGGCATTATTGTATGAAACAGGAATATTAAAATGTAACTTTCCTATTTGTACAGTTAACGTCGTAAACAGCTTGAATATGCATTTGTTTGAGAGATCTCCTAGGTTCCTGCGGTCGCTGTATTAGTCAAAATCGATAAGCAAAAGGAGTTAGTTCTCATTTGAAGCAAATAATTATACATTTTACACTTATATGGCATTCTCTTAGAAAAATAGCGGAAACAGTAAATAAATGGTCGTGTTTCATATACTATTTCATTTAATTTAGTTTGTAACTTCATATGTTAATATTCAGTTAATTTCTAACATAGCATTTGTTATGTTTTTCACATATGTGGGGAAAATATTAATTTGATTGTGTTTTCTAACAGATATTAAAATATTTTCTTAGAAAACTGAAGTGTACGAAAAGGACTGTTACACGCTGTATGTACAGCTAGGACCATGTTCTAAAGCTACATATAGAAAATGGAGAGTGGTTATTGGTTTAGTTAATACAACACGCGATTGTGTCACATTTGTGATAGTTTGTTACGTGTTTTGTTCATAAAGAAAGGTAGAGGATATTTTATTAAGGAATGGTGCTATAGTATAGTATTAGTTTTCCTAGTACAGTCTAAGGAAGTTTACATTAACTTAGGTTAAGTCTACTTTTTATATAAGCTTGGTCTTTTTTTGATACGAGCTACTTTCCCTTCATTTCCCACTTGTGTGGCATACTTACACACTCGTAATTCGCGGGTTTTTGTATTCTACCATTGGCTACATGGACATTGCATCATTTCCTTGCAGCATACACCTACATTCTAGTAAAGTTGTCGTTAAAGTGACGATATTCTTCTTTGTGGCCGGCTGTATTAGTGAAACGAGAGTAAATAAAATGAATTGTTCACACAAACTCAGCAATTGTATTTCCAACACTTACCTAATGACTTGCAATGGCTTCTCACGTGTTATCTGTATTCACTATGTTCTGTTAGTGCACCTGGCTACATGGACATTGCATCATTTCCTTGCAGCATACACCTACATTCTAGTAAAGTTGTCGTTAAAGTGACGATATTCTTCTTTGCGGCCGGCTGTATTAGTGAAACGAGAGTAAATAAAATGAATTGTTCACACAAACTCAGCAATTGTATTTCCAACACTTACCTAATGACTTGCAATGACTCCTCACGTGTTATCTGTATTCACTATGTTCTGTTAGTGCACCTGGCTACATGGTCATTGCATCATTTCCTTGCACCTACATTCTAGTAAAGTTGTCGTTAAAGTGGCGATATTCTTCTTTGCGGCCGGCTGTATTAGTCAAACGAGAGTAAATAAAATGAATTGTTCACACAAACTCAGCAATTGTATTTCCAACACTTACCTAATGACTTGCAATGGCTTCTCACGTGTTATCTGTATTCACTATGTTCTGTTAGTGCACCGCACTTCGGTTGTTACACATTTAAATACAGCAAGCTTTTAAACTCATATCGAATGGTGAATGAAATGATGCTCAAATAAGTCCAGAGTACCTGATATTCATCTTTCAGGATAAGAGAAAACCCTATGTAGATAATTGGCCCTGACCGAGATCGAACTCGAGAACTCTTGAATGTGACGCACACACACCATCCCCAACTACGTCGCTAAATAGACATTTTGAAATAACGCGTTCTCACGTTGATTCCTTTAGCAACCTACGTTTTTCAGTTGTTTTACATTGTTTAGTGTGACGTAGTAGAACTTCCTTTCGCATACCTATATTGTCTGACTTTTGTTTGCTGCCTTCATTTCTGTTGATGTTATTCTAGAAATGTCATACATTGCGTAATACAATAATAAATAAACGGTAATGTTATTTAAAATAATAGTTCTGTGCTTAATTGTGCTTTCTATAATTGTAAACTTTGATCTTTTCGTATGTCAGTTTTATTTAGTTTCCGTGATTTTTCGATTTCCATTTCTGTGATTTCTAGTCCTTTGTTTATCTAACCCAGGATTTTGTGCTTCTCTGTGAACAACATAAAAGTTCATTTAATCAGAGCGTCAGTTTTAAGGGGCGGGAAAGTTCGAAGTGCCAACACATGCAAGGATCTAAAAAACAAAATTGAGGGACATGAAAAATAAAATCTTTTTATCTAACTTAGGGCAAAGATTTGATTCAGAAACTGTGGTCTCGTTTTCTTCGTTATGGAAACTGTCGTTAGCGACACTTATTCTTCTATCTGTCTGTCTATTATTATTATTATTATTATTATTATTATTATTATTATTATTATTATTATTATTATTATTATTATTATTATTATTATTATTATTATTATTATTATTATTATTATTATTATTATTATTATTATTATTATTATTATTATTATTATTATTATTATTATTATTATTATTATTATTATTATTATTATTATTATTATTATTATTATTATTATTATTATTATTATTATTATTATTATTATTATTATTATTATTATTATTATTATTATTATTATTATTATTATTATTATTATTATTATTATTATTATTATTATTATTATTATTATTATTATTATTATTGTTATTATTGTTATTATTGTTATTATTATTATTATTATTATTATTATTATTATTATTATTATTATTATTATTATTATTATTATTATTATTATTATTATTATTATTATTATTATTATTATTATTATTATTATTATTAATTTATGATTTTATTTATTTATTATTGATCACTCTGTACATTAGACAGAATGCATGAATCATTGGAAGTTATATACGTAAAATTTAAGCGACTGTGTTGTTGCTGTACACCTACACTGATTCAGGCCCCGTACCCAAACTCCTTCATCTTTATCTTATTGGACATTTGCAGGAACTGTCTTATTGTTAATGTTATTGTAGATACAAAGAAATATGGGAATACAGAAGACTTTATATGATAGCGAAATGTTTTAACCAGCTGGTGTTACGTGATGTCTATGATATTCTGTTCTCTTTTATCACCAAGAAATGAAAAATGAATAAGAACTTTGCCATTTGTACAAAAAAAAAGTGTGTTGAAAACTTCAGAACAAATAGCAAGAAATATCGCACAGAACTTTCACTTCACAATTGTATGTCAAGAGTAACAAGATCTACTGTTTTGTACAGTAACGTTTTGTGTATGTCTTGCAGTTTATCAGTTATACACAAGTCATTAACAATGATATACATGGAGGTAATTCAGTTGTCATATCTCTTCTAATTTATGAGTTATATTTTAAAGCTGATGCATAGAGGATGTCCTTAAAGTCTGGTAACACGTTTCGTAATTTATTACACAAAAGCAACAAATGATACAGCTTGAGTTCCTCTACATTTTGTGATGACACATACATACCGCAGGAAGAAGTTTCAGGGAGTTAGATCCAGGGATCTGGGAGGCCACTTGTCACAACTGTTATCATTATTCCCTGCTCGTCCTCTCCAGCGTTGAGGTGACTAATTTCCACGGAAATTACAAATGTTATGATAATGGGGTGGGGCTCCTTCCTGCTGGAACAAGAGTAATCAGAATCTTGCATTTGTGGGAACAACCACCACAACAGGTAGGTATGTATGGCCAGTTACAGTCACTCGGCGAAGAATAATGATGCATAAAATGTACAATATGCCACCTGGAAACTAGGAGCATTACCGGTAACATCATAACAAAACCATTTGAGATATTCTTTCATAAGGCATCTAAACGAAAGCTGTATCATTTATTATTTTTGTGTAGTAACCGGACTTGAAGAACGCCCTATATTACCGTATGGCAAATGCTACACACAATAACCTAATTAAAAAAATAACAGGTTTTTAAAATCCTGTAACATTTATGTGATTATGATGCACGTATCTGTGTTATAATTGTGTATTACTACCTTCAGTTTAAAAGAAAATAATTTTTAAATTATTGCATTGAAATTACTGGGGTTTTAAAATGTTATATAGCTTCAAAAGTAATATCAGAATCCGTCAAAATAAAAACAAATCTTTTATAAGATAGGTATTAAGGTTGTGTTTTAGGAATTTATGTGAGAAATTTGAATGAAAACTGCAACTCGTGGAATGTTTTCAAAATATGAATGTGCTGAGGAAAGGGGGATTATGATAAAGGTAGAATTAAAACAAATTATTATTTTGTATTTTCAAACTTGCTTATTATTCATAAGACAGAAAATGGAAATACGTACATGTGTTGCAGCTGGTTTCCATGGTGATCTAAAACTGTGGTGTCGTCTTTTGCTGCCTGGAGCAGTGAAGCGAGTGTACAACTTGCAGAGCAAGCAGCTCATCAAACTGTTTAGTAGAGTAAGTATCTGGTGTTAGTCCACACTTACTTCTTTCCTCAATGGAGGCTCCTAAAATCCTCTCCCCGCCCACGGTTATAGGCGCCTCCATCGGTTAGGAACTGGACTGAACTGGACTATGTTACGGAGGTCCAAACTTGGTCTATTGTACCTATGTCAAAAGCAGGACATCCCCTGGATGAAGGACGAGGTGGGAGGAGACAGAGTGACTGAACTGGACTACGTTACGGAAGTCCAAACTTGGTCTATTGTACCTATGTCACAAGCAGGACATCCCCGAGATGAAGCACAAGGTAGGAGGATACAGAGGGACTGAACTGGACTACGTTACGGAGGTCCAAACTTGGTCTATTGTACCTATGTCAAAAGCAGGACATCCCCGGGATGAAGGACGAGGTGGGAGGATACAGAGGGACTGAACTGGACTATGCTACGGAGGTCCAAACTTGGTCTATTGTACCTATGTCACAAGTAGGACATCTCCGGGATGAAGGACGAGGTGGGAGGATACAGAGGGACTGAACTGGACTATGCTACGGAGGTCCAAACTTGGTCTATTGTACCTATGTCACAAGCAGGACATCCCCGAGATGAAGCACAAGGTAGGAGGATACAGAGGGACTGAACTGGACTACGTTACGGAGGTCCAAACTTGGTCTATTGTACCTATGTCACAAGTAGGACATCCCCGGGATGAAGGACGAGGTGGGAGTATACAGAGGGACTGAACTGGACTACGCTACGGAGGTCCAAACTTGGTCTATTGTACCTATGTCACAAGTAGGACATCCCCGGGATGAAGGACGAGGTGGGAGGATACAGAGGGACTGAACTGGACTACGCTACGGAGGTCCAAACTTGGTCTATTGTACCTATGTCACAAGTAGGACATCCCCGGGATGAAGCACAAGGTAGGAGGATACAGAGGGACTGAACTGGACTATGCTACGGAGGTCCAAACTTGGTCTATTGTACCTATGTCACAAGTAGGACATCCCCGGGATGAAGGACGAGGTGGGAGGATACAGAGGGACTGAACTGGACTACGCTACGGAGGTCCAAACTTGATCTATTGCACCTATGTTACAAGTAGGACATCCCCGGGATGAAGGACGAGGTGGGAGGATACAGAGGGACTGAACTGGACTATGCTACGGAGGTCCAAACTTGGTCTATTGTACCTATGTCACAAGTAGGACATCCCCGGGATGAAGCACAAGGTAGGAGGATACAGAGGGACTGAACTGGACTATGCTACGGAGGTCCAAACTTGATCTATTGCACCTATGTTACAAGTAGGACATCCCCGGGATGAAGGACGAGGTGGGAGGATACAGAGGGACTGAACTGGACTACGCTACGGAGGTCCAAACTTGATCTATTGCACCTATGTTACAAGTAGGACATCCCCGGGATGAAGCACAAGGTGGGAGTAAACAGAGGGACTGAACTGGACTACGCTACGGAGGTCCAAACTTGGTCTATTGCACCTATGTTACAAGTAGGACATCCCCGGGATGAAGCACAAGGTAGGAGGATACAGAGGGACTGAACTGGACTACGCTACGGAGGTCCAAACTTGGTCTATTGCACCTATGTTACAAGTAGGACATCCCCGGGATGAAGCACAAGGTGGGAGGATACAGAGGGACTGAACTGGACTACGCTACGGAGGTCCAAACTTGGTCTATTGCACCTATGTCACAAGTAGGACATCCCCGGGATGAAGGACGAGGTGGGAGGATACAGAGGGACTGGACTGGACTACGCTACGGAGGTCCAAACTTTGTCTATTGTACCTATGTCACAAGTAGGACATCCCCGGGATGAAGCACAAGGTAGGAGGATACAGAGGGACTGAACTGGACTATGCTACGGAGGTCCAAACTTGATCTATTGCACCTATGTTACAAGTAGGACATCCCCGGGATGAAGGACGAGGTGGGAGGATACAGAGGGACTGGACTGGACTACGTTACGGAGGTCCAAACTTGATCTATTGCACCTATGTTACAAGTAGGACATCCCCGGGATGAAGCACAAGGTAGGAGGATACAGAGGGACTGGACTGGACTACGTTACGGAGGTCCAAACTTGATCTATTGCACCTATGTTACAAGTAGGACATCCCCGGGATGAAGGACGAGGTGGGAGGATACAGAGGGACTGGACTGGACTACGCTACGGAGGTCCAAACTTTGTCTATTGTACCTATGTCACAAGTAGGACATCCCCGGGATGAAGCACAAGGTGGGAGGATACAGAGGGACTGAACTGGACTATGCTACGGAGGTCCAAACTTTGTCTATTGTACCTATGTTACAAGTAGGACATCCCCGGGATGAAGCACAAGGTGGGAGGATACAGAGGGACTGGACTGGACTATGCTACGGAGGTCCAAACTTTGTCTATTGTACCTATGTCACAAGTAGGACATCCCCGGAATGAAGCACAAGGTGGGAGGATACAGAGGGACTGAACTGGACTATGCTACGGAGGTCCAAACTTTGTCTATTGTACCTATGTCACAAGTAGGACATCCCCGGGATGAAGCACAAGGTGGGAGGATACAGAGGGACTGGACTGGACTATGCTACGGAGGTCCAAACTTTGTCTATTGTACCTATGTTACAAGTAGGACATCCCCGGGATGAAGCACAAGGTGGGAGGATACAGAGGGACTGAACTGGACTACGTTACGGAGGTCCAAACTTTGTCTATTGTACCTATGTCACAAGTAGGACATCCCCGGAATGAAGCACAAGGAGGGAGGATACAGAGGGACTGAACTGGACTATGCTACGGAGGTCCAAACTTTGTCTATTGTACCTATGTTACAAGTAGGACATCCCCGGGATGAAGCACAAGGTGGGAGGATACAGAGGGACTGGACTGGACTACGCTACGGAGGTCCAAACTTGGTCTATTGTACCTATGTCACAAGTAGGACATCCCCGGGATGAAGCACAAGGTGGGAGGATACAGAGGGACTGAACTGGACTACGTTACGGAGGTCCAAACTTGGTCTATTGTACCTATGTCACAAGTAGGACATCCCCGGGATGAAGGACGAGGTGGAAGGATACAGAGGGACTGGACTGGACTACGCTACGGAGGTCCAAACTTTGTCTATTGTACCTATGTCACAAGTAGGACATCCCCGGGATGAAGCACAAGGTGGGAGGATACAGAGGGACTGGACTGGACTACGCTACGGAGGTCCAAACTTTGTCTATTGTACCTATGTCACAAGTAGGACATCCCCGGGATGAAGGACGAGGTGGGAGGATACAGAGGGACTGGACTGGACTACGCTACGGAGGTCCAAACTTGGTCTGTTGTACCTATGTCACAAGTAGGACATCCCCGGGATGAAGGACGAGGTGGGAGGATACAGAGGGACTGGACTGGACTACGCTACGGAGGTCCAAACTTGGTCTGTTGTACCTATGTCACAAGTAGGACATCCCCGGGATGAAGGACGAGGTGGGAGGATACAGAGGGACTGGACTGGACTACGCTACGGAGGTCCAAACTTGGTCTGTTGTACCTATGTCACAAGTAGGACATCCCCGGGATGAAGCACAAGGTGGGAGGATACAGAGGTACTGGACTGGACTACGCTACGGAGGTCCAAACTTGGTCTATTGTACCTATGTCACAAGTAGGACATCCCCGGGATGAAGCACAAGGTGGGAGGATACAGAGGGACTGAACTGGACTATGCTACGGAGGTCCAAACTTGGTCTATTGCACCTATGTTACAAGTAGGACATCCCCGGGATGAAGCACGAGGTGGGAGGATACAGAGGGACTGAACTGGACTGGACTATGCTACGGAGGTCCAAACTTGGTCTATTGTACCTATGCACAAGTAGGACATCCCCGGGATGAAGCACAAGGTAGGAGGATACAGAGGGACTGAACTGGACTATGCTACGGAGGTCCAAACTTGGTCTATTGCACCTATGTTAGAAGTAGGACATCCCCGGGATGAAGCACAAGGTGGGAGGATACAGAGGGACTGAACTGGACTATGCTACGGAGGTCCAAACTTGATCTATTGCACCTATGTTACAAGTAGGACATCCCCGGGATGAAGCACAAGGTGGGAGGATACAGAGGGACTGAACTGGACTGGACTACGCTACGGAGGTCCAAACTTGGTCTATTGTACCTATGTCACAAGTAGGACATCCCCGGGATGAAGGACGAGGTGGGAGGATACAGAGGGACTGGACTGGACTATGCTACGGAGGTCCAAACTTGATCTATTGTACCTATGTTACAAGTAGGACATCCCCGGGATGAAGCACAAGGTGGGAGGATACAGAGGGACTGAACTGGACTGGACTACGCTACGGAGGTCCAAACTTGGTCTATTGTACCTATGTCACAAGTAGGACATCCCCGGGATGAAGGACGAGGTGGGAGGATACAGAGGGACTGAACTGGACTGGACTACGCTACGGAGGTCCAAACTTTGTCTATTGTACCTATGTCACAAGTAGGACATCCCCGGGATGAAGCACAAGGTGGGAGGATACAGAGGGACTGAACTGGACTGGACTACGCTACGGAGGTCCAAACTTGGTCTATTGTACCTATGTCACAAGTAGGACATCCCCGGGATGAAGGACGAGGTGGGAGGATACAGAGGGACTGAACTGGACTATGCTACGGAGGTCCAAACTTGATCTATTGCACCTATGTTACAAGTAGGACATCCCCGGGATGAAGCACAAGGTGGGAGGATACAGAGGGACTGAACTGGACTATGCTACGGAGGTCCAAACTTGATCTATTGCACCTATGTTACAAGTAGGACATCCCCGGGATGAAGCACAAGGTAGGAGGATACAGAGGGACTGAACTGGACTATGCTACGGAGGTCCAAACTTGGTCTATTGTACCTATGTTACAAGTAGGACATCCCCGGGATGAAGGACGAGGTGGGAGGATACAGAGGGACTGAACTGGACTATGCTACGGAGGTCCAAACTTGATCTATTGCACCTATGTTACAAGTAGGACATCCCCGGGATGAAGCACAAGGTAGGAGGATACAGAGGGACTGAACTGGACTATGCTACGGAGGTCCAAACTTGGTCTATTGTACCTATGTTACAAGTAGGACATCCCCGGGATGAAGCACAAGGTGGGAGGATACAGAGGGACTGAACTGGACTGGACTACGCTACGGAGGTCCAAACTTGGTCTATTGTACCTATGTCACAAGTAGGACATCCCCGGGATGAAGGACGAGGTGGGAGGATACAGAGGGACTGAACTGGACTGGACTATGCTACGGAGGTCCAAACTTGGTCTATTGCACCTATGTTACAAGTAGGACATCCCCGGGATGAAGCACAAGGTGGGAGGATACAGAGGGACTGAACTGGACTACGCTACGGAGGTCCAAACTTGGTCTATTGTACCTATGTCACAAGTAGGACATCCCCGGGATGAAGCACAAGGTGGGAGGATACAGAGGGACTGAACTGGACTATGCTACGGAGGTCCAAACTTGATCTATTGTACCTATGTTACAAGTAGGACATCCCCGGGATGAAGCACAAGGTGGGAGGATACAGAGGGACTGAACTGGACTACGCTACGGAGGTCCAAACTTGGTCTATTGTACCTATGTTACAAGTAGGACATCCCCGGGATGAAGGACGAGGTGGGAGGATACAGAGGGACTGAACTGGACTGGACTACGGAGGTCCAAACTTGGTCTATTGTACCTATGTTACAAGTAGGACATCCCCGGGATGAAGCACAAGGTGGGAGGATACAGAGGGACTGGACTGGACTATGCTACGGAGGTCCAAACTTGGTCTATTGTACCTATGTTACAAGTAGGACATCCCCGGGATGAAGCACAAGGTGGGAGGATACAGAGGGACTGAACTGGACTACGCTACGGAGGTCCAAACTTGGTCTATTGTACCTATGTTACAAGTAGGACATCCCCGGGATGAAGCACAAGGTGGGAGGATACAGAGGGACTGAACTGGACTACGCTACGGAGGTCCAAACTTTGTCTATTGTACCTATGTCACAAGTAGGACATCCCCGGGATGAAGCACAAGGTGGGAGGATACAGAGGGACTGAACTGGACTACGCTACGGAGGTCCAAACTTGGTCTATTGTACCTATGTTACAAGTAGGACATCCCCGGGATGAAGCACAAGGTGGGAGGATACAGAGGGACTGAACTGGACTATGCTACGGAGGTCCAAACTTGATCTATTGTACCTATGTTACAAGTAGGACATCCCCGGGATGAAGCACAAGGTGGGAGGATACAGAGGGATTGAACTGGACTATGCTACGGAGGTCCAAACTTGGTCTATTGTACCTATGTTACAAGTAGGACATCCCCGGGATGAAGCACAAGGTGGGAGGATACAGAGGGACTGAACTGGACTATGCTACGGAGGTCCAAACTTGGTCTATTGCACCTATGTCACAAGTAGGACATCCCCGGGATGAAGGACGAGGTGGGAGGATACAGAGTGACTGAACTGGACTACGTTACGGAGGTCCAAACTTGGTCTATTGCACCTATGTTACAAGTAGGACATCCCCGGGATGAAGCACAAGGTGGGAGGATACAGAGGGACTGAACTGGACTACGTTACGGAGGTCCAAACTTGGTCTATTGTACCTATGTCACAAGTAGGACATCCCCGGGATGAAGGACGAGGTAGGAGGATACAGAGGGACTGAACTGGACTATGCTACGGAGGTCCAAACTTGGTCTATTGCACCTATGTTACAAGTAGGACATCCCCGGGATGAAGGACGAGGTAGGAGGATACAGAGGGACTGAACTGGACTACGCTACGGAGGTCCAAACTTGGTCTATTGCACCTATGTCACAAGTAGGACATCCCCGGGATGAAGGACGAGGTGGGAGGATACAGAGGGACTGAACTGGACTACGCTACGGAGGTCCAAACTTGGTCTATTGCACCTATGTTACAAGTAGGACATCCCCGGGATGAAGCACAAGGTGGGAGGATACAGAGGGACTGAACTGGACTATGCTACGGAGGTCCAAACTTGGTCTATTGCACCTATGTTACAAGTAGGACATCCCCGGGATGAAGCACAAGGTGGGAGGATACAGAGGGACTGAACTGGACTACGCTACGGAGGTCCAAACTTGGTCTATTGTACCTATGTTACAAGTAGGACATCCCCGGGATGAAGCACAAGGTAGGAGGATACAGAGGGACTGAACTGGACTATGCTACGGAGGTCCAAACTTGGTCTATTGTACCTATGTTACAAGTAGGACATCCCCGGGATGAAGCACAAGGTAGGAGGATACAGAGGGACTGAACTGGACTATGCTACGGAGGTCCAAACTTGGTCTATTGTACCTATGTTACAAGTAGGACATCCCCGGGATGAAGCACAAGGTAGGAGGATACAGAGGGACTGAACTGGACTACGCTACGGAGGTCCAAACTTGGTCTATTGTACCTATGTTACAAGTAGGACATCCCCGGGATGAAGCACAAGGTGGGAGGATACAGAGGGACTGAACTGGACTATGCTACGGAGGTCCAAACTTGGTCTATTGCACCTATGTTACAAGTAGGACATCCCCGGGATGAAGCACAAGGTAGGAGGATACAGAGGGACTGAACTGGACTATGCTACGGAGGTCCAAACTTGATCTATTGTACCTATGTTACAAGTAGGACATCCCCGGGATGAAGCACAAGGTGGGAGGATACAGAGGGACTGAACTGGACTATGCTACGGAGGTCCAAACTTGATCTATTGCACCTATGTTACAAGTAGGACATCCCCGGGATGAAGCACAAGGTGGGAGGATACAGAGGGACTGAACTGGACTACGCTACGGAGGTCCAAACTTGATCTATTGCACCTATGTTACAAGTAGGACATCCCCGGGATGAAGCACAAGGTGGGAGGATACAGAGGGATTGAACTGGACTACGTTACGGAGGTCCAAACTTTGTCTGTTGTACCTATGTCACAAGTAGGACATCCCCGGGAGAAACAATGAGGCGAGAGAAGACAGAACGACCGTCCATACACTTAACCAGTTAGAAACTCCCCGGCGAGTCATTACAACTGGTGTCATACCCCATAGTTCTGAAACGGCGCACCATTCCGGCCCAGAGACTGGAGATCGTCGTACCGTCCTCCCGTCGGCACTTCTACCCTGAAAGAGACAACCAGAAATTAAATGGAGAGACAGGAATTTCGGGGGACGTAATTGATCTACCCAGCATTGACCTGGCGACCCGGGAAAACCCCTGTGTCAGATAGATCGGCCACGCACCTGTCCTCTGTCGTCTCTCCCATAGGTCGAAGTGCTCATACACTGTCGTATTGCAAAGATGATGATGTTGGTCCACACATTTCACTCACATGAGAAATTAGACAAGGAATATCTCAAAATGCCCCCCCCCCCCCCCAAAAAAAAAAAACTGTTTTTGCGAGATCTATATTTGTTGTGTAGTAATATTTTATGTCTTTTCCGGTTTGTCAGTTATATGAAAGAATGAAAGTTGAGATCGAAAAAAGTGTTGTGACAACATCCAAGATATACATTTCATATATATATATATATATATATGACATTTTAATTAAATTGTTAGGTATTTTTATGAAAGTCAAACTTTCAAAAAATGTTGAGTATAAAGGGTAGTGTTCGTGTCGCATACACCTCTCACTTTTGGTTTGTTTTATGCTGTTCCTCCTATTTAGATTCTGGGATTTTCAAAACATGCATTTCCGGTATTGAATTTTGTACTTTCTCTGCTTACTGTAAGTAGATACAGGTAGAGTTGACGTGGTTTTTGTGCTTCAGATTTTTCACACTGACCAAGACGAAATGCTGGAACATTTGGAACAAGGAGACGTAGCCGAAACAATCACCGTCTTTTTTGAAAAGAGCACTCACTTGGAGCCAGCTAAGAAAAGTGCGTTAACTCTACAAGATGTACGTAAGTTATAGGTTATGTTACATAAATTGTAATTGTATGTTTAAACTATTTGGCAACAATTTGTTTACGTTTATTAGAGATATTATCTGATTTCTTATTCTCATTTTGAAAATTAACATATCCCTCGCTTCCTTTTTAAAATGTACTGTCCCAAGTGTTGTTGTTTTCATCGTCCACTCGACAGTAGGTAACCATGGCACAATTTGAGATTGTTTTCCGAGCAGGGGCGGCTCGTTCTTACGTGATGCAGCACGCTCTTTTCTGTTTTATAAATAACGTTGTCGAAATTTTAAAAGACCATGTAAATAACAATGCATTATTGTAAGTATAAGAAATCAAGTACGACCAACAATGAACACTCGATGCACGGAAAACACCTGCGTAACAAATGGAACGCATCTTTCACTTCAACATGCTGAAAGCCAGTTATTGCGCATGCGTACAACCTTCCCCTCTTGCCTCCCTGATGTCCGAAGTTCCCTAGATTTTCACACAAATGCGTGCTGCAGCTGGACGTTGCGCGGTGATCATTCGCTGCATGGTGAAGCAGGGCCACCAATACTCATAGTTACAACTGTAGAACTTGAATATGCATTGAAAATAATTTAACAATCTATCATTGCTTTATATTTTAGTTCTAGAAAGTAATTCCATGCTTCTTACGTAAACAGATCCAATACCTAATGGAGGACAGATTGTTTGTGATGCACGATACTACATTCCCGCAACCATAACAAGTGAATGTGGTTCACATGTTCGCATTGTATCCCAGTATTCCTTTGTGTAACGTTATGTAGTGGCGGATATCTGTTTCTTTATTTTGTGTGGGAGTGTGAAACATGTTAGAAATTCACTAATGAACTTCTGAAAAGTCTCTTTTCAAGGCAAGCATTAGAAGAAGGATTAGTATAATAATGTTAGGGCGACCAATACCCGATCTAAAAATTGAGGTAAAATTGAAAGGAAGTAGAAATTCTGTTTATATTATGAAGAAAAGTCGGCGCAAAGACTTCATTTTTCTAAACTTTTTCCCGCAGCACCTTATTTTAGACACGAGCCGCCACTGCTTCCGAGTAGCATTAAACCAGACACGAAAACAATGGAACATAAATTGCAGTAGGGTTACAATATCATGATGTCAACAAAGTGGGGGATTTCAGTTAACGACATTTATTTTACATACTTTTCATTTCCTTTGACTTTTTACAGATAATCCTGTCATAATATTGAGTACAAGTTACATTTTTCATGTTGTACGTTATGACCAACATTAACTTTACATTTTCGGCAGGAAGCTTGTTTCGCTCATCTATCCACTGAACATTTAGCAGAGAAAATATTCCCTCTACAGTTGCATTATGTGCAGGTATGGCAACATCAACATTATTACTCATGTTTTCGTACCATTTCTTGGCAACATTTTTCCCTACCAGAGCTCATTTTGTGGTAAGTTCTTAAAGCACTTATTTCATCAAAGAGTATAGAGTCATCACCGTTGTATTGGCTCATCCACTTATTCATGTAATTATAACTAACAGTATAAACAGTATAAATATCACTTTCAAAGACTTTAGCTAAATTTCCATCATCACATTTACAAATAATTTCCTTTACATTTAAAGGAAAACCAAAAAACGGGTGGTTTTGCGAAATATTCGAAAACTGAACGGGTGTCGGAGGAGGGCCTCAAAAATGGGTGATATGGTAACCCTAATTGTAAAAGATTGAAACATTTGACAACACTGTAGTAATGAGCGGTGCTTTCTGTACTTGTGTACGTCAAGATAAACATGATCTTATTATAGGCACGAGAGAATACATTGCACTGATAGTTAAACTGACGGAAATCCACGTTTTCTTGTAGTAGGATTTTGTCTATTTCTTATGATTTGCCTTTAAATAGAGCTTCTCGAGCAACTTCATAAATATCACCCGACTGGTAACCCGAGAAGCTCTACTATTAGTCATCGCCGTCAAAGCTTCGCCATTAACGATTCTGAAACATCTCAGAAAGCTGAAGGTTCAAATATCTTAAACATAACGCTCTTTTAATTAAAGTCGTGAGCCATTTTTAGAAAACCAAAACGTAGAAATGTAATCCATGTAAAGTTTAGTCTGGAAGCTTTGGTATTTAACCAAAACATGCAGGTAATAATCATCTCTCCATTGTTGTTTGTCACACGATCGTCATTGTTGTAGTGTTGTTAGCGCGCCAACTGCCCATTATAACGTCAGTTCTCTCTCAGAAACGACACGCGCAACATCGCTCTTGTCGGAAATACTCCTTCCATCCCTCTTTTATTTGTTGATGTCCTTCCATCCCTCTTTTATTTGTTGATTTCCTTCCATCCCTCTTTTATTTGTTGAGTTCCTTCCATCCCTCTTTTATTTGTTGATTTCCTTCCATCCCTCTTTTATTTGTTGATTTCCTTTCATCCCTCTTTTATTTGTTGATTTCCTTCCATCCCTCTTTTATTTGTTGATTTCCTTCCATCCCTCTTTTATTTGTTGATTTCCTTCCATCCCTCTTTTATTTGTTGATTTCCTTCCATCCCTCTTTTATTTGTTGATTTCCTTCCATCCCTCTTTTATTTGTTGATTTCCTTCCATCCCTCTTTTATTTGTTGATTTCCTTCCATCCCTCTTTTATTTGTTGATTTCCTTCCATCCCTCTTTTATTTGTTGATTTCCTTCCATCCCTCTTTTATTTGTTGATTTCCTTTCATCCCTCTTTTATTTGTTGATTTCCTTTCATCCCGCTTTTATTTGTTGAGTTCCTTCCATCCCTCTTTTATTTGTTGATTTCCTTCCATCCCTTCTTTATTTGTTGATTTCCTTCCATCCCTCCTTTATTTATTGATTCCCTCCTCCCTCTTTTATTTACGTATTTACTTCTCTCTCCGTCTCTTCATGCCCTTTGTTGTCTCTCCTTTTCTTTTATCCATTTACTTCCCTTTTCCTTCCTTTGTCCTTAGCTCAGTAATTATCTACATCTTCTTACTCTTCCTGAGCCTTTACTTCCCAATTCCTTGTTCCATTCTTTTCTTCTCTTCTTATCTCTTTCCCTTTCATTTAAATTCTTTGTCCTCCAGTTCAAGGATCATCTCTTTCCATTACCCTCTCTCCCTTCAGTCTCTTTTAAATTTTTACCTTCCTGCATGTTACTGTCTCCTTGCCACCCTCTGCCCCGACCCTGATTCTCTTTTATCTGTTTCTCTATCTATTTGCATTCCTGTTGTGAATTATTTCCATCACTCTCTCCCTTTCCTTCATTTCCCTTTCCATCTTTATGATTTTCCCTTTGTCTTTCTCTCTTTTAACAATTTTCCTCCTTCAGTCTGTTTGTCTCTTTCCCTTTCTCCCAGACAGTTCATCCTTATTTCCGTACTGACCAAATTCTGCTGTTCTATATATGCTGATATAATCATGCTGTACTATATGTAAGTGGAGATTTGTGTTAAAGTGTGATATAAGGAAGACTTCAGGTAAGTTAAAATATGTCAACCAAATTTCAGTCTCTATTTTACAAATGGCAGCCAATCAGTTTTATGCTGACGGACTTCAATAAGTAATGTATGATTGTGTTTCTTGCTCAAGTTTATTTTATTACAAATCCAAATACACTACATTATTTGCCAGTTAATTGGCTGCATTTACCTTTGTTCCACATTATGTGTTCATTCAATTCTACGTTCAAGAGGCATCCAATTCCAATCATGGTCAGGGTGAGTTATCTAAATAATGTTTCTGATTATAAGGAAAGATGAATGTCAGGTAACTCTAAGCTCTATGTACCCTGTACTCATTTGAACATCATTTCATTCATTGTCCATTATGACTTAACGTTACACGTTTTCTCTTATCCTGACTCTAAGCTCTATGTACACTGTACTCATTTGAACATCATTTCATTCATCGTCCGACATGACTTAATGTTGGTGGTATTCTCTTATCCTGAAAGATGAATGATAACTCTAAGCTCTATGTACCCTGTACTCATTTGAACATTTCATTCATCGTTCGTTATGACTTAACGTTAGACGTTTTCTCTTATCCTGAAAGATGAATGTCAGAAAATTCTAAGCTCTGTGTACCCTGTACTCATTTGAACATCATTTCATTCATCGTCCGATATGACTTAATGTTGGTGGTATTCTCTTATCGTGAAAGATGAATGTCTGGTAACTCTAAGCTCTATGTACCCTGTACTCATTTGAACATCATTTCATTCATCGTCCGATATGACTTAATGTTGGAGGTTTTCTCTTATCCTGAAAGATGAATGATAACTCTAAGCTGTATGTACCCTGTACTCATTTGAACATCATTTCATTCAGCATCCGATATGACTTAACATTGGAGGTTTTCTCTTATTCTGAAAGATGAATGTCTGGTAACTCTAAGCTCTATGTACCCTGTACTCATTTTTCACTCAGCGTCCGATATGCCTTAACGTTGGTGGTTTTCTCTTATTCTGAAAGATGAATGTCTGGTAACTCTAAGCTCTATGTACCCCGTACTCATTTGAACATCATTTCATTCATTGTCCGGCATTACTTAACGTTGGAGGTTTTCTCTTATCCTGAAAGATGAATGTCAGGTAACTCTAAGCTCTATGTACACTGTACTCATTTGAACATCATTTCATTCATCGTCTAATATGACTTAACGTTGGACGTTTTCTTTTATCCTGAAAGATGAATCTCAGGTAACTCTAAGCTCTATGTACACTGTACTCATTTGAACATCATTTCATTCATCGTCTGATACAACTTAAAGTTGGTGGTATTATCTTATCCTGAAAGATGAATGTCTGATAACTCTAAGCTCTATGTACACTGTACTTTATGAACATCATTTCATTCATCGTCCGACATGACTTAACATTGGAGGTTTTCTCTTATCCTGAAAGTTGAATGTCTGGTAACTCTAAGCTCTATGTACACTGTACTTATTTGAACATCATTTTATTCATCATCCGATATGACTTAATGTTAGACGTTTTCTCGTATCCTGAAAGATGAATGTCTGATAACTCTAAGCTCTATGTACTCTGTACTGATTTGAAATCATTTCTTTCATCGTCCGATACGACTTAACATTGGAGGTTTTCTCTTATCCTGAAAGATGAATGTCTGGTAACTCTAAGCTCTATGAACCCCATACTCATTTGAACATTATTTATTTCATCGTCCGTTATGACTTAACGTTGGAGGTTTCTCTTTTCCTGAAAGATGAATGTGTGATAACTCTGAGCTCTATGTACCCTGTACTCATTTGAACATCATTTCACTCAGTGTCCGATATGACTTAACATTGGTAGTTTTCTCTTATTCTGAAAGATGAATGTGTGGTAACTCTAAGCTCTGTACCCTGTACTCATTTGAACATCATTTCATTCATTGTCATTCTTATGACATAACGTTGGAGATTTTGTCTTATCCTGAAAGATGAATGTCTGGTAATTGTAAGCTCTATATACTCTGTACTTATTTGAACATCATTTTATTCATTGTCCGATATGACTTAACGTTGGAGGTTTTCTCTTATCTTTAAGAGGAATGTCAGTTAACTCTAAACTCTATGTACCGCGTACTCATTTAAAGTGTTTATTTTCTATGAAAGTTCCAAAGAACTGTACAGCTTCTCAGAAAGACACTGCTTATTTTATAGTAACTTCTAAATCTATGTAACGGAGTGCTTAATATTTCTTTGTTGTAGCACAAAATTTTGAGTAGCCACTCTCCGCAGAGATGCTTGTTTAACTTTCACAGCATTGTGTGGCCTTTCCGATCTATCAGTCTTGTTTTGACAGTGCTTGATCCTCATATACACTTTGTTTATTTGCAGTGAAAGGCTATCAAGAAATACAATTATGTGCATTACTTATTGAATGAGCTAGTACCTAGATCTACTTTCATGTTTCTAAGTTAAGTAGTTTTTTGTTCCTTTTTTAGGTGGATAATTTTCTGGAAAAGCTATCTACAATGACTAGAGAGGAAGAACAGATGAATCATTTTAAAAATATAGCAAAACGGTGAGTACATTGCTCATTACCAGTTAAAACATCAGCTAGCACGCACCAATAAACACAAATGGCCTAAACATTGTTTTATTTACTTCTCCCAGCAGGACCAAGTATTCAGTATCTGATGTTCAGATTTTAGAGAAAGTAAATGTTTTGAGAACCCCTAAATCAAGAAGCTCATCTTTAGATAAAGGTCTTGTCCCATGTAGTAGTGTTTTGTTTTACATGTAGAGTTCTAGATTTTCACATGTGATAAGTTTGAGCAATTGCTTTATTTCAATAAACATGTTTAAATATGTAACTAAATGAAGCATTTTTTGTAGATTTTCTGCAAAAAAATAAATTTTTAATTTTAACATAAAGTAATACAAAATTTAATTTTACTTTTTGCTCTGAGAGAGGACCCTTTAAACTCAAGAAAATAAACAAACTGAAAATAAGTTTCAGAAACTATTTGTAGTTGGTTTATTAATACTCGTCACTTACTTGTTTATATTATGAGAGACTAGTTTCAAAGGCATTCGCCTCAATTTTCTGTCTCTTTCCAATGGAGGCGAATGCCTTTGAAACTGGTCTCTCATAATATAAACAAGTAAGTGACGAGTATTAATAAACCAACTACAAATAGTTTCTGAGATTAATTTTGACGTCACTGTTACTAAATTCCTCCAAACACATATATGAAAATAAGTTGTCATCATTGTCTATTTGCAATCATTCCAAAAGGTAAAAGCCGCTGATAGAGCCGTAGTTATTTAAGGCTATATATAAAAGGATCACGTAATATAGTGTGATCCATATAAACCTGAACCATTTCAATAGGCCATAATTTCCCTTTGAAAGCTCGTAGAATGTAAACTTTTTTTTTTAATGATCTCCGTTGCTCTAGGAGAATTGATAATACTAACAATTGTTGACAGTTGACGGTCTTAAAGTGCAGTCATAACAGCAACATGCAGTACTCGCTACAAGAGCGTGTTTACATTTTGAAAACTTAGTGGAAGACAAATTCTTTGGTAACAACACACCGGAAATTTTGAAGAGAATTTAATGAACACTCTGTTCCAACAAAGGGAACAATTTTATTGCTCGTAAGAAAGCTGAAGACAACTGGTATACTCATTAGTGAGTGTGGAAAACAGACTGCCATTGAATGCAAAGACTGTTACAGATGTTCAGAGAAAAGGCTATTGACAGTTGTTGTACTGTTGATGGTTTCAGGGAACTCCTATTCCACGTCCAGACATTCTCTCCATAATGTGGTTTACAGATGAGGCATGGTTTCATCTGTCACATAAAACACCAGATATTGGGCTGCTGTGATCCATGAAACCCCACTGCATGATGAAAAGGTTGGGGTATGGTGCGCAGTGTTTGCTTCTAGGATCGTTGGTCCCATTTTCTTTGATACGACTGTAGACACTGATGTTTATATGGGTATCTTCAAGACATTTGTGGAGCAGCTGGATGATATCGAATTGAGAGAAGGTTATTTCCAGCAAGATGGAGCAACGTACCATACATCTAATGACATCATGGAACTTGTAACCAGTTTCTTTGATAATCGAATAATCTCAAAAGGTCTGTGGCCCCCCAGATCCCCTGACCTAACCTCACCGGATGTTTTTCTTGTGGGGGTATCTAAAAAATGGAGTGTATAAGAATAGGTGATAGACAATTGATGTTCTCAAGGAATCCATTCAAACCGAAATAAGTAACATTGGCAAGGACTTTCTCCGTAAAACTTGAGAGAATATGGTGAGATGAGTGCAAACATGTATAGAAGCTGGTGGAGGACACTTTGAACGTTTTCTCTGAGATGTAAATAGCGTAATATAATCTCCCAATTGTGTATTATATTCTCCCAAAGTTGTATGTGTGTTCTATTATTGGTTCAAAAGTTATGGCCTATTGAAATAGTTCAGGTTTATATGCATCGCACTGTATTAAAATGCAAGTGCTGTTTGTTTGATAAACAAAGACAGAACATCCACATGCTTCTGTGCTACATACACGCTGACTGAAAAGTTGGTAAAATTCCCCATGAAGCAGTAAATACTTTAACCCAGGGTACCTATGCCCCTTGGAATGATGGGTGAAGTAAGACAAAATCTTTAACACTACCTATGGATTTTTGGGGGGGGGGGATTACCCCAGGTCGCTAAGTGAATGCTGGGTTGGTTAATTACATCTCTCACTTTCCTGTCTCTCCATTATCATTTCACATTATCTCTCATCTGGTGCCCTCTTTCAGGGTAGAAGTGTTGGCGGGAGTCTCGGCAGTACATGACAGGATGATATGCTCATGGTAAAACTTCTTGTGGTAGAACGGTCTTCAGGCCTGGCCTGGTGGGCCGTTTCAGGATCATGGTGGCTGAGATGCTAGTTGTTCTGGTGTACCAGGAAGTTTCGAACTGATAAAGTGTAGGGACCCTGCTGTCTGTACTGTCATGGTTCCTTGGGTTTCTCTTCTCGCCTCATCCTTCCTCCCGGGGGTGCCTCACTTGGGGGCACAGGTACAATAGAGGAAGTTTGGACCTCTATGCCGAATTCCCTCCATGGTGTAGTCCAGTCCAGTACAGACCTTGGCTTACACATCTCCTGAGAGGCTAGGAGTCAGAAACCTTCCCAACATGGAGGACAAGGATTTGCAGTGATTTTAATTCTCTGCCCTTGCAACATCGATATTGTGTATCACCCAATGTGATGAAAGGTAATGTGAAATGAGAAATTAAATGAATTTGATACATAAGAAAGTTGGGGAATGTAATTTTCCTTACCATTATGCGCCTAGGATCTGGGAATACCCCATGGGTCGGAAGGCTAACCATGGAAATGGAACACATTGGATGTTAAAGGGGTATCCAAGATGCTTAACTACTTCTGTTTCTATGTTAATATTGGGTACAAGAATTGGTTTGTTTATTGTACCTTTTGTGTTTGTTTCAGATGTACAGCAAATGATCTGAAAATGATAATTCGACTGGTAAAACATGACTTGAGGATAAATGCTGGACCTAAGCACATGTACGTAACTAAACTTAAGGTTTCTTAGTGATTTGATATATAACTATCATATAGCCTCGTCTGCTTGCTATCGTTTATTTTTTAGAAACTTACTCTTTCTATGTTCCTGAGATTAATGTTTGCAGAATTAGTTTCATTACCAATAGTAGCTGAAGGAGACCAAAGATAGGCAAATACAAAATATGAGAAACAGCTGTTAGCACTTCACAATAATTATTTAAATAGACAAATGTGATTGGAGGAAATAGTCACGCCATATTATCAACCATGTTGTGAGCACATGCCCTGTCAAAGAACTTTAGAAGTTTTGCTTTGCTGTTTTCGATGTTTGAGTAACTTATATGATAGCACTTTTACGTTAAGATTAAATGCAAAGGTGTGTTTACTGTGTAATATATTTTTCCTTTTGTAGATTAAAAAGTGACTGAATACTTACAGCAGTTTCTCAAATATTTGATTTCATCAGATAATCTCACCTCATTTATAAATTGAAAATTAGGGCACAGGTCTTTCTGCGGAATAACAATGCTAAATAAGTATATGTAGCCACTTAGGCAATGACTTGAAAGTACTACTGGCATGCAAATGAAAGAGAAATTTTACGTAGCTAATTGGAATCTGAGAACAGACGAATTCCTTAAGCAACTTCCATTTCTGAACTTTCCTTTGATAATACCTTCACCACAAGAATATATCTTCATTTTTAATAATTATATTTGTTCTGTTTCTGTTCACAAATTCAAAAGCTATGTTGCAAAGAATGGTGTAGAAGCTTATTTTTCAAAGGTCGGCTAAATGGGATCATTGTTTACTGCTTGAAGCACTTTTGTAATTGCAGTGGCTCATGTTTTTTTTTCAAAGAAGCTATGAACGTTGCGACAAATAACACGTTTATCAAATTCATCACATTCACTTTCCGCAACTGGCTTTGTTCTTTTTCTGTTGTTTTCCTGGAACATCATAAATATATAAGTTAACTACTGTAGGAACTTTCGCAGTGGCTTACAGTGCTCTAATTTCTTTGAATCTGTTAATGTTTGAATAACCTTTTTTTGGATTTTCAGTACCTCCACTATCTTTGAATTGCTACCCCACAGCAACAAACCATATCAAAAATACTCTGAGAGAATGAAAAATATACCATACAAACATATTCTTTTGATACAGCTCTTTTAGGTTTCCTAATAGGTTCTGTAAACTTCACTCAGTTTATGAATATAACATGCTTCTTTAATTACTAGAAAATTGAAGCTAGCTACAGTGAAACAATAAATATTACACAAATAAACATTTTTGCCACTTAGGCTTCACTTATTTTAACAAATTGGTGTTGATACTTCTTTTCAAATGGAAATCGATTTCGCAAACAAATCGTTTGCATCCTCAGTCCACAGATAAACTCTGTTGTCAAGGATAATATTTACCATGCCTTTCTTATGTCTTTTTAGTATTACCAACATCTGAAAACAAACAAACAAACAAACAAACCTGGTTTTTTTCATTTTCAGATGTTGGTAATACTAACAACCTAAGAAAGGCATGGTAAACATTATCCTTGACAACAGAGTTTATCTGTGGACTGAGGATGCAAACGATTTGTTTGCGAAATCGATTTCCACTTGAAAAGAAGTATCAACACCAATTTGTTAAGATAAGTGAAGCTTAAGTGGCAAATATTTTTATTTGTGTAATATTTCTTTAAATTGTTTGTAATGACTACACACTGCTCAATCTACTTGTACACTTCACTGTTGTACAAAATATTTATGGAAATTAGTTACGGTACAGTATAACCATGGAAGCAAAGAACAAATATTTCCATTATTTCATATCTTGATTTTTTTATGCTGGATTATTGAGATTTTGGTCACCAAACCAGACTATTACATCACACCTCAGATAATACTGCTTGCTACTTCACACATTTAAACAAAGGAGTTTTTGGAATGTTGCTTTAATGTTCTCACAGTCAAAAGCTATGTTCAAAACTCTGTGGGAACATATGCAAGGCAATAATGTAAAGTTTCGTTTCTTTTCAATTATTATGTAACCTAAAGTTAGACAAAACAATTTTAAATAATAAAAAACTTAAAACATTTAAAAGTGTCAAATGTTAATCTTATAGTGTTTAACCACCATCCCTACCTGGAAGTCAAACTTGGTAAACATGGTGGATGTCCAAGAAGTAACAATTTCAGACATTGTGAAGATGCACTATTGTGATAAAAGAGAACTTTTTTTTAAGAAAGGTATCAACATTGGGACTAAATATTGTCTTTTATTTGTTCAGTACAGAAGTGTAATACTCATTGGTGATATCTCTGCCCTTCTGGAGATAGTGTATAAGGACTACTGTATAAAAATAAAGAAGAAGCCATTTATGTTAAATAAAATTTTCTATTATTAAATTATAGATGTGTCATATTTATTACACATCAGCTTCACTGTGGTGTTCCAATACAGTTAAATTTCAAAAATGTTTTATGTTTCTTTTGTTGTTGAACCCTTCAAAACAAAGTACTTATCACGGTTCATATACATGTTAACACTGTGTTTACATGACAATTACAAAGAAGTAAATGCAAATATCTGGTTCCAAACAGGATACTTACAGTGTTATATAAGTACTAATTTGTTTTAAAGACGTTTATTGCTCCATTTTAATGTTTACCTTATCTTTTACAAAATAATGCCGTCCTGCTTTTTATAGCATCTTCACCAGTAAGAGAATCACCTCATTGCTTCTGAGTTATCAAATGTAATGCTGTCTTTTATAAAATAAGTAATAATGATGAAACCAGCCTAACACTTTCACTATATGCTTGTTGTTTTAGAGGTTGTATGGTTTAAGCAGAACCATGCTTTTATTGCATCAGCTGGTATGCAGGGTTTAGAGCATTAGTAACATGGCGCTGGACATTGTTCAAATGGTACACACAGGAAGTTGCAGTATCTTGTCTTTCCTCAGTAACCTTGAACCGTTAAGTCCTACTTTGGTTAATTTTGTTACAGACTAGAAGCAGTGCATCCTGATGCTTATCAAGCATTTCAGACATCACGTGATCTTGATGCTGTTATTTCTCGAGTACTCACAAAACCTGGGCCTGAGTCCTCTGGGTCCCCCATTAAGAAAGGGGCTCTCAAAATTTCTGTTAGCCTCATGACTCCTGTGCTTCCTATGTTGGTAAGATATTTTAATGATTGTCTTATAAATTGACTTTTGTGTTGTAAATTTCAGGCATCAATAATATGACACTGCATAGCTAATGAGAAGCAGTTTTCTTGATTTAACCCTTGCATGGCAGCCAAGATGTAACAGCCATAGCCAACTTCTGAAAAGAAGTCTCCCCAGTAATTGTGTACAGTCAATTTTGAGAAGTTCAGTATATGCTTTCTGACAGGTTTTATGGTGGCATACAAACCTTTCCAGGAATTAATGATAGGCCTAGCCTGCAGTATAGCTGAGCTAAGTTAGTGTTTAGTGTTGTAATATTTAGGGACAATGTACATAATTGTATAGTTAACCCTCTATTACATGTGCTGCAGACTATGAGTCTGCAGTTTTAATTTTCTGTCAACAATTAATTAGAAAATCAAGATTTCTGTTAGCAGCTGTTTCTATGTTCCCCTCCACCCTTAACAAATTACCACCAATAAATTGGAGACAGTCATTATTGTTTGAAGGAGAATATTGGTGAGGTGTGCAACTCTTTCAATTCTGTTAGGATGTTTCGCTGGTAAAAGAGGCTTCTCCCTTGTAATATTACAAAATATAAGTCATAAGGTTTATAAAAGTTGTTTATATATTTAGAAAATTTAGTTATAAACGAAGGTCATTCAGCTAAATGCTCCTACAAGCATGAACTGCATCAGGGAAATATTGGGTTTACCAAAAGCGAATTTACTCCTACAGCTCCACAACTAAATGGGACGCAATGAGAACAGCAACCACCGTGAATGATTTGCTTGAAAGTGACAGTGAGAATCATTTTTATGAAAAAATAAACTTCCTGAACAATTTTTCTAAAATAATGTTTTAATATGTATTCATAAAAGCAGTTAAAATAGAACAGATGTCAATATCAGTTACTATAAGTGGTTTAAGAGTAAATTATGACTTTAAATTACTTATTTTCAGCAGTAATGCCTAAATGTATTATGTTTGTGAATTCCCTTAAGTTTTATACTGTTCAGATCCAAATATATTATATTTTGAAACAATAACACTAAAATCATGCATCAAACTTGTACAAAAACTAATGAGGACTCTTGGTCCGGGGGTGTGTAATGGAGATAAAAAGATTGGCATGCAGTGGAGGGTTAATGTATTTTAGTAACAAGTGTTGGCTGCCCTGCATACTTCAGTGTGATTATATGCCCAGTAAGTTGATATTTATAATGGTTAAGTTATGTTAATGAAACATTTTCTATCAAGAAATAACTCCAGTCATTAATTCTCAATATATATTACACCAAAAAATGTGAGGCTTTGACTCCAGATGATGTTTGACTTTATTGTGATGTTTCAGAAACAGTAATAGAGGGTTTATAGTCTGCTCTTCACAACCAGTGATTACCACTTTTATATACTTTTATAGTCTTCAATGTCTATTGCCTCTGTTGTACTTAACAAAGTTGAATTAAATAATATACAGGGTGTTCAAGTTTTAGAAAACATTCCTTGCATTTAGAGGATAACAAATTCTCCGGAAATCGTTTATTTCCATGGTAGAGCTCCGTTTCTATCACTCTACTTACACAATAAGATATGTAATACGTAGCTGTCCTGTAGCCATAACCCACAACAGAACAGTGGTTCATCTGTACAGTATTAAACATTTGCTTTTACATCTGGAGCCTAGCCAGAGCAGAGCCAGAGCCATGTCAGAGTTAAGTTAAAGAATGAAGTTAGAGTGAGGCCAGAGCAAAGCCAGAGCTGGACTGGAGCGGGGCCGGAGCCTAGCCAGAGCCATGTCAGAGTTAAGTTAAAGAATGAAGTTAGAGTGAGGCCAGAGCTGGACTGGAGCGGGGCCGGAGCCTAGCCAGAGCCATGTCAGAGTTAAATTAAAGAATGAAGTTATAGTGAGGCCAGAGCGTGACCAGAGTGGGACTGGAGCCTAGCCAGAGCAGAGCCAGAGCCATGTCTGAGTTAAGTTAAAGAATGAAGTTAGAGTGAGGCCAGAGCAAAGCCAGAGCTGGACTGGAGCGGGCCCGGAGCCTAGCCAGAGCCATGTTGGAGTTAAATTAAAGAATGAAGTTATAGTGAGGCCAGAGCGTGACCAGAGTGGGACTGGAGCAGGGGCCGGAGCCTAGCCAGAGCGCAGCCAAAGCAAAGTTAAAATAAAGTCAAAGTAAAGTTATAGTAAAATAAAACATAGTTTTTTAATGGGCACTGATGACAATGGAGTTGAGTGCCCTTATGTATAAATCATCATTATTTTACATTGATTAAATTGGGTGGAGATGATACATTTTGCCGTTGCTTTCATTATGTTACAGTACAGCACGTAGTCTGCTTGTTAGGCACCGGTACTCACAAAAGAGTTCCTCCTCATTTCAGGCTTTCTGTCCATTTATTTCTGAACAGCAGGTTTACTGCTAGATGGATGAAAGAGGTGCACCAATTCCATTCCCTCCACACTCACCTGACTTAAACCCACTAGATATTTATTTGTGGGGATATTTTAAATCTCTTGTTTATGCAACTCCAGTTCCAGAAGTAGATACTTTTAGTGCTCTTTTTGTGGAAGGCTGCCTTACAAATGAGATTCTCCAAGACTAACTCAGCGCAGTGATAAACAAAAAGGTTTTTGGAAAAACAAATCCATACTAAATGCCTTTTATGCATTCATTATGGGAACACTAGAAGGAATTGAAAATGAGAGAAATAACAGTTGGTATTCCGTTGTTTAAGGACTATGATACAATGAAGCACAAAATTAATACAATTTTGAGTCGAACTAATACTCAATGCTCCATTTATTGCTAATATTTACCTAGAACGCGTTTCGTTAGGATCTTCCTAACATCATCAGCTGTTGTCGACTAATGGATGCCGGTTCAGTGAACTCCTCGGAGGTGATAGGTGCGTCTCTGTCGGTATCTTGATGAACTTGAAATTTGGGTTTCCTTCAAAGGTAGTTTCGAAATTAAACAATTTACTTTCATATTTCTTTATAAAGATTTTTTCCCTCGTGGTTAATGCAGCTGGACCTTGGACACTTTTTAGTAAGTGAATTTCTCGTTCTATGTCATGATTTTCCTTGCAAAAATGGTACGCTACCGCCGATTTATCTATTTCTTTAAGTGCTTAAAGAGCACTTTAGGAACATCAGGAATAAAGAAATAGATAAATCGGCGGTAGCGTACCATTTTTGCAAGGAAAATCATGACATAGAACGAGAAATTCACTTACTAAAAAGTGTCCAAGGTCCAGCTGCATTAACCACGTGGGAAAAAATCTTTATAAAGAAATATGAAAGTAAATTGTTTAATTTCGAAACTACCTTTGAAGAAAACCCAAATTTCAAGTTTATCAAGATACCGACAGAGACGCACCTATCACCTCCGAGGAGTTCACTGAACCGGCAACCATTAGTCGACAACAGCTGATGATGTTAGGAAGATCCTAACGAAACGCGTTCTAGGTAAATACTAGCAATAAATGGAGCATTGAGTATTAGTTCGACTCAAAATTGTATTAACAGTTGGTATATTTATGGACTTGAGTAAGGCCTTTGATTTAGTGGATCATGATATATTATTGACAAAACTCGAGGCTTATGGAGTGCATGGGGTAGCTTATGAGTGGTTCAAGTCTTACATAACTGAAAGACAACAAATTACTGGAATAAATTGTGATAACAATACTAAAATCTGAAATAAGGTAGTAAGGTGTGGAGTTCCTCAAGATTCAAATCTAGGCCCCTTACATTTTTTAGTATACATTAATGATCTACCAGTTAATGTAACACATGCTGAGACTATATAATATGCAGATGATACTAATTTTATTCTCAAAGACAGTAATTCCACTGATCTACAAATTCAAGCTGACAATACAATGATAAATATGGAGAAATGGCTAACAGCAAATAAACTAGTGTTAAATGGGAAAAAGTGTCAACTGCATGTGCATTACTCACTCTAATAGAAGTAATAAATCAGTAGGACCAAACATTTTATATAACAAACAAATTATTGAATATGTCTCTGAAACAAAAGTTTTAGGAGTTGTAATTGATAAATACTTAGATTGGAAAAGTCATATTAAAAATGTTATAGCAAGGATAAATAGAGCACATTATGTAATATATGTCTTAAAAAGCATCAGTAACCTCCAAACACTAAAAATGATTTACTTCTCTTATGTGCAATCCATGCTTGCTTATGGTATATTTATATAGGGATCCAGTAGTGAAATAAGTGCATTATTTATAATGCAAAAGAAAATACTTAGACTAATGCTAAATCTGCATAGGACAGCATCATGTAAACCATACTTTAGGCAAAATCACATTCTGACACTTCCGAGTCTGTATATTTTAGAAACTGTGTGTTTCATAAGGGACAATATTCACTTATATAGCATAAACAATACTGTTCATACACATAGAACTAGAAATAGTAATAAAATACACATAGACAGCCAGAACAACAAAAAAGGTAAATTTCATATTGCATAAGGGCATACACATGTATAATGAAATCATAAATAGAATCCACAATACCAGTCAAACTAAGTTTAGGAAAGAAGTTAAAAACTTTTTAATTGAGCAAACCTTCTACAGTGTGCAGGAGTTTTTTGATTACTTTAGAAATTAGTTTAAGACAGTATACATCATTAACAAATTATTGTATATACATTCTGTGAATAATTTTTATCTGTAACTTTCTAAATATGTGAATTAGTCTCTAAAACCTGGTGGAATTGTGAATCTATATGTTAATCTGTAACTTTGTATATTTAATGTAATTCTTATTATTGTAATGTTGCCTCTGAGTATATATTATTTGTATTCATGTTATTGTTTAAACCAATATTCAATATCTATACTTCTTGTTTAAAATTGACGAAGCCATGAATTTGTAAAAAAATTCTTAAGGTGAATAAAGACATACATTAGGGAGTCCATGCCACGGCGTGTTGACGAATCATTGGAACTAATAGCGGCCATTTGGAACATGTGCTGTGATTTCCTGTTTTCGTACCATACTGTCACTGAGTGTTGTTGTATGGGGTTCAGCTGTAGGAAACAAACAATTTCTGGAGCCATCTTCATATAATATTTTTTTATCCTCTAGCTGCAAGAAATATTTTCCCAAATGTTTGACATCTTGTTTAAGCTATTGTAGTTGTATTACTAAATGGTCATGTAATATAGCAAGCACTACATTTCAGGCAGAAGCATGCAAGTCTGTGGAGTACGCAATGAAGAAGTGTCCAAATGGGATGTACTCGGAGATAAAATATGATGGTGAAAGGGTCCAAGTACATAAAAAAGGAGATGAGTTCAAGTATTTCTCACGCAGTCTCAAACCAGTCATGAGACATAAGGTTAGCTTTGTTGGAAGTTAATTGTTCTTGTATACTATTATGGCTGCATTATAAGTTGGTGATTGACAGTTAAAGGAGAGAGGATAGAAGCGTTGCCACCTTCCTGCCCCTCTCTACATGCTAGGTAACAGAGATAATGGGTAGTGGGGAGGAGGAAGTTCGGTTGCATTAATGCACATGCACATATTCCTGAAGTTTGTATACTGCAGTACTAATTGTAAGACTATGTACGTTTCTTAAGTGCACACTTACCTAATTACAGCATATGAAATCCTCAGAATGGCCAAAAAATAAATGGGTAGCTACAGTTCAGATTTAAAGAAACAAAAGAGCCATACCTATACAGAATGATGCATTGTATTTCAGCGGGAATATGCTGCTTATCTGAAAGTCTCTGCTGTAGTTGCTACTGCTTTTCCCATGCTTATCGTCAGAGCGGCTGCAACCTCCCAGGGAAATGATGAGTTCTTCCACTCTTTCTTCAAAAATGCCTTCATTTTCGCATGCTGCCACTATAAGTTTTTTGTATGACAAACAGCATCTTTCCAATTTTTAGCACTTATTTTTGTTCTTGCTTCTTCTTTTAGTTTTATAACAGATGTTATAGTGAAATCAGTGAATGTTGCGCGCTACATATCCTTTATTTGGATCCAAATCAACTCTATTACATTAAAGTAGTAATGGTAGGGATGAAGTCTGATAATTTTGTGGCCTTTTTCTGCAAAAATTTCATTGAATTACATATAAGTACTGTAAGGGTTTCATGTTAGAACTGGCCAGACAGGTAAGAAGGGTTGGTCATTAACCTCAAAAGGGAAGTTTATTTCACTGTTAACTGGAAAAGTGGGAGACAAATCAATGTTCTACGAGAGGGATTCTTGTTCAGAGATTCGTCAGAGTAAGTAGTGTTTAGGAAGAGAGCATGGTATTTAGGAGATGAGTTTCACGTAATGGAAAACTAAGCAACGTATATAGGGAAACATGTGTGTGGGTGAAACTCCACATAGAAAGGGAAGGCAACAAGTAATAAAGGAAAAGAAAAACAAAGCAGTCTGTTATGTACTACTCCTGAGATCAAACATCCATGCAGCCCTGAGCTGTAAACGAACCCAGAAAACCTCATAAGAAATTCCTTGAAACTAAATCTGCACCTGTTCCCTTCCAACAATGCATACCGTCTCATACAAAAGAGTAACGAATGACAACGGTATTCTGATACAGCTGATTCATAAGCAAAGCAACAATAATATCAGTGTCTGTTTACTGCAAATCTCAACATGCCGATATAAGAGCAGTATGCATAAAGCACATGATGTAATGTGATAGACCTCGCAATGCAGGATAAGCATGCCTGGTTGCTAGGCGACTGCAATGATGTGTCAATGGCGTGTTCATCCTTTCTCACTTGGTGCAAACGTCAATCACCAACTTATGACGCAGCAGCTATAACAGTGTCTACGATAAGGTTTAAAGAGTAGATTAAGACAGCAAAATTTAATGTAGTGGTAGAACAACAGAAGATACATGGTTCAAACTCCAGTGATGACAATAATTTTTTCACTTAATATTCTACCTTACAACAGTGGGACATGTTTGGTAATCCCTTTATAGCAATGTCCACTTTCTCTGTGTACTTGTTTATTTATGTTAAGATTGTTCACTGTAGTATTGCCATCTACAGTGTGATCCATATAAACCTGAAACATTTCAATGGGCCATAATTTCTCTTTGAAGGCTCATAGAATGTAGAAATTTGCTTTAATGATCTCAGTGGCTCTGGGAAAATTGATGGAAAAGGTTGGAGTATGGTGCACGGTGGCAGCTTCCAGGATCGTTGGTCCCATTTTCTTTGATACGACTGTAGACACTGAAGTTTATATGGGTATCTTCCAAGACATTTGTGGAGCAGCTGGATGATATTGAATTGAGAGGAGGTTATTTCCAGCAAGATGGAGCAACATGTCATACATCTAATGACACTATGGAACTTGTAACCAGTTTCTTTGATAATCGTATTATCTCAAAAGGTCTATGGCTCCCCCAGATCCCTGACCTAACCTCACCGGATTTTTTCTTGTGGGGGTATCTAAAAAATGGAGTGTACAAGAATAGGTGATAGACAATTAATGTTCTCAAGGAATCTATTCAAACTAAAATAAGTAACATTGGCGAGGATACTCTCTGTAAAACTTCAGAGAATATGGTGAGACGAGTGCAAACATGTATAGATGCTGGTAGAGGACACTTCCAACATTTTCTCTGAGATGTAAATAGTGTAATGTAATCTCCCAATTGTGTATTATATTCTCCCAAAGTTGTACGGGTGTCCTAGATTTGGTTCAAAAGTTATGGCCTATTGAAATGGTTCAGGTTTATATGGATTGCACTGTAGAAAATAATTTGGTTAACAGATTCAGTAAGGGGTATTCAAAAGGGGTATTACTAAAGATAGCAATCAAAGTTATCGCTGTGTGACAATAAGTTTACTATGTACCTCTGCTTCTAACAGAAGGATTACATCTTATTTCATTTAATTGTCAGTTGTATTAATGTTACAGCACTTGCAAGCTTTCTACTTACATGGTGTTTCACTAAAGCATGAAGGTTAGAGTTATGTATTTAATGAAACAGCATATCATCCTCATCTTGCTTAAGATTGATCATTATACAAGGGTTGGACACAAAGTACAGTTGCGGCGATAGTTTTATGCCAATGACCTACTTTCTTTGCCCATTGAGGAGAGTCTATACCCAAACGTCACTTGCACTTTCTGCTGGTGCTGGAAGATGGGATACAATGCAGCACAGCCATATTTCGCAAACTCGGCTTTACTAAATCGCATACCTTAAGATATATGAGCACTTGCTCATCTTGGCTACTAAGAAACAGCAACAGATATTCTTTACTACTTCCTGTTCTTTACGTTTTTACTCATACTACTTTTATATCACAAATGTTTTAATTTATGGGAAAATAAAAATCTGAGGTGATGAGGTTGTGTCTTGTAGCGCCTGAAAGCGAGTTAGCTGGTTTTCGTGGTCATAGTCCTTAATGTTTGCCACTGGTGGTCTGTCACGTAGAGGACCGCAGTTCAACTCCCGTCTCGGGAGGGTATGGGTGTATTTGTTCGTGTAAATGTTGTGTATGTAATTGCAAATAAACAGTAAAACAGAAAACAGCTGAAAATAAATCAGCAAAAAGAATAAAAGAAAGTAAACATGGTATAATGTGACTCATCGAATTGTTGTTCATTCACAGAATGAGGCTGCTATGGTGGGTGCAAGATCGTGCTTCTCACAGGTGAATGTATTGCACTCATCACACAACACGAGGTTAATGTTATAATTATAAACAACTTCAAATATTCTGGTCCAGTTTGTTTCTCTTCGCTTCCAACACATGCACACACTCACGTACATGTACACGCACACGCACAGAGTTTAGTCAACAAGGCATTCTAATCATCTGCCAAATATTTTACACCTGACAACTTACTATCATCATCATGAAGTTCTTCTTCCTCCTCTTCTTTGTCTTCTGTTTCCTCTCCTTCGCTGCAATTACCGTTGCTGCCTCCTGATAGCTGTACTATGAAGCTCTCAATCACATTTTCGAAGATTCCTTCTTTTTCAATGTAATCATTTTCAATTTTTTCAACATGCAGACACACATTTTTCCACTTTTCTTCACCAATATCAGCAACCCGTTGCTCACACAAATTTATGACATCTTGTAACTTAAAAGTTGTGTTACGACCTGCTATCCATTCTTTGATGTCGGCCCAAATAAGTTGTATGGAGTTTAGGTCGGGTGAGTAGGGTGGTAACCTCAGCACTGAATGGCCATGTGGGATAAGAGCTCGTCAATCACGTACGCTTTATGTGATGACTTGTGTGCCTTGAAGAGACTGTAAAGCTCTACTTTCAACATTTTTTCCTGAAAGGGCATGTTTCTTGCTTTAAGCTATTCTAGCATAGCTCTTTTGGCGGAGCAACTTGTAGGAGCTTTATCAATCTGCACGTTAAAATATGGAGCATTATCGATCACAAACTGGAGGCAAATTAGGAATTAGTTTCTCAATTAGCCATTTTTTGTAATTCCTTCCATTCAGATCATCATGATAGTCTCCGTTTTTTTTATTTGACTGGAACATCAAAAATTCTCCAGGAAGAAAGTCCAATTGTCCTCCTGCATGGACTATAATGACTTGGTCCCTTTGCAATAGGAACTAATAAACCAGATTTAAGTTTGAATTTATGAGTCACTTGTTTACACTCAGTCTTCACTTACTTGTTGTTGTATAATTGAAACGTTTTCAAGACTCAGTCACCAAACAGCTGAGGATGAGATCGAATGATCTTGAAAACGTTTCAATTATACAACAAGTAAGTGAAGACTGAGTGTAAACAAGTGATTCATAAATTCAAACTTAAATATGAAGAATACTTCACTGTTAATAATGCTTCTGCTTTTAATATTTATAATAAACCAGAGCTGCTGTTGTTGCTGCAGTTGTTTGGCCTTGTGTGAGTGCTATGAAGATAAGTTTCATCTTCATAGATAATCAGCCTTCCTTCTTCTCTAAACTTTTTTATGGCACGTAAATATGACTCGTACCAATTTCTTATGTCTTGTCTTTCCTATAGCAAGACCTTATTATTCCTTGTTTTCTTCCATCTGAACCCTATGCCACATAAAATGGTCTTTAAACTTGTGCTTTCCCCTTTAAAGTTTATTGAATCCTGAAGTTTCAGGAGCAGATTTTTGACAGTCGGCACAGTTTTCTCCTGAATATAACAATTATAAATTGTTTGGCAAATTACACACCTATCAAAATCATCAATCCTCAGTTGGTAGAGCACCAGCCTGCCGTGCTAGGGTTCCCGGGTACGATTCCTGGCGTGGGAGTGGGGATTTTTCTTCGACCAAGGTAATTCCCCATCTTCTCCAGAGTCTGGAAGTATGAATGAGAGTATGAATGTGTGTGTGATCTAGTGATTAAAACCCAGTGAATATGACTTAACACCTTTGAGATGTTCCAAAGGAGAAGGGCCACCGATATGACCATTGCAGTTAAAGGCGAGGTATAAATGTGTACGTGATCTAATGATTAAAACCCAACGAATACAAGTTAACACCTTCGAGATGTTCCAAAGGAGAAGGGCCACCGATATGACCATTGCAGTTAAAGGCAGGATATAAATGTGTACGTGATCTAATGATTAAAACCCAACGAATACAAGTTAGCACCTTTGAGATGTTCCAAAGGAGAAGGGCCACCGATATGACCATTGCAGTTAAAGGCGGGGTATAAATGTTTACATGATCTAATGAGTAAAACCCAACGAATACAAGTTAACACCTTCGATATGTTCCAAAGGAGAAGGGCCACCGATATGACCATTGCAGTTAAAGGCAGGATATAAATGTGTACGTGATCTAATGATTAAAACCCAATGAATACAAGTTAGCACCTTTGAGATGTTCCAAAGGAGAAGGGCCACCGATATGACCATTGCAGTTAAAGGCGGGGTATAAATGTTTACATGATCTAATGAGTAAAACACAACGAATACAAGTTAACACCTTCGATATGTTCCAAAGGAGAAGGGTCGCCGATATGACCATTGCAGTTAAAGGCAGGGTATAAAAATAATATAAAAATAAAATAAATGCAACAACAAAAAATCATCAATGTGAGTGATCCTTTTTGGTACACGATGTACCTTTCCAGGTGTTCCAAAGGAGGTCCCTTGTTCCTCACATTTTGCCCCTTCTTTAATTATTTTACAGACTGTTCTTTCAGGAACTTTTGTTGCCGCTTTCATCCTCTCTTGTACTTTCTTCACTGGTATTAGCATGTCGCCAGAAGCTGCTTCCCATTTCATAAAGAGATGGACATTATTAACAACTTCAGTGTTTGGCTGCGAAGTGTTTTTCCACCAAGTTTACTTTGAATTGGGGGTATTTTTGTGTAAATAAGAAAACAGATACACAGTGTGATTAATAATCACAGTTATAAAATGTAATAAAACTTGTAAAATTTTAATGTGTCGACAATGAAGTACTAGAACACTGATATTACTCAGTCAAACCTTTCCACGATACTGACCATTTCAGTGCACTGCGCATGACTGAGAGAGAGTGTACTGCGCATGATCGAGAGTATAGGCTCGGCAACTGGCTTTAGACTAGTGTGCACACTGTCCTCACCGGCACAGAACCATCGTCCGAGCTGTAGTGATAATACTGCTGTAATATAAAACTGTGTGAAGCTTGTGGTGATGCAGTGTTACTATACAGCACAGTCCCACGATGGAATAAAGCGTTCAGAAAAGGCAGAGAAGCTGTGAAAAGGACAATCCCATACAGGACAACCCCACATGGAAAACAATACAGTTCAACTCCCTGCTTCCTTGTTGGATGTTGATTGCCAATGGACTGCGTGTGAGTTGGCAGTAGAATTTGGAATATGCCACTAAAGTGTACTCAACATTCTGCACAACATTCTTAGCTACCACAAAATTACAGCTCTCTCTCTCTCTCTCTCTCTCTCTCTCTCTCTCTCTCTCTCTCTCTCTCTCTCTCTCTCTCTCTCTCTCTCTCTCTCTCTCTCTCTCTCTCTCTCTCTCTCTCTCTCTCTCTCTCTCTCTCTCTTTTACGTCCTCCGACGTTGAGTCATATTGGATGATGAATGGAATGGGTGAAATGATACTCCAATGAGCCCGGGGTCCATGGAGCTTAGAGTTACCCAACATTAGTTTTTCAGGATTAGGGAATACCCCGGAAAAATCTTATCCAGGTAACCTACCCTGACCAAGATTCGAACTTGGGACCGCTTGAGCATGAGGTAGACACGCTACCATCTACACTACTGAAGTGGGCTTACAGCTCGTTGGATACTCTATGAACTTTCTGAGGTACAACAGTGGCATTGCTTTACAGTCGCACAAGATTTTTTGGGCCGTACCAATGGGAAGATAAGCCAGTCTATAAAATGGTTCTTCTCATCCAGAGAAAGTTGACGCTACACAAAGTGCTGTGAAAGTGATGTTCATTGCGGCTTATGACAATGATGGGGTATTACTGTATCATGCTGTACCACCATGAGTGACGGTTAATGCGGTCTACTACTGCACATTCCTGCAACATCACCTTCATCCAGCATTCAGGCAAAAGCAACCACATTTCTTGGAACAGCATTTTCATTCTTCATGACACTGCTGCTGCTCTCCAGAACCTTTTGTGATGCTTGCAGTCAGAGATTTCTAGAACATCCACTGTACTCAACTGATATGAGTCCCTGTGATATGATCTGTTTGCCAAAATAAAACAACCAGTGCAAGGGATCTGGTATAACACCAGAGAAATGAAATGTGTAGTGTTTAACGCCCGCTTTTACTACATACGGCATCGCAGACGATGACACCGATGATATATGAGATAAAGATGGAGCATCGGTGGAATGAGATGGCGGGGGAAACCGGAGATCCCGGAGAAAACCCGCCCCAGCGCCATGTTGTCCACCACAAATCTCACTTTGCGGTCACCTGGGATCGAACCCGGGCCACCTTGGTGAGAGCCAAGCGGTCTAACCACAGAGCCATGGCGCAGCCCATTAACACCAGAGATGAAATTATCCATCAACAGTATGGCACATCAACAGAAATAGATGGTATACGATGCCTTCTGAATATTTGGCAAAAGTTCATAAATAATGGGTGTGATTATTGTCACCCAATCATCGGAGGGCACGACCAACTGACAGCTGAGTGGGGGACAGGAGGCATTCAGTCCACGCCTATCCATTTATCTTGTAATGTTCACTGAGGGGATGGTTGGACAAGCATCACTGGTCGTCTCTTTCCCCTCCCCCTGACGTCTGGAACAATCTGGATGATGTTCTAAGCCGCGAAACTTCTAGACACGGCTATCTTCGTATATAAGGGCTGCAGTTGGCGAGTCAGTTCAGTTTTTGGCGAGCAGCCGTGAAGAGCGTAGTGCTAGCGAACGGACTGGAAGACTGCGTACGTTTATCAGAGGAGTTGTACGTAATTGTGAGTGTGGAGTGAACCTGTGACAGACGAACTGGTGGATTGAAATTGTGTGCGCTACATAATTTTATGTAATCGGCAAGCGTTCCAACTGTAATTCGGTGGAAATAAAGAACATTTTGAGTTTGTGCAATTGGACTTTTAATTTCACGAAGTCACAAAGTCACAACTGGTGTCAGTAAGTGGAATATTACAGCGATGGAGGCTGCATTGGCACAGATTTTAGGAAAGTTGGAAACGGCAAATAACAACTTGGCGGCGAAGATGAACGAGTTAACAACGAAGACGGAAACGGCAAACAACAACCTCACAGCGGAACTGAAAGAAATGAAGACGGCTAACGACAACCTCACCGCCGATCTGAAGGAAATAAAGACGGCGAATGACAACCTCGCTGCGAAGACGGAAGCTGCAAGCAACTTGGCCACGACCGTGACCGCGAAGATGATCGAACTGACCACGGAAATGAAAGCGGCGAATGAGGCTCTCGCCGCCAAGTTTGAGGAGCAGTTGGCTGGCGTAAAGGAGGGCGTCACAGAGTTAGGCGAGCGCGTCGAAGACCTGGCGAGCCGCGTTAATAAGCTGGAAGGAAAGGCCGACAGCAGCGTCAAGTCCCTGAACGCCATGGTGGAGGACGTCGTCGGCAGGAGGTTGAAGGATTTGAAGACCGACGCGCCGGGACGCGACACAACATCGGCGCGCGTCAAACCTCCAAAATACGACGGCGCGTCAACGTACGAGGTCTTCTGCCGCCAGTTCGACACGGTGGCCAGGCACAGGTGGTCACCAGAGGAAGAGGCCGCACAGCTAATATCCAGCCTCCAGGGACGGGCCGCGGAAGTCCTAAACGCGGTCCAGACTGCGGCGGCTCCCAAGGATATCGGGGAAGCCCTGGAGAACCGGTTCGGGAACCACCGCCTAGCCGCAGCCTACCACAGTCAGCTGAAGACAAGGTCGCAACAGCCAGGGAAGACGCTACAGGAGTTCGCCCTGGCGATTAAGCAGCTGACTAGCAAGGCCTTGGTTGACCTTCCACCGGAGTTCGTATCCCGGAAAGCCGCCTACGCTTTTGTCGACGGGGTACGAGACACCAAGATACGGGACATACAGGTGTCTAATGGAACAAAAAAAGAGGGATTGGGGTGAGAAAATAGGCAGAATGCTAAATGAAATAGCAAGAATGCATGACACTAAGAAAATTTGGTCAATAATAAGAGGGCTATATAAAGATGTGGGGAGAGATGAGTATATAGGTGCAGATCAATGGTGTGCATACTTTGAATCACTGTTAGGACAAGATAATTATATCAGAGTGGAAAGAAGTTTGTTAGGGGGTCCGCAAATAATTAATGAATTAGATAGATATATCTCGGATGCTGAATTTTGTGAACAAAAAAGGAGGTTAAAAGCTAACAAAGCTAGTGGTATTGATGGTATACCAGGAGAATTTTGGAAGGCTTGGGCACTCGATGAAACTAGGAGGAAAATAGTGATAAAGTTATTCAATAAAATAATGGAAGAAAAGAAAATTCCAAGGAAATGGAGGACAAGCATGGTATTGCCAATTTACAAGGTAAAGGGAAATAAAAATAACCCAGCTAACTACAGAGGGATTAGTTTATTGTCTATTCTAGAGAAGATTTTCACTGGAATTCTAGCAAATAGGTTGCAAAATTGGGTTCAGAAGGAGAATAAACTATCGGAGTTCCAAGCAGGTTTTAGACCAGACAGGAGAACATCGGACAACATCTTTATTACAGTATGTTTATTCAGACGTGGCAGCTGAGAAAATATGCGCAGTGACTCACTTTCTCCGCCACCTACTGGCACTAAGAGTGGGGGTCAGTTATAGTTGTGAAATCGTTGAGGTTGGACGTGCGTCTTAGGAATTTTTTAAGGCTCGGGTCCGTGTGATTTATATTTTTATATGTAAATGACAGTGTACTTTAATATATGAACAGTAAGTAGCAGTTCTCGTTCTTAGTTATTTTCAGCGTACTTGTAAGTGCGTGCGTGATTGTGTAAGTGTGTGTGTGTGCGCGTGCGCGTCTGCGTTAAGTGTATTTCCTTTTACTGCAGACTTTAATATTTTAAAACATGGACAGCAAACTACAAGGTAAAGTGTTGCACTCCCAAACCAGGGAAGTTGTTAGTAATCTTTATAAGTACATGAAAAGACATGCAGAAGCTGGCTTAACAACTCTTAGCATCAGAAACATTGGGAAGAGTGTGGCTGAGGCAACAGGTGTTTCTGAAAGAAGTGTAAGGAGAATTATTAAGGAAACGAAAGATATTGATCGTGGTACTTCGATTTCATTCTCCACACCACACAAAAAGAGACCGAAGAGGTCTTTTCGTGCCAGTTTGGATGCTTTTAATGAGGCAGTAGTGCGCCGAACTGTGAACGAATTCTATATAATTCACAAACAAAGACCGACACTGAGGAAGGTGCATGCTAAATTAAAGGATTCGATAAACTTTGAAGGGAGCATATCCACACTAAGAAAAATACTCTCAAAGCTGGGTTTTACATGGAAACGGACAAAGAAGAACAGAACAATTTTAATGGAGCGCCATGACATCAGAACTAAGCGCCTCCATTTTCTTAGAATGATGAAGCGATATAGAAGCGAGGGCCGTCCCATAATATATATGGACGAGACGTATATCCATTCATCGCATACTACTCCGTATGCTTGGAGTGATAACAGTTTACACGGCCTCTTAGCACCGGTATCCAAAGGCCAGCGTCTTATCATCGTGCATGCTGGAGGCCAGCAAGGGTTTATCCGTAACGCGTATATTCGGTTCAAGTCCCAGCAGAAAACCGGTGACTACCACGATGACATGAACTATACAAATTATGAGAAGTGGATAAAAGAAAGACTGATCCCTAATCTTCCCCAAAATTCCGTATTGGTAATTGACAATGCACCTTACCACAATGTGATCCTTAATAAGGCGCCCACTGCAAGTTCCAGAAGAGACACAATGATTTCGTGGCTGAAACAAAACCTCTCCATGGAACATTTTACAAACATTGATTTCTCCTCCCTGTACAAACCCGACATTTACAATATGATCATCCCTCTCAAACCCAAAATCCCCAAGTACAAAATAGACAGTTTTCTTCAGGCACATAACCACACAGTTTTACGCCTTCCACCTTATCATCCCGAGTTAAATCCAATAGAACTGATTTGGGCTACTGTAAAGAACTGGATTGCAGAAAGAAATGTCACGTTCAAAATGGATGACGTCATTAAGTTAGCTGACGAGAAGTTTGCTGACATTTCTGCGGAAGATTGGCAGAAAAGATGTCAACACGTCATTCAGGTTGAACATGAATTCATGCGCAATGAAGGTTTGCTGGATGGAGGACAGGAAATCATCATTCATCTAGGAGATGACAGCGATGAAAGCAGTGAGTCATCCGAGTTTTCTAGTGAAGATGAAGGGGGGAATTTTCCGGAAGAAAAAACAGTCTGTAGCTGAACAATCTGCTAGTGTTACTTCTGTTGCCTGAAACCAGCCTCAAGGTAAGATGCATGCGCTTTCTCCTCTCTCTTGCCCGCATGTGGCTGCCAGTCCTACCCCCACTCTCCTGGTTGCCCCTCTTCTACTGCGCATCTAGCTGCCAGCTCATGTTAACCAAGCTGTATTAAAACAATTGTACACAAATATCTGAGCAATAAAAGGGGAAGGGTATATAAGATATTTAATGATCTAGAAAAGGCATTTGATTCTATTAATAGAGATGCATTGTGGATAAAATTAAGCAGTAAGGGGATAAGTCAGGCATTTATAGAAGTTATTAAAATGATTACCAAGAGAATGAGTTGTGTATAAAACTACCAGGCAACAAAGTAACTAAATCTATATCGAGTAAGGCAGGAGTACAGCAGGGATGTAAACTTAGTCCAGTATTATTTAATCTTTATATCGATGGAATTTTAGAGGAGATATCAAGTTGTAGGGTACATTCACCAGTTATTAATAATAAAGAAATACCGGGGCTACTGTTTGCAGATGACCTAGTAGTTGGGTCCATATCAAGTGGAGGGCTGAGAAGAGCAATCGAGGCAGCCAATTCATATTGCAATAAATGGGGTTTGAAAGTGAATGAAAACAAAACAAAGATTATGGTCTTCAAAAAAGGATACAGGTTGCATAAGGATGAGAAATAGGAGGTTAATAGAAGAGAAATAGAGGTAGTAAGGAGATTTGATTATTTGGGTACAAGATTGAGTTCAGATGGCAGCTGGAAAGAACAAAGAAAGATGTCTGTGGCAAAAGGTAAAATGGCCATGAGAGTGATAAGATCATGCTACAGTAAACTGCCAGATATAAATGTCAAATGGTTGGAGAGGATTTATACGGCAGTAGTAGAAAATAGAATGTTACATGGATCAGAGGTTTGGGGAATAGATGAGGCTTGGAGAGAGACTGATAGAGTGCATAGATCCTTTTGTAAATACATATTGGTTTTACCAATAGCATCACCTAATGGGGCAGCACAATTAGAACTAGGCAGGCATTCTACTAAAATTAAAATCTTGACAAGGGCAATGAAATACTTATACAGAATCACTAACTTGGAAGATGGCAATATAATTAAATAATGTTTTCATATTCAAAAGAGAAGTAACTGGGTTGGGTCTTGGGCACATAAAATGTATGACTTGTTGAAGCAGATAGGTATGGGTCATTCTTGGATAAATGCAGAGTATGGGTATAGAGGCTTCTGGAAAGAAATTACGCTAAGATTAGAAGATATTGACAGACAAGACATTTTTGCCAATACAAGTGACAAAAGCTCACTGAGATTATATAGAAAAATAAAAACATCCTGGGGGAGGGAAGGATATATAGATATATGTAGTAAGTTAGGACGAGAAGGTTTTGCTTGGGCGAGAACAGGAGTGAGAAACTTGAAAGGTATAGGTCAAGAGAGGAAGCTAGATAAATGTCCATTGTGTGGAGAAGAGAATGCAGATTTACATTGTATATTAAATTGTAGTCAAACAAAGATATGGAGAGAGCAGGCTTGGCTACGTAAATGGCACAATTTGGGGGGTGAAGTAGTAATTAGAAAAATGTTGTCAGTAAAAGGAGAAAAGAACAGGAGAAATATAGGAAATTATTTAGGGAAAGTTAAAGAGAGATGGCTAAGAACAATTAAGAGAAAAATGTAGAGTGGGATAGGTGAAACGGCAGAAAGTGTAAAAAGGAGCACAGGGCCTCCAATACACAAAAACCTAGGGTTAGGTGTATGGGGACTGAATTACTATTCAATGGTGGGCAACATGATAACATGATAGGATTTTCAGGATTTAGGAATATATGGCATATTTCAGTATGGATTTTATAATTGTAATCTTGATTTTGTATTTCCATTTGTTGATGTAAAACGAAATAAATTACTATTACACCAAGATACATCAGTGCCTAATGCTCGGCGACTACACAACCATCCACGAGGCGCTGACAGCAGCATTGAGGATGGAGGCGGCCAAGGTGACGGCTACCCCGATGTCGAGAACGAGGAGTGATCGCTACACCGGAGAGAGAAGACCAGCCAAGGGATGCCGGCGAAGACCTGTGGCCTGTGTTCGGGATGTGGACAGCCGGGACACCTGGAGAGAGACGACCCACACCATGCAGAGCAGCCGGGAAACGAGTAAGGGCCGTCGTGGCGAGGGCACGTCGGCGCCATCTCCACCTTCCCCTCGAGTGACACTGCATGCCGTCAGCCGGCAGATGGATGACAGCCTCATCACGGATGGTTGGGTGGGAGGGAAGCCGTGCTGCGTGCTGTTGGACACCGGGGCGGCCATGATCATCAGACCCAACATAGTCAAGGGTTTGCCATCCAGGAAGCCGAGCTGACCATACCAGCTGATGACGGCATCGGGCGACACCTTGCCTGTGGAGAAGGAGGCTCTGCTGAAGCTGACCTTGGGATGGAGTGCCGTGCGTCTGTGGGTGTTCGTCGCGAAGGTGGCTGAGGAGGTGATTCTGGGACTGGATGCCCTCAGGAGCCACGAGGTGATGGTCGACTTTGGCAGGAAGGTCCTGCGGCTCAACGGAGAAGAGGTTATACTCCGTCAACCCGAAGAGTGCCTTGGAATCTGCAGGGTCGTCTTGAACGAAGACGTGGTTGTCCCCGCGAGGAGCGAGGTGGTGGTGATGGCGCAACTGGAAGGCCTGAGAACCAGGAACATGATGCTGGACCAGAAGACGCCTGTACACGGACTATATGTAGCCAGGGCATTGTTGCCGTGCCGAGAGGAGGTGCCAGTGAGACTTCTAAATCCAACGGACACCGATCACGACGTCCAGGCCGGGACGGAGTTGGGAACGTGCGAGCCCATGGTAAGCGTAACAGCAATCGACAAGACACAGGAGCCAGTGCCGACGCAACACCTATCGGCCCCGGCTAGAAGGCCTACTGGAGAGGGTGGCCGACCACCTGACCGCAGAGCAGCTGGAGAAAGTTCGACAACTGCTGAGACGATACCAGCGCGTCTTCAGCCAAGGTAGCAGTGACTACGGCCGCACGGACAAGGTGCTTCACCGCGTCAACACCGGGGACGCCCGGCCTATTCGGCAAACACCTAGACGCGTTCCGATAGTGAAGCACGGGGCGTTACGAGACATGTTGGAGAACATGAGATCCAGGGGAGTGATTGAAGAGTCTGACAGCCCTTGGTGTTCCCCTGTAGTCCTGGTGATGAAGAAGAACGACGAGCTACGCCTCTGCGTGGACTACAGGAAGCTGAACGCTGTCACCCGGAAGAACTGTTTCCCCTTACCCCAAATTGAAGACACCCTGGACACGCTAGCTGGTGCACAGTGGTTCTCGACCCTGGACCTGAATTCGGGCTACCGGCAGGTAGCTCTACACCCGAGAGACAAGGAGAAGACCGCATTCTCGACAGGCCAAGGGCTTTGGCAGTTCACAGCTATGCCCTTTAGCCTCTGCAACGCACCAGCTACCTTCCAACGCCTCATGGAGTCAGTAATGGGAGGACTGACCTACGACGCCTGCCTGCTATACCTCGACGACATCATCGTCAGTAAGACTTTTAAAGACCATCTCGAGAATCTGAGTAAGGTGCTACAGAGACTGCAGGCGACCAACTTGAAGCTGAACGTGAAGAAATGTCAGCTCTTCCGCAAGGAAGTGAACTACTTGGGCCACATAGTCTCAGCAACCGGAGTGGCAACAGACCCGGAGAAGACACAGGCTGTGAGAGATTGACCTTGCCGAAAGGATAAGAATGAGTTGCGCAGTTTCCTGGGGCTGTGCAGTTATTACCGACACTTCATAAAGGGGTTCTCCAACATTGCCAAGCCCCTCACCCACCTGACAAAAGAACACCGGCCTTATGTGTGGACGGACAACAACGAAGACGCTTTCCAGTACCTGAAAAAGACCCTGTGCAGTGCTCCAATTTTGGGATTTCCACAACTAGGTGGCGCCTTCATTGTAGACACCGACGCCAGCAGCCACTGTATTGGAGGCGTCCTATCCCAAGTCCAGGACGGCCACGAGCGGGTGATAGCCTACTACAGCAAGACACTATCCAAGGCAGAGAAGAACTACTGCGTCACCCGGCAAGAATTATTGGCGGTAGTAAAGACCTTGGAGCACTTCCACAAGTACCTGTACGGTCAGCCATTCCACCTGAGGACTGACCATTCCGCCCTAACCTGGCTATTGAGCTTTAAGAACCTGGAAGGCCAGACAGCACGTTGGGTCCAGAGGCTGCAGGAGTACGACTTCACCTCGAAACATCGCAGAGGGAAGAGCCATGGTAACGCAGACGCTATGTCCCGAAGACTCTGTCCAGAAGAGTGCGGCCAGTGCACAAGAGTGGAAGAGAAGAAGCGTGCCGCAGCAGTCCGAGTAGCCACGGCAGTGCCTGTGGATGGCTGGGATAGATCAGGCCTGAGGAGAGAGCAGCTGGCGGACGCAGACTTGGGGCCACTCTTGAGGGAAGGGGAGGCAGGGACCAGACTAACCTGGGAGGATATCGCACCAAGGAGCGTCACCTACAAGTCGTACTGGGCCAAATGGGACTCGAAGACCAGAGAGGGCGTGCTGTTCCGGGTATGGGAGTCACCCGATGGGAAGACGCAGAGAGAACAGTTGGTACTTCTCCGGAGTAAGTTCCCGGAAGTCTTGGAGGAAGTGCACGCCGGTACTTCAGCAGGACACCTGGGTGCGGACCGAACGATTGACAAACTACGACAGCGCTACTACTGGTCGATGCTCCGAGCAGATGCTGAGAGATGGTGCCGTCAGTGTCACGTGTGCGCTTTGAGTCGCGGCTCCCAGAATAGGAGCCGGGGTCGCATGCAGCAGTACAACGTCGGAGCACCATTCGAATGGATCGCTGTCGACATAGCTGGACCATTCCCAGTGTCCGACCGAGGCAACAAGTACCTGATGGTGGTCGTGGACTACTTCACCAAGTGGCCGGAGGTGTATGCCATCCCGAACCAAGAGGAAAAAAAACAATCACAGACTGCCTTGTACAGCAACTGTTCTGCCGATTTGGGGTGCCGTTAAAGCTACACAGTGACCAGGGCACCAATTTTGGGTCCAGCCTGATGAAGGAGGCCTAGAAAGACTTGGGGTTAACAAGACCTGCATGACGCCTCTACATCCCCAGTCAGATGGCATGGTCGAAAGATACATCAAGACCTTAGAGGAACACCTGAGGAAGGTCATGGCCAGCCATCAGCGAGACTGGGACGTCAAGGTGCCACTGTTCTTGCTGGCTTACCGCTTGTCAACACACGACACCACGGGGATGACGCCAGCCAGCTTAATGTTCAGCCGTGAGTTACGCCTCCCTTGTGACCTGGGTTTTGGAAGCCCTCCAGAGGCGAAACAGCCAGCAACCGAGTATGTGGAGAACTTGGTGGACCACCTCCACGACATGCACGAGATGGCTCGCCAGAACATCCAGAAGGCGAGCGACCGCATGAAGACCCGATACGACAGGCAAGCCAACAGCCAAGGGTTCCAGCAAGGTGACCTGGTCTGGTTGTACCGCCCTACCCGGACCAAGGGACGCTGCCCGAAGCTTCAGCAGCCATGGCAAGGACCGTACCGGGTGGTGAAGAAGATTAACGACATGGTCTACTGCATCCAGAAGGTTCTCCGAGTAAAGATGTTGGTGGTACACCTGGATCGCCTGGCCCGCTACGATGGTGCTGTTCGGGACGACCAGCTTTGAGGAGGGAGCAGTGTCACCCAATAATCGGAAGGCACGACCAACTGACAGCTTAGTGGGGGGCAGGAGGCATTTAGGCCATGCCTACCCATTTATCTTTTAGCGTTCACTGAGGAGAAGGTTGGAAAAGCATCACTAGCCATCCCTTTCCCCTCCCCTTGACGTCTGGAACAATCCGGATGATGTTCTGAGCTGGGAAACTTCCAGTCACAGCGATCTGCGTATATAAGGGATGCAGTAGACTAGTCAGTTCAGTTCTTGGCGAGTAGCCGTGAAGAGCGCAGTGCTAGCGAACGGACTGGAATACTGCGTGCGTGTATCAGAGGAGTTGTACATAATTGTGAGTGTGGAGTGGACCTGTGACAGACAAACTGGTGGATTGGAATTGTGTGTGCTACATAATTTTATGTAATCGGCAAGTGTTCCAACTGTAATTCGGTGGAAATAAAGAACATTTTGAGTTTGTGCAATTGGACTTTTAATTTCACGAACCCACAAAGTCACATTAAATTGAAGGTGCAATTTTTGCCAGTAAAAGTGATAAAAGCGTAGAGAAGCTATTTAGAGAAATAAAAAGAACCTGGGGGAGGGAAGGATATATAGACATATGTAATAAGTTAGTACGAGAAGGTTTTGCTTGGGTGAGAACAGGAGTGGGAAACTTGAAAGGAAGCTAGATAAATGTCCATTGTGTGGAGAAGAGAATGCAGACTTCCATTGTATATTATATGGTAGTCAAACAAAGATATGGAGAGAGCAGGCCTGGCTATGTAAATGGGACAATTTGGAGAGCAAAGTAGTTATTAGAAAAAATTTGTCAGCAAAAGGGGAAAAGAACAGGAGAAATATAGGGAATTATTTAGGGAAAGTTAAAGAGAAATGGCTAAGAACAATTAAAATAAAAATGTAGATTAGGATAGGAGAAATGGCAAAAGGTGTAAAAGGAGTAGAGAGCCTCCAATACACAAAAACCTAGGGTTAGGTGTATTGGGACCGACTTATTATTCATTGGCAAGTAACATGGTAGGATTTTCAGGATTTAGGAATATATGGCATTTCCCAGTATGGATTTTATAATGTAATCTTGATTTTGTATTTCCAATTGATGCCGTAAAAGGAAAGATGAAAATTAAATTACAGCTTGCAAATTACATTACAAATTACAAATTTTCAACGTGTGTAACTGTAAGTAACCCTTGTATAAATGCATTTAAGTACTTTTAATGATTAAATTTCCCAATCCAGTTCATGATTAAATGAAATTAAATTTGTCTCAAATGTTGCATTCAATTTGTCTCCAGATATTCTTAATGTATATGGACTGTGATACGATGAAGCACAAAATTAATATAATTCTGAGTTGAAGTAGTACTTCATGCTCCATATATTCCTATTGTTTACCAAGAACATGTTTTATTAGGACCTTCATAACATCCTCGATGGTAGCTGAGGATGTTAAGAAGATCCTAACAACACTCTAGCAATACTTGTTTGACTCAAAATTATATCAATTGTGTTTAGATATTTGACTTAATGGAGAAAGTCTTATTTTAAGCATATAATATTAATATATATTTCTATTTTCTATTTCCTAGATTCAAACTTTTGAACAATACATTCCTCAAGCTTTTCCTCATGGCAAAGATTTGATTTTGGACAGCGAGGTTCTTATGGTTGATGTTAATACTGGAAAACCTTTACCCTTTGGAACTTTGGGAGTTCATAAGGTAAGGCAATAGTTATTTTCTTATTACACAAGGTCTGTCTTAAGTCAGGAATACCACAAATAAAAGAAAAATTAATTTATTTTTAATAAATGTTCAATCATGTCCAATTTAATATTTTGAAAGGACAAATATTTATATATTTTTGAAAAGATAGTCATTTATAAGGGGCATTCAAAAAGAAACAAGCCAGAGTCTAGTATGCGCAAACCGGTGACAGGATGGTAATATCGTGGCATGTGTAATGAAGTGTTGTTCTGACCAGAGTGTGGAAGTTCACAGCCCTTCGCTATAGGGCACGTTCAGGCTATACATCACGTGGATATACAAAGCTAGCAGCAGCATGCATCAATCGTCCAATGCTTCCAGTTGCATTCAAACAGTGAAATGGAGGCATCAAAAGAAATACAAAGAGGTGTTCGTTTTCTGTAAGCGGAAGGTGTAGGTGGAACGGACAATCATCGACGAATGTAACAAGTGTACGGCGAACACAGCATGTCCCTTGCAAGGGTCAAGTCCTGGCACAAGCACTTCATGGGAGGATGAGTATCATTAGATGATGATGCATGGTCTGGAGTACCACACTGCATTACGGATGACGATCGTCCAGCTGGATGATGCAGTCATTACCCAGGACTGCCAAGTGACAGTGAAAGCCATAGTCGCCGAGGCTGGATTGAGCATGGGAAGTGTTCATGTCATCATGAAGGAACAACTGCTCTTGGGCAAAGTGTGTGCCCAATGGGTGCCCCACAGTCTTCAAACACACCAGGAAGCATGTCGAATGGCCCACTGTCTTGGTCATCTGCAGCGCTATGCTACAGAAGGGAATGAGTTCCTGGCACGAGTGGTGGCTAGAAATGAATCATGGTGTCATCACTTCGAACCAGAATCAAAACGACAAAGTCTCCAATGGAAACATCCAGGGTCACGTCCACCAAAAACAGCTAAAGCCATCCACACAAGTGCAGGAAAGGTTATGTTGACCTTCTTTGACCAAGATACCACCCCTCCCCCCGCCTTCTGATACACTTCCTGCAGCACGGGACAACAGTGAATGTCCAGTGTTACTTGCAATCCTTGAACAATTTTCACCAAGCGATCAAATTAAAATGACCAGGCAATCTCACCCATGGAGTCATTCTGCTCCACGACAATGCAAAGCCTTATACAGCCAACACAGTTGCAGCACTCATGCAGAATTCAAATGGGAGGTTGTTGGCCATCCTCCATACAGTCCAGACCTCTTTCCCTGTGATTACGCCATTTTTGGTGTAAAAGGCTTTAAAAGGTTTTGAGGGGCAAACAATTCATCTTGAATGACGACGTCCAGCTATATGTGCGGAACTGGCTCACATCGCAGCCCTGGTACTTATGAGACAGCCATTCACCGCCTTGTGTCACTGTGGGACAAGTGTCTCAGGGCTAATATTTTTAACATACAAGTACAGGTATTGAAGGTTTGGATGCTAAGGGAATAGATGGAATGTCATGTGGAGTTAAAAAATGAGTATCAAAGAGTACCACTAGCAGTAATTGAAAATAATCACAATTCAATGACTCAATGTAAGAGAGCATTTTGATCTTTTAATATTACAATAGTGTAAATTGTGTAGAAATATGTTTAGAAAAAATTAATAAATTCCCTGAAATTCATAATGATAATACCAGTAAGTGTACACATACTTAATACAAAAAAATTATGTAAGCTCAGCTTCATGTACAAATTTTCCTCAGAAATAAAACTTACAAGCATCATTCGGAAACAAATGCATTCTATTTTTTTTCATGGAAATTAAACTAGATACATAAATTACAACAGTAGAGCTAAATAGAACAATATTTCAGCTGCAGATTGTCACCTCCATTTGTTATGTACTTTTGCCAATGATGAACGATGGCCTGGCGGCGCGGTTGGCTACATGGGAGGAAGCCCTACCTCAGATGTTGGATAATGTAAGGGAAGCCGCCCAACCACTGCAAAGCGCTCCTCAAGAAGAAGCTGGCGCCACCTCTGAGGCCTTAAGCTATTGCAGGGCTAAGCTTGAGAAGATCGTGGGTTACATCAACGACACACGAACGCCGAGTAAGAAGCTAGAGGAGGCTCTCCTCACACACCAGAGCTTCATCTCGCAGAGCATCAAAGACCTCAGAAGATCCTGGCTCCAGAAAACGGAGCACCAGCACCACTCAAAGTATAAACTTGAAAGAAGCGTAGGGACAGTGAAGCACAAATTAGTACAAAATTGAATCGAGAATATATTGACACATTGCTTCATTTCACACTGTTTATTCACAGGACATGTTTCAAGAGCTCTTGCTCCTATCCTCAGCTGATACTCGACTAGTGCAAGTTGTAGTGGTTTCTTCTTTCTCCGTATTGTCAATAGATGGCGTGATGTACTTGTCAAAGATGTCCGGTGGTGGAGTTTCAAAATTCATGACTCTATGACGATTTTTGTTAATGAAGATTTTTTCCCATACGGAAAGGTCTATGGGGTGATTAACGTATTTTATTAGAGATGTTTCCAAATTGATGTCATGTCTAGTATTCAAAAATGAAAAGCCACTGCTGATTTTTCTGTTTCACCATTTTTAATGTTTCTCATATGTTCTTTAGTTCTGATGTTAATATTTCTTTTTGTTTTTCCTATATAAATTTTAGGGCAAGTTTCACATTTGATCTCATAGATTCCTGGTTTTTCTTTGGTAGTGATTGAATTTTTGGGAGGGCCTTTTAACAAATTTCTGATATTAAACCTATTTTGAGGTGCAAGAGTTATGTTGTGTTTTGAGAAGATTTTTTGGAATTTGTTATAGGCTGATGGGTGGAAGGTGAATTTTTTAAAAAGTTTTTCCTCTTTTTCTCCTGTAGGTTCTAGGGTGGTGGTTTCTTTTATTTTCTTAGCTTTGTTGAGTCTGTTAACAGTTTTGTCTACTAAATTTGGGTTGAAACTGTTGGATACAGCTACTTTTTTTATGTGTAGGTATTCTTCTTGATAATCTTCTCTGTTTAGTGGAAAGTTGATCATCCGAAAGATTAAACTGTTGAAAATGGCATGTTGGTGTTGTTTTGGGTTGAAACTGTTGTTCTTAATGTAATTATCTGTGTGTGTCGGTTTCCTGTAGATACCAAAAGTGAGTTTGTTGTTCATTTTTTTGATCTTGATGTCCAAAAGGACATGGTGTGCTCCCCTTTTTGGACATCAAGATCAAAAAAATGAACAACAAACTCACTTTTGGTATCTACAGGAAACCGACACATACAGATAATTACATTAAGAACAACAGTTTCAACCCAAAACAACACCAACATGCCATTTTCAACAGTTTAATCTTTCGGATGATCAACTTTCCACTAAACAGAGAAGATTATCAAGAAGAATACCTACACATAAAAAAAGTAGCTATATCCAACGGTTTCAACCCAAATTTAGTAGACAAAACTGTTAACAGACTCAACAAAGCTAAGAAAATAAAAGAAACCACCACCCTAGAACCTACAGGAGGAAAAGAGGAAAAACTTTTTAAAAAATTCACCTTCCACCCATCAGCCTATAACAAATTCCAAAAAATCTTCTCAAAACACAACATAACTCTTGCACCTCAAAATAGGTTTAATATCAGAAATTTGTTAAAAGGCCCTCCCAAAAATTCAATCACTACCAAAGAAAAACCAGGAATCTATGAGATCAAATGTGAAACTTGCCCTAAAATTTATATAGGAAAATCAAAAAGAAATATTAACATCAGAACTAAAGAACATATGAGAAACATTAAAAATGGTGAAACAGAAAAATCAGCAGTGGCTTTTCATTTTTTGAATACTAGACATGACATCAATTTGGAAACATCTCTAATAAAATACGTTAATCACCCCATAGACCTTTCCGTATGGGAAAAAATCTTCATTAACAAAAGTCGTCATAGAGTCATGAATTTTGAAACTCCACCACCGGACATCTTTGACAAGTACATCACGCCATCTATTGACAATACGGAGAAAGAAGAAACCACTACAACTTGCACTAGTCGAGTATCAGCTGAGGATAGGAGCAAGAGCTCTTGAAACATGTCCTGTGAATAAACAGTGTGAGTGAAGCAATGTGTCAATATATTCTCGATTCAATTTTGTACCACCAGCACCACACTTCCAGCCTCGCAGAGACTCCCGCGCCCGTTGGACGCTGCCGCCACTAGACCTGCCTCGCCGCAACCCTCCTTGAGCACGAGCCCTTGAAGGCTTTGGCCCCACACCAGAAGTCTGCCCTTATGACAACTGCATCGATTGCCACTGAATTGAATTGAATGATTACCACAGTTTCCAGGTCGTAGTCAGGGTCCATTGGATCATTGCTGCTACCTGATCACCACAAGTGGTTTACCGCAACCCAAGTTATCGCCCACAAACAGTCGGGTTGCTTCGGCAGTACCGGCCACCACCTTCACCTCAACAGTCCAATTTAAATCAGCAGCACAGGGCCCAATAAATAGCATCTCCCCAGAACAACATCCCTCCCATGCCCCATCCTTCTTCCTACCCAGATACCCAATATACCCTGTTGTTTTTCCTATTACCTTTATTCCCGTTTCCCCCAAAACAAAACAAAAGAAACCAAAAAAAAAAAAATGGCCTGCATCTCTGACAAAATTCTATTCAATGATTTTTTTTGTTCTTCTGCAAGCATCCACAAACCCATCTTGCACAGACTTTGCAATAAATGTTCCAATAATTGTTTCAAGACATTAGCTGACATTGAGGTTTGCGCACAATTCTTTGGTTGTCATCCGCTGATCAGCACAGAAAGTAGACACTCATCTTTATGAGGGGTGACACCTGTTCATGGCTAGTCATGCATATCTTTTTCAGCACTGTTAAAATGCTGCACTCCTTGCCTCACATTGCTCACGTCTCTATACACCTTTAGCAAGTATCAATGATTTTAATCAAAGCCATTTCTTCAGCTATGAAAAATTCAATCACATATCATATCAAACTCTATTTTGGAACACTCTTCTGCTGGCGCCAACTACCGCAAAACAATGTCCCACCTGCAAATGAAAGAGGAAGTTTCAAGCATTAGCACTACACCAACGACATCTGGATTGGACATCAAAGTTACACAAAAATAAGAAGTATGAGTTTCGGAATGACCCTATTATTTGGAAAATTTAAAAAAGTTTAAAAACCTATTTGCTAAACAAATGTTACTTCATTAAGAAGTATTTAGATGATAAAAATGTGTGAACAAGTTGAAATCATTCACTACATATGCATGCGTGCGTGCATGCACTTATTGCAACTTTATCTTATTGTAGGTACAAGGAAATACAGTAGACTTTAAGAGGTAGTCAAATCAATGTATAAACTTGAAAGAAGCGTAGGGACAGTGAAGCACAAATTAGCAAAAAAGTGAATCGAGAAGATATTGACACATTGCTTCACTCACACTGTTTATTCACAGGACATGTTTCAAGAGCTTTTGCTCTTATCATCAGCTGGTATTCGATTAGTGTAAATTGTGGTGGTTTCCTCTTTCTCCGTATTGTCAATCAAAATTTTTTCAGCTTTAATGGACAGATCTATAAACAAAACACGGGCCTAGCTATGGGCAACCCATTGTCTCCCTTCTTGGCAGATTTATTTATGAGTGCTTTTGAAATACATACCACAAAAACTTTTCCAAATTATTTCAAAGTTGACAACATTTTTGCAATAGTACCTAAAAAAACTCATACAAGATGGTCTTAGACTTTTGAATATACAAAATCCAGCTATAAAATTTACATTGAAAACAGAAGAGGATGGTTGCTCCCCTTTTTGGACATCAAGATCAAAAAAATGAACAACAAACTCACTTTTGGTATTTACAGGAAACCGACACACTCAGATAATTATATTAAGAACAACAGTTTCAACCCAAAACAACACCAACATGCCATTTTCAACAGTTTGATATTTTGGATGATCAACTTTCCACTAAACAGAGAAGATTATCAAGAAGAATACCTACACATAAAAAAAGTAGCTATATCCAACGGTTTCAACCCAAATTTAGTAGACAAAACAGTTAACAGACTCAACAAAGCTAAGAAAATAAAAGAAACCACCACCCTAGAACCTACAGGAGAAAAAGAGAAAAAACTTTTTAAAAAATTCACTTTCCATCCATCAGCCTATAATAAATTCCAAAAAATCTTCTAAAATACAACATAACTCTTGCACCTCAAAATAGGTTTAATATCAGAAATTTGTTAAAAGGCCCTCCCAAAAATTCAATCACTACCAAAGAAAAACCAGGAATCTATGAGATCAAATGTGAAACTTGCCCTAATATTTATATAGGAAAAACAAAAAGAAATATTAACATCAGAACTAAAGAACATATAAGAAACATTAAAAATGGTGAAACAGAAATATCAGCAGTGGCTTTTCATTTTTTGAATACTAGACATGACATCATCTTGGAAACTACTCTAATAAAATATGTTAATCACCCCATAGACCTTTCCGTATGGAAAAAAATCTTCATTAACAAAAATCGTCATAGAGTCATGAATTTTGAAACTCCACCACCGGACATCTTTGACAAGTACATCACGCCATCTTTTGACGATACGGAGAAAGAGGAAACCACTACAATTTGCACTAATCGAGTACCAGCTGATGATAAAAGCAAAAGCTCTTGAAACATCTCCTGTGAATAAACAGTGTGAGTGAAGCAATGTGTCAATATCTTCTCGATTAACTTTTGTGCTGATAATCAAATGTTTTGGTTGTTATGTGATGTATACATGTCTTTTGCTACTCTTTTACAACACTTACTGCTCTATATACTTCAAGATAAACATTATCTTATTGTAGTTACAAGGTAATATAGTAGACTTTAAGTGATAGTCAAATGTTTTTGTTATGTAATGTATACATGACTTTCTCTACTCTTGTACAAACACTTATTGCTCTATCTACTTCAAGATAAACATTATTTTATTGTAGTTACAAGGGAATACAGTAGACTTTAAGTGTATGTGATGTATACATGACTTTCTCTACTCTTGTACAAACACTTATTGCTCTATCTACTTCAAGATAAATATTATCTTATTGTAGTTACAAGGGAATACAGTAGACTTTAAGTGATAGTCAAATGTTTTGGTCATTATGTGATGTATACATGGCTTTCTCTACTCTTTACAAATACTTATTGCTCTATCTACTTCAAGAGAAACATTATCTTATTGTAGTTACAAGGAAATACAAGTATACTTTAAGAGATAGTCAAATGTTTTAAACAGCTGGTCGTTATATAAAGTCTTTGTAATTACATTCTCTTCATATGATCAAATGATAAAAGCTGAGTAATAAATATGTGAATCGAGAAGATATTGACAGACTGTGACAGTGTGAGTGAAACAGTGTGTCAATATCTTCTAGATTCACTTTTGTTCTAAGTGGTACTTCACTGTCTCTACACTTCTTTCAATTTTATACTTTGAATAATTATGTTCCTGACTACTATTTTTGGCTTCTGGTGTGGTCGGTATTGTGATTTTGTGGGTTCATAAAATTAAAAGTCAAGTTTGCAGAAGTACAAAATGCTCTTTATTTCCATAGAAAGTCACTTGTACAACTCTGATATCAGCAGAATGACGTAACACACACGTACGAAACCTTCAAGTTCGTCTGATACATGCCCATCCTGCACAATTGCAACTCACTGAGTGAGTGTTTCTCTGCACATCACTGGCCGGCCGAACTCTTATTTATACACGAGCAGCTGTTCTTAAGGTTTCTCAAAACCTGACGAAGCCACATGAAAGCTCACAGACCCTCGGAGTGGAGCGAGAATGTCCAGACCATCTCTGTCTCTTTCTCCCTCTGTTGCTCTCTCTCTCTGGGCATGCCTTGGGCGCTATCTGTCTCTTTCACTCCCACTTCTCTCTCTCTCTCTCTCTCACTCTGTGTTCACTTACGAGTGGCCTTACAGCACTATTTTGTTGGCTTATACCATAAATTATGTTAGGCTTCTTACTGGGAGACTGAAGCCTAACATAATTTACAGCAACATCTCGGCAAGATTTTAAGCCACCAGGATGCTAAGAAAGGAAGTAAGAAACAAAGTCTGTGGAAGTCTACAGTACCATTTAATGATTGTGTTGTGTACCCCAACGTGATACTTATATTTTGCCTCTCTCTTTTCCAGAAAACTGCCTTCAAAGATGCCAATGTCTGTCTGTTTGTGTTTGATTGCATTTACTACAATGGTGAAGTCCTTTTAAACAGGTATGTTACAAAATGTATTGTTACAAGGGAGCTAGGAACTTAAGATATTCACTGGAAATGTTCGGTTTTTGTTCTTGTAAGATATGAAATGCATTCTATTACTGATGCATTAATGGTTGACCTAAGTCAGTGTACAGCAAATGATGTGAGCTGTCGAGTTACTCCCTACACTTTTATCATGTCAATCTTTTGGTTGCAATAGAAGAGAGGAAATACAAGTAGAACGCTTTGAAATTTACTATCAAATTTCACTAATACATTGTGCGTTGCATCTTGTAGCACATAACTTGTTACCTTCTAGTTGGTATAAAATATGGAACTATACAGATTCTGAAAGTATTCCAGTTAAGTTAATTGGGAGTCGATTAATAACACAAAACAACACTCACTTTTAAATTTTCCCGGAACCGGTTTCTGAGGGCTTCCCTCTATCTTCAGCCGGACATCGACTAGTTCTCATTGGTGTAGCTGGCAATATTTTGTCTTCGGTCTCCTCTGGTGGCGGTCCGAGGAACTTGCTGAACAAATCTTTCTGGGGGATGTCGAAATTGAATACTTTGTTCCTATTTTTTGAAATAAAGATTTGTTCCCATGTGGACAGCTCTTCTTTTCCTGTTGTATGTTTTAGTAATTTTGGTTCTGGATTTATGTTGTGGTTTTTTTCCCAAAAATGCGTGGCAACTGCTGATTTTTCTAATTGTTTGTACTTTATGTTCCTAAAGTGTTCCTTTGCTCTTGTTTCTAAATTTCTTTTGGTTTTTCCAATATAAATTTGACTACAGTCATAGCATTCAATTTGATATATGCCAGATTTTTTGTTAGATGGAATGGCATCTTTGATGTTTGAGCAAATTAGGTTTTTTAAGGAGTAATGGTTCACTGGAGCTAGTTGAATGTTTTGTTTTTTGAAGACTTTTTTGAATTTATCAAAGGCCCATGGATGGTAAGTGAATTTTTTGAAGATCATTTTAGTTTCTGTAGCTGAGAGGGTTGTGGTTTCCTTTAGTAGTTTCTTCTTTGTTGCTAAGTTCACTTTTTTGTCTACTAGTGATTTGGGAAAGTCATTTTTCTGTGCTATTTCAATAATTTTGTTGTATTCTATTTTGTATTCTTCTGCTGTGAGAGGGATGTTGACCAGTCTGTGTGCTAAACTATTAAAGATTGCCTGTTTGTGGGATCTTGGATTGTAGCCATTAGCTTTTATGTAGTTGTCTGTCTGTATTGGTTTTCTGTAAATGCCAAAGTTTATTCTATTTTTATTTCTGATTATTTTTAGATCTAAAAATGGTAAATACTCGTCTTTTTCAACTTCTACAGTGAACTTGATGCTTTTTTCTTGAATATTTAAAAGTTTTAGTGCATCACTGATGTGTTTTTTTGGCACTATGGCAAATATGTCATCTACATATCTTTGCCAGAGTTTGAACATCCATGGGAAACCTTTAGTGATCCTTATTTCCAGTGCACTCATGTACAGATCAGCCAGGAAGGGTGATAAGGGGTTTAGCAATGGGCAACCCCTTATCACCCTTCCTGGCTGATCTGTACATGAGTGCACTGGAAATAAGGATCACTAAAGGTTTCCCATGGATGTTCAAACTCTGGCAAAGATATGTAGATGACATATTTGCCATAGTGCCAAAAAAACACATCAGTGATGCACTAAAACTTTTAAATATTCAAGAAAAAAGCATCAAGTTCACTGTAGAAGTTGAAAAAGACGAGTATTTACCATTTTTAGATCTAAAAATAATCAGAAATAAAAATAGAATAAACTTTGGCATTTACAGAAAACCAATACAGACAGACAACTACATAAAAGCTAATGGCTACAATCCAAGATCCCACAAACAGGCAATCTTTAATAGTTTAGCACACAGACTGGTCAACATCCCTCTCACAGCAGAAGAATACAAAATAGAATACAACAAAATTATTGAAATAGCACAGAAAAATGACTTTCCCAAATCACTAGTAGACAAAAAAGTGAACTTAGCAACAAAGAAGAAACTACTAAAGGAAACCACAACCCTCTCAGCTACAGAAACTAAAATGATCTTCAAAAAATTCACTTACCATCCATGGGCCTTTGATAAATTCAAAAAAGTCTTCAAAAAACAAAACATTCAACTAGCTCCAGTGAACCATTACTCCTTAAAAAACCTAATTTGCTCAAACATCAAAGATGCCATTCCATCTAACAAAAAATCTGGCATATATCAAATTGAATGCTATGACTGTAGTCAAATTTATATTGGAAAAACCAAAAGAAATTTAGAAACAAGAGCAAAGGAACACTTTAGGAACATAAAGTACAAACAATTAGAAAAATCAGCAGTTGCCACGCATTTTTGGGAAAAAAACCACAACATAAATCCAGAACCAAAATTACTAAAACATACAACAGGAAAAGAAGAGCTGTCCACATGGGAACAAATCTTTATTTCAAAAAATAGGAACAAAGTATTCAATTTCGACATCCCCCAGAAAGATTTGTTCAGCAAGTTCCTCGGACCGCCACCAGAGGAGACCGAAGACAAAATATTGCCAGCTACACCAATGAGAACTAGTCGATGTCCGGCTGAAGATAGAGGGAAGCCCTCAGAAACCGGTTCCGGGAAAATTTAAAAGTGAGTGTTGTTTTGTGTTATTAATCGACTCCCAATTAACTTAATTTATACAACAACACTGTTTTCAACACTTCCATGAAAGGATTTTTAAGTATTCCAGTGTTTATTGGTAAACATATTAATAAGCACGGATCTCTCTGATTAACAACTGCATTGTTTTGGTTGCAGGCCAATAAAAGAAAGAAGAAAGATTTTGCATGAGAACATGAAGGAGATAACTAATCACATAATGTTCTCAGAAATGGAAGAAGTTCATGTACGTATAATCTTCTTCTGGATATAACAGTTCTGTGCAGATTAATTTAATTATACATTGCATTGTTGCTGGATATGTTTTGTTTAAAAACATTATAACAAGGACAGTTAATTTAGCTGATATGTCTTTCTTCTATTCAGTCTGAATTCATATTTATTGGCATCCATATGTATACATATTTAAGGTTTTTGTGTGTGTTTTTTCTGTGGATATCATACTCAGTAAAAGTGCAAAACTCATTGCTCTTAATGAAAACATGGAGGTGAGTGTAAGAGATAGCAGATGCAGTTTGAGTTGGACATTTTGTGGTGTAAAGTAAAACTATGCCCTAATCCAAAGAATCACCATCATCAACCCAAAGAAGATTAGCAATGACATAAGAGATTGGAAAAACTATTTGTAGTCGGTTTATTGACACTTTGTCACCTACGTTTTTATATTATTGTCACCCGAACATCAGAATTCCCGATAGGACCAGCTGGCAGGTAGGGGCCAGACTGGAAGCATTCAGCCACGCCTACCCATTCATCTTGTAGCACTAACGAGGGGATGGTTGGAAAAACATCACTAGCCATCTCTTTCCCCTCCCTGACGTCTGGAACCTTCAGGATGATTCACTGAACCGCGAGACTTCCAGAAACGGCGATCTTCCTATAAAAAGGAGCTGCAGTTGGCGAATGAGTTTAGTTCTTGGCCAGCATGGTGAGGAGCGCCGTGCTAGTGAACGGACTGGAAGACTGTATCAGAGGAATTGTACGTAATTGTGAGTGTAGAGTGGACCTGTGACAGACGAACTGGCAAAGTGTAATTGTGTCCGCTACGTAATTCTGTGTAATCGGCAAGTGTTCCAACTGTAATTCGGTGGAAATAAGGAACATTTTGAGTTTGTGCAATTGGACTTTTAATTTCACGAACCCACAAAGTCACAACTGGTGTCAGTAAGTGGGATATTACAGCGATGGGGGCTGCATTGGCACAAATTTTAGAAAAGTTGGAGACGGCAAATAACAACTTGGGCGCGAAGATGAACGAATTAACAACGAAGACGGAGACGGCAAACAACAACCTGGCAGCGGAACTGAAAGAAATAAAGACGGCGAACGACATCACCGAGAAATTGGAAGAAATGAAGGCTGAACTAACCACAGAAATGAGAGCAGCGAACGACAGTCTGGCCAAGGAAATGGAGGTGGCGAACGAAGTTCTCGCTGCCAAATTTGAGGAACATTTGGCCGGCGTGAGGGATGATGTGACGGAGCTGGTCAAGCGGATGGGCCAAGTGGACGAGCGCTTTGAAGACCTGGCGAACCGCTTCAATGACCTGGAGGAAAAGGCCGACAGTAACGCCAAGTCCCAGAACGCCATGGTGGAAGATGTCGAAGACCTTGCGAACCGCGTTAACAACCTGGAGAGAAAGGCCGAGAGCAACACAAAGTCCCTGAACGCCATGGTAGAGGACATCGTCGGCAGGAAGTTAGACTTGAAGGCCGACGCGCCGGGACGCGACACAACATCTGCCAACGTCAAGCCGCCTAAATACGACGACGCGACAACTTTCGAAGTCTTCCGCCGCCAGTTCGACGCAGTGGCCAAGCACAACAATTGATCACCAGGGGAAGAGACCACGCAGTTAATAGCCAGCCTCCAGGGACGGGCCGTGGAAGTCCTGAACGCAGTACAGATAACAGCGGCGCCCAAGGACATCTGGGAGGCCCTGGAGAGTCGTTTTGGAAACCACCGCTTAGCCGCAGCGTACCGCAGCCAGTTAAAGGCAAGGTCACAGCAGCCAGGGGAGACGCTGCAAGAGTTCGCCCTGGCAGTTGAGCAACTGGCTAGCAAGGCCCTAGTCGACCTACCACCAGAGTTCGTATCCCTGTAAGCTGCCTACACATTCGTTGACGGGGTACGAGACACGGAGATTTGTCAGCGCCTAATGCTCGGCGATTACAAAACCATCCACGAGGCGCTAACGGCAGCATTAAGGATGGAGGCGGCCAAGGCGACAGCTATCCCGACGTCGAGAACGAGGAGCGTCCGCTACACCGGAGACACAAGACCAGCCGAAGGACGCCGGCGAAGACCTAGTGGCCTGTGTTGGGGATGTGGACAGCCTGGACACCTCGAGAGAGACTGCCCCCACCAGGAAGAGCAGCCGGAAAACGAGTAAGGGCCGTCTTGGAGAGGGGCACGTCGGCGCCATCACCACCATCCCCTCGAGTGACTCTGCGCGCCGTCAGTCGGCGTTTGGATGACAGCCTCATCGCGGACGGTTGGGTGGAGGGGAAACCGTGCCGCGTGCTCGTAGACACCAGGGTGACCGTGACCATCATCAGACCTGACGTGGCCAAGGGTTTGCCAACGAGGAAACCGAGCCGACCATACCAGCTTGTCACGGCATCGGGTGACACCTTGCCAGTGGAGAAGGAGGCCCTGCTAAAGTTGACCTTGGAAAGCAGTGCCGTACGTCTGTGGGTGTTCGACGCGAAGGTGGCTGAGGAGGTGATACTGGGATTGGATGCTCTCAGGAGCCACGAGGCGACGGTCGACTTCGGCAGGAAGGTCCTGCGGCTCAACGGGGAAGAGGTTATACTTCGTCAACCCGAAGAGCGCCTTGGAATCTGCAGGGTCATCTTGAACGAAGGCGTGGTTGTCCCCGCGAGTAGCGAGGTGGCGTTGACGGCGCGACTGGAAGGCCAGAGAACCAGGACCATGATGCTGGACCAGAAGACGCCTTTACACGGACTATGTGTAGCCAGGGCATTGTTGCCGTGCCGAGGGGAGGTGCCAGTGAGACTGCTAAATCCAACGGACATCGATCACGACCTCCAGATCGGGACGGAGTTGGGAACGTGCGAGCTCGTGGTAAGCGTAACAGCAATCGACAATGCACAGGAGCCGGTGCGCAAAACCTAGGCCCCCAGCTAGACGGCTTACTGGAGAGTGCGGCCGACCACCTGACCGCAGAACAACTGGAGAAAGTTCGACAACTGCTGAGACGATACCAGTGCGTCTTCAGCCAAGGCGACAGTTACTACGTCCGCACGGACAAAGTGCTTCACCGCATCGACACCGCAGACGCCCGACCTATTCGGCAACCACCTAGACGCGTTCCGCTGGCGAAGCAAGGGGCGGTAAGAGACATGCTGAAGCACATGAGATCCAGTGGAGTGATTGATGAGTCTGACAGTCCTTGGTGCTCCCCTGTAGTCTTGGTGACGAAGAACGGCGAGCTACGCTTCTGCGTAGACTACAGGAAGCTGAATGCTGTCACCCGAAAGGAATGTTTCCCCTTACCCCGGATTGACGACACCCTGGACACGCTAGCTGGTGCTCAGTGGTTCTTGACCCTGGACCTGAAGTCGGGCTACTTGCAGGTAGCTCTAGACCCAAGAGACAAGGAGAAGACCGCATTCTCAACATGCCAAGGGCTCTGGCAGTTCACAGTTATGCCCTTTGGCCTCTGCAACGCACCTGCTACCTTCCAATGTCTCATGGAGTCAGTGATGAGAGGACTGACTTACGACGCCTGCCTGCTATACCTGCACGACCTCATCATCGTCGGTAAGACTTTTGAAGACCATCTCGAGAATCTGAGTAAGGTGCTACAGAGACTGCAGGCGACCAACTTGAAGCTGAACGCGAAGAAGTGCCAGCTCTTCCGCAAGGAAGTCAACTACTTGGGCCACATAGTTTCAGCAACCGGAGTAGCCACAGACACGGAGAAGACACAGGCTGTGAGAGATTGGCCTGGCCCAGAGGATAAGAAAGAGTTGCGCAGTTTCCTGGGGCTGTGTAGTTATTACCGACGCTTCATAAAGGGGTTCTCCAACATCGCCAAGCCCCTCACCCGCCTGACAGAAAAACACCGACCTTATGTGTGGACGGACGACGCCGAAGACACTTTCCAGCACCTGAAGAAGACCTTGTGGAGTGCTCCAATTTTGGGATTTCCACAACCAGGTGGCACCTTCATTGTAGACACCGATGCCAGCAGCCACTGTATTGGAGGCATCCTATCTCAAGTCCAGGACGGTTACGAGCGGGTGATAGCCTACTACAGCAAGACGCTATCCAAGGCAGAGAAGAACTACTGCGTCACCTGGCGAAGATTATTGGCGGTAGTAAAGACCTTGGAGCACTTCCACAAGTATCTGTACGGTCAGCCATTCCACCTGAGGACTGACCATTCCGCCCTCACCTGGCTATTGAGCTTTAAGAACCTGGAAGGCCATACAGCACGTTGGGTCCAGAGGCTGCAGGAGTACGACTTCTCCTCGGAACATCGCAGAGGGAAGAGCCATGGTAACGCAGACACTATGTCCCGAAGACCCTGTCCAGAAGAGTGTGGCCAGTGCACAAGAGGGGAGGAGAAGGAGCGTGCCGCAGCAGTCCGAATAGTCACGGCAGTGCCTGTGGATGGCTGGGATAGCGCAGGCCTGAGGAGGGAGCAGCTGGCGGACGCAGACTTGGGGCCACTCCTGAGGGAAGTGGAGGCAGGGACAAGACCAACCTGGGAGGACATCGTACCGAGGAACGCCACCTACAAGTCGTACTGGGCCCAGTGGGACTCGTTGAAGGTCAGAGAGGGTGTGCTGTTCTGGGTATGGGAATTGCCCGATGGGAAGACTTAGAGAGAACAGTTGGTACTTCCCAGGAGTAAGGTCCCGGTAGTCTTGGAGGAAGTGCACGCCGGTACTTCAGGAGGACACCTGGGAGCGAACCGAACGATTGACAAACTACGGCAGCGCTACTACAGGCTGAGACTCCGGGTAGACGCTGAGAGATGGTGCCATCTGTGTCATGTGTGCGCAGCGAGTGCGGCCCCCAGACTAGGTGCCGGGGTTGCATGCAGCAGTACAACTTCGGAGGGCCATTCGAACGGATAGCTGTTGACATAGCTGGACCATTCCCAGTGTCCGACCGAGGCAACAAGTACCTAATGGTGTTCGTGGACTACTTCACCAAGTGGCCGGAGGTGTATGCCATCCCGAATCAAGAGGCAAAGACAATCACAGACTGCCTCGTGGAGCAAGTGTTCTACCGATTTGGGGTGCCATTGGAGCTCCATAGCGACCAGGGCACCAATTTTGAGGCCAACCTGATGAAGAAGGCACTAGATAGACTTGGGGTTAAAAAGACCCGCACAACACCTCTTCATCCCCAGTCGGATTGCATGGTCGAAAGGTACATCAAGACCTTAGAGGAACACCTGAGGAAGGTCGTGGCCAGCCATCAGCGAGACTGGGACGTCAAGATGCCACTGTTCTTGTTGGCCTACTGCTCGTCTACACACGACACACCTGGGATGACGCCAGCCAGCTTAATGTTCTGCCGAGAGTTACGCCTCCCTTGTCACCTGGCTTTTGGAAGCCCTCCAGAGGCGAAACAGCCAGCGACCGAGTATGTGGAGAACCTGGTGGACCACCTCCACGACATGCACAAGATGGCTCGCCAGAACATCCAGAAGGCGAGCGACCGCATGAAGACCCGCTACGACAGGCAAGCCAACAGCCAAGGTTTCCAGCAAGGTGACTTGGTCTGGTTGTACCATCCTACCCGGACCAAGGGACGCTGCGCGAAGCTTCAGCATCCATGGCAAGGACCGTACCGGGTGGTGAAGAGGATTAACAACGTGGTCTACCGCATCTAGGAGGTTCCCTGAGGGAAGATGTTGGTGATACACCTGGATCGCCTGGCCCGCTACGATAGTGCTGTTCGGGACGACCAGCTTTGAGGAGGGAGCAGTGTCACCCGAACATCGGAATTCCCGATAGGACCAGCTGGCAGGTAGGGGCTAAATGGGAAGCATTTAGCCACGCCTACCTATTTATCTTGTAGCGCTAACGAGGGGATGGTTGGAAAAACATCACTAACCATCTCTTTCCCCTCCCTGACGTCTGGAACTATCAGAATGATTCACTGAACCGCGAGACTTCCAGAAACAGCGATCTGCCCATAAAAATGGGCTGCAGTTGGCGAGTGAGTACAGTTCTTGGCAAGCAGCGTGAGGAGCGCCGTGCTAGTGAATGGACTGGAAGACTGTATCAGAGGAGTTGTACGTAATTTTGAGTGTAGAGTGGACCTGTGACAAACGAACTGGCGAAGTGTAATTGTGTGTGCTACATAATTCTGTGTAATCGGCAAGTGTTCCAACTGTAATTTGGTGGAAATAAAGAACATTTTGAGTTTGTGCAATTGGACTTTTAATTTCACGAACCCACAAAGTCACATTATCGAGGGACTTGTTTTAGAAGTCATCGCCTCCATTTTGAACCTCTCTCCAACTAGTGTGTGTTGTAGTCCGCTCTCTTCTCTCTGACGGTGGAACTATGAACTTCCTTGTCAAATTTTCTACTGGTGGGATTTATAAGTTTATTACGTGGTCCTTATTTATGCATATGAATATATTCTCCCATGTTGTCAGTTTATTTTGGTTTATCACTCCTTTTAATAGTTTTGGATTTGGATCAATGTCATGATATTCGTTCCAAAAATGAAATGCTGCTGCTGACGTATCTCCTTGTTTCATTTTGATGTTTCTAAAGTACTCTTTGACTCTGGTTTTTCTTTTTCTTTTAGCTTGACATATGTAGCATTTTTCACAAGTTTTACAACTTATTCGGTATATTCTTTTCTGTGAATAATGGGATTTCATCTTTTGTTTTTGAATTTAGCAATTTTAAAATTGAGTATCCATTAGTAGATGCCAAGATGATTTAAAACATTTAATAAATTCAAAAAGATCTTTAAGGAACAAAATATCAAAAAAGGAACAAAATAAACTGACAACATGGGAGGACATATTCATATGGAAAAATAAGGATCGCATAATTAACTTTGAAATCCCACCAGTAGATAATCTGACAAGGAAGTTCATAGTTCCACCAGAGCAGATTACGACAGATGCTAGTTGGAGAGAAGTTGAAAATGGAGGCAAAAGGCTTCCGAAACTAGTCCCTCGATAATATAAAAATGTAAGTGACAATAAACTGACTACAAATAGTTTTTCTGATTAATTTTAATGTCACTGTTACTAAATTCCTCCAATCACGCATATGAAGTGATGCTGCTTCTCATGATATTGATGTAGACACTTCCACTGTACATCGGTGCCTTATGGAATCTGGCTACCTGGTACGGCATCCTGTCAAAAAAAATACTCTTGGCAACCCTAAAGAAGAAGAAGAGGCTGTCCTGGATGAAAAAATATAAAGGCTGGACTGTGGAGCAGTGGAAAAAAGTGATTTTTTTATGGCAAGACTCACTTTGAAGTTCAAGGATATACATCGAGTTTTGTTCAGTGTTCATTAGGGGAACCTCTTCATCTCGGCCACATTCAGCAGCCCCCAAGGTCATGTTTTGGAAATGTTTCATAGACCATTCACTACATTGAAGGAATGATGAACACTGTGAAGTACATCAAAGTACTTAGAACTAAAGTGATTCTAACCATGCCTTTGGAGGTTTCTTGATGGTGATGGGATATTTTAACATGATTTGGCTCCCTGACATAACTCGAAGCTCACAAAGTCCTTTATGTGTAAGGAAAAGTAGACATTAATATAATTTTGAGTCAAACTAGAACTTGATGCTCCATTTATTGCTAGTGTTTACCTAGAACACATTTCGTTAGGACCTTCCTAACATCAGCTGTTGTCGACTACTGGATGTTGATTTGGTGAACTCCTTGGGGGGCGAAAAGGGGGGGTCTCTGTCACTATCTTGATGAACTTGAAGTTTAGGTTCTCTTCGAAATTGAAGAATTTTCTTTCATATTTCTTTATGAAAATTTTTTCCCACATGGTTATTCAACTGGACACTTCTTAATAAGTGGATTTCTCGTTCTATATCATGATTAAAATTTCAGAAAATTTCATAAAATCAGATGGATATAACCCAAGACAACACAAGCATACTGTTATCAACAGTTTAACTTACAGGTTGGTTAATGTACCTTTAAACAAGATGGAATATATCAAAGAGTACAATAATATAATTCACATTGCAGAATATAATGGATTCAGTGCTGAATTGGTCGAAAATAAAATTTATAAATTCAAAAGACAACAAAGATGCAAACAAGTAATAACTCACTCCCCAATCAGCAATAAAACTTCATACAGAAAATTTATATATCATCCCAGAGCTACACACCTTTTCCAAAAAGTCTTCAATGAGCACAGTATTACTTTGGCCCCACAGAACAAGTTCAGTGTACAACATCTTTTGAAATTATATAATACAAAGGAGATACCCATAGACAAAAAATCAGGTGTGTACCGGATAAACTGTAAAGGCTGTGACAACTTTTACATTGGGAAAACAAAAAGGAACTTGAACATTAGGCTTAATTAGGTATTTTAGGAACATCAGGAATAAAGAAATAGATAAATCAGTGGTGGTGTGCCATTTTTGGAACGATAATCACGATATGGAACGAGAAATCCACTTATTAAAAAGTGTCCAGGGTCCAAAAGCATTAACCAGGTGGGAAAATATGTTTATAAAGAAATATGGAAGAAAATTGTGCAATTTCGACACTACCTTTGAAGAGAACCTGAACTTCAAGTTCATCAAGATACCGACAGAGATGCCCTATTGCCTCCAAGGAGTTCACCAAACCACCGTCCATTAGTCGACAACAGCTGATGATGTTAGGAAGGTCCTAATGAAATGCAGTCTAGGTAAACACTAGCAATAAATGGAGTTTTGAGTACTAGTTCAACTCAAAATTATATTAATTTGGTGCTTCATTATATCATAGTTCTTACACATTGGAAAGTAGACATTGTTGGACTGGCCAGGGAATTTGCCAGATTTAAATCCGATAGAGAAATTGTGGTCCACTATTCAGGCCCGAATCAGAAACTTGGACTGCACCACAAAAACCAAGATGAGAGAGTGTTATCTAAGTTTGGTTTTGGGTTCCAGAAGTGCAGGACATAGAATCAATGTGTAGAGGGTGAAAGATGTAATCGAAATGAAAGGAGGCCATATTTCATATTAAAGTGTAAGAGACAGGAATAAACATTCATAATAGACTTATGTTTGTAATTTTCCTGCTTGTAGTGCACAATACTGTAGTGTATGCATCTGTTATTTACGACATCTGTCCTATATTTATCATTTCGGTTCCAATGTATGACTTATTTTTACCATTTACACATATATTTGAATGTGTTTATTTTAATAATAAATATTTAATGACAATATGTAAGTTTTCATGTTGTATGATGTTTCAAGTGACTTTCTGTGTATATAGAGTAGATCAAATGGGTTGGTTCATTCACAGAAAGACAGTTGAAGTCAGCAAAAGAGAAGTATTGGTTTCAGATCACATTGACTATAGAGCAAACGATGTCAGTATAGTGAATGTTTGTAATGTATGTGCTGCAGTTGCTACATTTTAATTAATACACCTCTAAAGTAAATAAATATGTAAATAAAAATGTATAAAATTGAACTTCTATACAAAGTAGTATTTTATGCGTTTCAGGATCCAAAGGATTTGGAAAATATGATAACAAAAGTGCTAAAACTTGGATTAGAAGGACTAGTCTTGAAGGATTTGATGGTAAGTAATTAATATTTATAGACAATCTTTATATAACAAACAAAAGCAGAAATAGCTGTTAATTTGCTTATTAAGATAGTCTTTGCCCACCTCGGTAATGTGTAGATGGTAGCATGTCTGCCTCACGTTCAAGAGGTCCCGAGTTCGAATCTCAGTCAGGGTGAGTTGCCTAGATAAGGTTTTTACCGGGGTTTTCCCTTATCCTTGAAGACGAATGTCGGGTAACTCTAAGCTACATGGACCCTGGACTCATTTGAGGATCATTTCACCCAATTCATTCACCGTCCGATATAACTTAACGTTGGGGCGGACGTAAATTTAAAAAAAAAAAAAAAAAAAAAAAAAAAAGATAGTCTGTGCAGCCATACTTGACACATCCTGGCTTTGATTATGGCTAATGAAGTTCTCTTAGCAGAACAATAGCCATTACACATATTTCTGTTCTGGGAGATTCAAAATGATCCTTTATGTTTCACCCCTAATTGAATTTGACTAAGTTTTCAGCTGAATTGAGTCATCTGTGTCAGCAAGTTGAGTTGAGCTGACAGTGGATTAGTTCTGAGTAGATAGTTGACAGTTACAATTTGATAATTTTAGAGTGGCCATATATCCCTGCTAACCTAGGATTGCCCATTTGTCTGCAAATATTAGAATAATCCTAGAAAACAAGATGGACAGCCTACTCTATCCAGGAAACCTAGCAGCAGTATTAGACAAATCCTGAGCTGTGTAAATACTCCTTCTATCACCATGCTAGATACTTACTCCAACTGTTCTAAGAGGTAATACAGACACAACATCAAAGACTCTTGGTAAAAGTATAAGATGCATTCAAAAAGAAACAAGATGGAGACATAATTACAGAAACCAGTACCTGTATGTTAGAAGTAATTGCCCTGGCTGTTGAGACACTTGTCCCACTGTGACATAAGGCGGTGAACAACTGTCCCATAAAAGTCTTGGGGCTGCAATGTGAGCCAGTTTTGCATGTACAGCTGGACGTTGTCATCCAAGGTGAATTGTTTGCCCCTCAGTACCTTAAGGGGACCATAAATGGTGTAATCACAGGGAGAGAGGTCTGGACTGTATGGAGGGTGACCGAGAACCTCCCATTTGAATTTCTGCAGGAGTGCCATGACTGTGTTGGCTGTATGAGGCTTTGCATTGTCGTGGAGCAGAATGACCCCATGGGTGAGATTGCCTGGTCGTTTTGATTTGATCACTTGGCGAAGGTTTGTCAAGGATTGTGATTAATGCTGGGCTATCACTGTTCCGTGCATAAGGAAGAGTATCAGAGTATCAAAGAAGAATGTCGCCCGCCTCGGTAGCATAGATGGTAGCATGTTTGCCTCATGCTTAAGAGGTCCCGAGTTCGAGTTACCTGGATAAGGTTTTTTCCGGGCTTTTCCCTTATCCTAAAAGACGAAGGTCGGGTAACTCTAAGCTCCATGGACCCTGGGCCCATTTGAGCATCATTTCATTCATTCCATTCATCGTCAGATATGACTGAAAAAGTTAAAGGGCGTAAATTTCAAAAAAAGAAGAGGAAGAGGATGAAGAAGAGGAAGAGGAGGCAGAGGAAGAAGAGGAGGAGGAGGAGGAAGAAGAAGAAGGTCAGCATAACGTTTCCTGCACTTGTGTGGATGGCCTTGGCTTTTTTGGTGGTGGTGAGCCTGAATGCTTCCACTGGAGACTTTGCCGTTTTGATTCTGGTTCGAAGTGATGACACCATGATTCATCTCCAGCCACCACCCGTGCCAGGAACTTATTCCCTTCTGTAGCATAGCGCTGCAGATGACCAGGACAGTGGGCCATTCGACATGCTTCCATGTGGTTGAAGACTGTGGGGCACCCATTGGCCACACACTTTGCGCAAGAGCAGTCGTTCCTTCATGATGGTGTAAGCACTTCCGACACTCAATCCGACCTTGGCGGCTATGGCTTTCATTATCACTTGGCTGTCCTGGGTAATGGGTGGATCAACCAGCTAGACAATGTCATCGGTAATGTAGTGTGGTGCTCCAGACTATGCATCATCAGCTAATGACACTCGTCCTCCCCTAAAGTGCTTGTGCCATGCCTTGAGCCTTGCAAGGGACATGCAGTGTTCGCCGTACACTTGTGACATTCGTTGATGAATGTCCGTTCCCCTTACTCCTTCTGCTGTCAGAAAATGAACAACACCTCTTTGCTCTTCTTTTGACACTTTGATTTCACTGTTTGCAATGTGACTGGCAGCCTTGGACAATTGATGTATGCTGCTGCTAGCTTTGTATAGTAATGTGATATGCATACCTGCCCTCTAGTGATGGGCTGTCAACTTCGACACTCTGGTTGGAACAGCACTTCGTTACACATGCCCTATATTACCATCCTGTCACTGGTTTGCGCATACCAGACTCCGGCTTGTTTATTTTTTTAACGCACCTTATATAATAAGTCAAACTCAACTCCTATGATTCACTTGTTTCTTTTGAAGCCAAAAATCAAAGACAAACTATTCATGTATCTGCTTCTGTTTGAAATAAATATAACTATTTTGTTAATAACAGTATGAATTATCGGGAGTGCCCCCTTGTTATGCAAGGATACTGATACATGCTAGTAAATCCACTCACATGGGACCCATCACTGTGGGTTCAGTAGAGCCACATCTAACTGTACTGCACCACAAATGTAGATGTTGTTAAGAGACATAATTTATTTCAAATACATTCTTTTAGTGATCCATTTCTGAGATATTTGTTGTTTATCTTTTATTTATTTTGAGAAATGATAATATTTACTTTAAAGTGAATTTTCTATTAGCACATTTATTATATTGCCTCGCTGTTTGTTGCGTGGTTTACTCCTTGGTCGTCAGCCTCACCAGTGATAATTTGAAAATATCGATGTCTGCAGCTGCTTTTGAAGTTATCCTAAAGTTCACGAATATAGGATTTGTAGCAAGGATCTCTTGATTCAAAGTATTTTGGGTGGATCAATTAGGGTACTTGGAAAGAAACAGTTTTATTCTCTTATGACAATCAGTTGTATTTCAATTACTTTCGAAATACATGTTAATTGATGAACTCTGAATGGTTGGCTTTGCGCTGGCGTGGTTGTTACTCCCGTGTCTATAACACGACTTTCTTAGCCACAGCGTCCAACTGACTTTAATGAACACGATTTCTGTCCGTGTGCTATCACACGACTTCTTAGCTTGGCCCACAGCGGCCAACTACTTTTAATGAATGCTGTTTCTTCCCGTGCGCTATTACACGACTTTTTAGCTTGGTCCACAGCAGTCAACTGACTTTGGATAGATATTTGTTCCCCAGGATAAGTCACATGACTCTTCACTTTCCTCTTCAGCTCATTATTTTTAATTAGTTGGTTGATAGAATGCATATGGTGTCCCTTTTACGAGAACCTCACCACTCTCATATTTCTAGACCTCCCAAGATGTCCCCTGTCAAAACTATGCTTGAAAATAAACACCAGGGGCGACCCCTAAAATTTATGGTTTCGTCCGTCCTACCTAGGGGGAGGAAAGACGACCTCTTCAGAGTCTGTCACAAACTTGACAATATACACACACAATTTTTTTTCGTTTTACACTATATATATTTAACATTTAATTAATCAACTCGAGGAAGAGAGTACCGTTGTTATAGCTTTAGTTTTTAGATTATGTACAATTTTTATTTATTTGGTCTGGTTTAAGCCATTTTGTAAAGAGAGGTGCATTTGTTTTGTTTGCAGAGTACTTATGAACCAGGTAAAAGGCACTGGCTGAAGGTGAAGAAGGACTACTTATTTGGAGGGGCAATGGCTGACAGTGCTGACCTGGTTGTACTAGGTGCTTGGTTTGGGACAGGACAAAAAGGTACATGTGCCATTTAAATCAGGATAGCCCTGCCAACATCCATTCATTCATTCATTCATTCATTCATTCATTCATTCATTCATTCATTCATTCATTATCTGCTGTAGAAATTACAAAGTAATTCATAGCATCATCAAAAAAACAGAAATACAAAATACAAAAGAAAACCAAAATACAAAATAAAAAATTTGTACAGTTGACATTGGACAAGTCATATACTTAATACATAATACATACATATATACCTACACTTAATATACTGGCTATAATTCATCTAAATTACACAACATTTATTAATTAAATACTCTTTTAACTTATATTTAAAATATATTTTTGAAGTGTTAACCAAATTTTTTAAAGCTACTGGTAATCTATTAAATAAGATTGCCCCTCTTGTATTGACATCCTTTTTCCACGAAACTTGTATTTGATCTAAAGAGGTTAAAGTTCTTTCTTGTGTTATGGTTGTATACTAAAACACCACACACTCACTCACTCACTCACTCACTCACTCACTCACTTGACTGTTTCTTATTTATGGTTGTTTTGTTATATACCTATAGTATGGTTCTATAAACATACAGAGAATAAATGGTTAAAAGCTTATTATTGATAAAAGCAGTTCTGCATGATTCCTACATTGTCATCTTATATATAAATCTGATGCTTTTCTTTTGCAGAGTAAAAAGTTTATTCATCTTGGTTTTAGCAGCAACCCCCCCCCCCTCCATATTTCTATACCATATGTTAGATGAGGATACATACATCCAAAGTATATCAATTTCAGCATTTGAACATCATAATTTTGGAACATCAAAGCAGTAAAAACAATTACCATGAATTTGGATCTGAAAATAATTTACTACTGACATATAAGGCAAAATTGAAGGTTACTAAAATTATTCAAAATGTCTTGAATGCTATTGCATACTCTTTTGTAAATTACTGCAGTGTTTTTTATCTTGTAAAATACCCAATATGGGGTATAGAATGGACCTTGGCCTCATTTGAGTATCACTTCACTCATTTATTTATTACAGCGAAGCTGTCCAGAGTTATGTATATATTTATAATACTCTCATCTATGTAAAAAGTAACTTAACCGACCAGCTATTCAGGCAGGATATTCATAATTATAATACTAGGTTTAATTATAAACTCAATATACCATATCATAGATTAACTAAAACCTCTAACAGCTTTGAAGTATTGGGCATTAAACTATATAATCAATTACCTTTAGAATTAACCGAATTATCAGGTAATACATTTAAATGCAAATTATATGAATGGTTAGTTTCCAAACCTTATTATTCAATACAGGAATACTTTAACAGGTGTAGTTAAACTTTGGCTTATGTCATGAAGTATTCTTATTTCCTCATTTTATTTTAAGTCTCTATATTTGTATATCTAATGTAAGTATTTTATTGATTTTTTTTATCTTCACTGTATTATAACTGTATTAATTTGTACTCTATTTTTGACTTTGTCTATTGCTGTAATAAGCTTAATGACAATAAATCATTATTCAAATCATTATTCAAATCATTATTTCATTCATCATCCAGTATGATCTAACCTGGTACAAAAGTGAATCGAGAAGATATTGACACATTGCTTCACTCACACTGTTTATTCACAGGACATGTTTCAAGAGCTCGTGCTCCTATCATCAGCTGATACTCGATTAGTGTAAGTTGTAGTGGTTTCCCCTTTCTCCGTATTGTCAATAGATGGCATGATGTACTTGTCAAAGATGTCCGGTGGTGGAGTTTCAAAATTCATGACTCTATGACGATTTTTGTTAATGAAGATTTTTTCCCATACGGAAACAAAAATCGTCATAGAGTCATGAATTCTGAAACTCCACCACCGGACATCTTTGACAAGTACATCACGCCATCTATTGACAATACGGAGAAAGAGGAAACCACTACAACTTACACTAATCGAGTATCAGCTGATGATAGGAGCAAGAGCTCTTGAAACATGTCCTGTGAATAAACAGTGTGAGTGAAGCAATGTGTCAATTATCTTCTCGATTCACTTTTGTACTAATTTGTGCTTCACTGTCCCTACGCTTCTTTCAAGTTTATACTTTGGATGATCTAACCTGTTAAAACAGGAAGATAAGTCAGCAGTAGTTGAGCATTTTTGGAGCCTTACCATGAACAGAAATTCAGTAATACTAAACAACATTTTAGGAAAAACACAATTATGGTTTGGGCAAACATTTATACTTGGAAAAACAGAATGTGTGTTTTCAATTTTGGAATCTTGCCAAACAACATACTTATCTAGAGGTCCATACAATCATGGAGGCAATTAATTGTTCTTTCACACTAGCTGTGTGTAGGACAAAGTAAGGTAAATTGATTGCCATAGCCGGGATATGAACCATGGATCTTCCAGTCTCCGTCCAGCTGATCTTAACCATTGAGCTACCATGGCAATGTACCAGCATGACATTAAATTCTCCAACTGACTGATTTTTCCCGGTAAACCACTAGGAGTTCTCAAACACTTGAGACGACTACCTTAATGGCGACTTAATATGCTGTAAGTATTATGTGTGATTGGTGAAATTTAGTAATAGTGACGTTAAAATTAGTTGAAAAAACTATTTGTAGTAACTTTTTGATACTTCATCACTTATATTTTTATATTATTGAGGGACTAGTTTTGGAAGCCATCACGAAAAGGACAAAACTGTACCCACTGTCAGAAATCTGGTCCTGAAACTTCAAGGTCCCATTAACTTTAAAGAGGAAAGCACTAGTTTATTCATATTCATTTATTGCATCCGTAAATCATACAGCTCATGATGTGGAATTGTCAAATTACTAACTACACAAAAAATAGTAAAAAGAAACAAGAATTACAATAAGTTGTTAAGCATAATAATCAAATTAATGATTAAAATTTACATTCCTTTATTCCTACCCTTTATCATTTAAATACTCTTCTTCTGAGTAGTAACACTTTTGTAACAAATACCTCTTTGATGTGCTTTTAAACTTTGTGAAGGACTCAATGTTTTTTATTTCAGTTGGCAGTTTATTGTAGATATGAATTCCGTTAAATTTAAAACTGTGCTCATACATTTTCTTTTTATGATAGGTGACATGTAAGTTTGAACTATTTCTCGTGTTATGGTCATGAATATCATTGCTTTTTTGAAATTTATCTAAGTTCGTTTTAACCTGTACCATTATTTCTAAAAGGTAAATGCTTGGTAATGACAATATGCCTAATTTTTTAAACCATTGCTTACAACTATCTGTTCTCTTTAAATTCATCATAATTCTAATTACCCTTTTTTGGATTCTAAATACTTTGATAATGCTAGTACTATTTCCCCATACTGTTTTACCACAAGAAATTAATGATTGAAAATTTGCAAAATAGGCTATTCTTAATGTATTCAAATTTACACTGTGTTTCAAAATTGATATTTGGAAACAAATGCTACTTAATTTCTTCATTAGACTTTCAGTATGTATATTCCAATTTAGACTGTCGTCCATCCAAACTCCTAAAAATTTTGTCTTTCCTGTATATTTAATTTCATTTTCATCCATTATAATTTCAGGTAAATTAACTGCCTTATTGATTTTATTATGAAAACCCAATGCCTGACTCTTGTCCTTATTTATAAGTAATTTGTTATTTTGAAACCAAATTGATACTTCTTTCAAATTATTTATTACATTTTCTTTGAGTTCGTCATCATTTTGACCTGATATGAAGAGGCTCGTATCATCTGCAAATAAGGAGCATTTTAAAGAATTTTGAGAATAAAGTGCCAAATCATTAATATGCAAAATAAATAGCAATGGTCCTAAAACTGAGCCCTGCGGAACTCCGCAGTTTATGCTAGCAGCTTTTGATTTTATAGTTTTTATTTCCTTTGTAGTTTTGTCAACAAACTCTATTTCTATTATTTGCCTTCGCCCTCTCAAGTTATTTGTAGTTCCCCTAATTCCGTAATGAGATAATTTCTTTAATAGTATTCCATGATCAACTAAATCGAAAGCTTTAGACAGGTCAAGGAATATTCTAATACATTTTTCTGAATTGTCAAGCTTTTGGTGCACTTTGTCTATAAACTGTATCAGTGTAGTATTAATGGAATTTTCTTTTTGAAAGCCATGCTGCCAATCAAAAATTACATTAAATTTTGAAATAGAGTTGTACATCTAATAAAAACCACTCTTTCTAATATTTTGGAAAAGATCGATAGCAGTGAGATGGGTCTAAAATTTTGAACTTCCAATTTTGATCCCTTTCTGTACATTGGCTTTATTTTTGCCATCTTAAAGCAGTCTGGGAACTTACCTTCACTCAATGATAAATTTATTAAGTGTACTAATGGTTTTACTAAGTGGGTAGAGCATTGTTTTACCAAGAAATTTTAAAAACCATCCAAATCAGTAGAGCTTTTATTTTTCATGCTTTTTATTATGGTGTGTAGTTCATCTTCTGTTGTGGATGCAAGAAAGATAGTCGGATATGTTTTATTACTTATAATTTTACCTTCCATTACTTTTGACTCCCCTACAATCAATTTTGGTACCCCAGCATAATACTGACTAAAAACCTGTGCAACCATCCGAGGATCATCTATAATTTCGCCTTCTTTCTGGAGTTTGTAATTATCTCGCGTGGCTTTTACTTTGGTTTCCTATTTTATAATTTTCCAGGTAGTCTTAGATTTATTTACTGAATTTGCTAATTGTTTATCATTGTACAGTTTCTTTGCTTTTCTAATAACCTCATTATAGATTCTTTTATAATTCAATAAGTATTGTGTAAAGGTTTCTGATATTTTATTTTCCTTTGAGATTTTATTTAGAAATCTTAACCTTTTACTAGATATTAAAATACCTTTGGACATCCAATTTTGCTGTTTATACTCATTCGTTTTAAATCTTCTCCAAGGACATGCAATACTTACATGAAACTTGAGAATACTGACAAATTCTAGAAAGGCTGGCTTACGTGGCATGGGTTTCAATTGGAAGAAAACAAGGAACAATAAGGTCTTGTTACAGGAAAGACATGATGTAAGAGATTGGCACGTGTCATATATACAGGCCATAAAAAAAGTTTGGAAGCAAAGGAAGGCCAATTATATATGAAGATAAAACATATCTTCATACAAGAACCAGATATATTATTAAATTTTAGATGAGTCGCATTTTTTACACATCTGCTTCAGAAGCAGATGTGTAAAAAATGCGACTCATCTAAAATTTAATAATTTTTCGCTTCACTGTGGTGTTCCAATACAGTTGAATCTCAATATATAGAACCAGATATATGTTTTAGTAAAACAAAGTTTGTGAAATATGGCTGTGCTGCATAGTCTCCCATTTTCTAGCATCAGCAGAATGTGCAAGTGATGTTGGGCATAGACTCTTGTAACTAAAATGTTTCTAGGTGCACACAATTCCACGTTGTGGACGCCAATTTGAAACAACAATTTAATGGCGAGCAAATAAGTCGGCGAGCAATGAGGTTTCTCTCAGGGTATGCATGGATGGGTGTGAGAAGGAGATTTTAATAACACTGGAATGCCAGTCTCCAAATTATTTATTCACTGCTTCTTCTTTTAAAACATCGAAATGAAAGTTGCCGACCAAGGGTTACCATTCTCTGTTTAGAGTTACTGACTGCAGAATGTTTATTACTCGATAAATTTATTCGTTCCTTATATATATACGAACCGACAAATATTCCAGACAAAACCAGATGACTGCTTTAATCGCCCTCACGCCTCAGACTGCCCTCATCGACCTCACGCTTAAGACTGCTCTACTATCTTCCTAGCCACGAACTGGCCACATCGGCTCCACGCCGAAGACTCCTTGAATGACCACAGCTGCACGTGTGTGTATATGTAACTTTCACTCTCAGGAAACTCCTTTTCAACCAAAATCCCTTTGTGGCTGTTTTGTTGCCATTGTAAATGATCCAAAGAATTTCCCATTCATACACGACAAGTGGGCCCCTTTAGAAATCTTCTAAGGACGCTGTTTCTTACATTGCTTTTGTTATAACACTTTCGCCCAACTCAACTGGCCTTGCCCTTGTCGTAACAAAGAACCAACATTCCTTTGACATCTATCATGATTCTTTGCTTCTGGCAAACCATAATTTCGGTATCAAATGCCCCATAGATATTATTTTATTATCCCATAATGAAATAATATATATGTCTTGCCCGAATATAACGCAAAATATTAGACCTTTGTCAGCATCTTCCAATTCGTTTTACAATTTCTTTTCACAACATTAATTTTTACATGACATTTCCTAAAAATTATTCACATGGTTACATAACACTCTGATCTGCAATTTTCAACTTTTAAATATTACTCAGAAAATATTACAATCTACATTTTTTTATCTGATCTACTTAAAATTAATTCATATTGTTGTTACGCTTGAAGCAATTTATATATATATATATATATATATATATATATATATATATATATATATATATAAATATTCATAAATATCTATTTTTAAACCATTGTAAGTTATTAATAATATATATTAACATTTCTGAATTCTTCTTCTGGATTCTATATAAATATTCTTTTCAAAAGTCTTTCATTGTTCGATTTTTCATTAATAATTTTTTTCACTTGTTTAGTTTTAAGTTTCACTGCACTGTCACTACACTGTTTATACTGTCACCCTGGCGGTAGACTTGCGAAGCCGATGGATGAATAAATGATGGCCAGTGGAGATTCGGAAAACTTCGGGGCCGATCGTTACCGGAAGCGAGAGACAGTTGAGAGTAGTGTTTGAAAAATAAACAGTTTTGAGGTGATCTAGCAAATTTGTAATGGTAAACGGTGTATTGCTAGGAAAATAAAGTGTAGTTTTTGCGTTTGTAACCTCGTCTTGTTATTTCACGAACCCACAAAGTCACAATACTTAACCTTATAAATTTTACACTACACTGTTCATACTTAACCTATACAATTTACAAGTTTGTTTTTCTAATTTTACAATTTTGTTATGGTACTTTAGTTCTTTAAAATACGGACATATCTGTCTTTTCTGAGCAAATTATACCCACAACTTATTTAGGAATTAGGAGCATCTAACGGCTTCTTGTAAGGACGAAGGAGTTGTTTATGCCACCTACCTAAGAGTTTATTATTTTTGACGTCTGCTAATTCGAATGTATTTTCCCCAAATTTCGCGACAATTTCCGCAGGACCCTTATATAACAGTTCCATCCTTTTATTTCTACCTTTTAATGCACTTGATAATTTATGGTCTTTTACCAGTACTAAATCACCGATCTTTGGCTCCCATTTATGTTTTCTTTCTTTTCTCTTTAATTTCCTTTTTTCTGCTTTTTGCTTAATTCTCTCAAAGGCAATTTTAGCACTCTTTTCATTGCTTAACTGGGTTTTGTTGGTGTCTACATTTTCTGTTATTTCTGTGAATATTGGTTCCGGCTCAATGCCCAACATGAGTCTAACGGGTTCGAATCCTGTGGTTACGTTTATTGTATTATTAATAATTTTCTCAATCACGGGACAATATTTTACCCAATCCTTGTGGTTTTTATGTGTTAATATCCAAAAATATAATCCAATGTCTCTAAGTACACGTTCTGTAGGATTTCCCGACAGAAAATAAGACGAGCAGTGGTACAATTTAATGTTATTCTCTTTCAACGTCTCTTGAAAACATTTACTGCGATGCTCAGTTGCATTATCAGTTAGGATCGTCTCAACTTTGCCATATTTTGGAACATAATCGTTAACTATTTTTCCCACGCAAGTTTTGCTACTTATGTTTCTTACAGGATATATTTTAACAAATTTACTGAAAACAAAAATATACCTGCATCCGAATTTTCCCATGGGAAACTCACCATGTGCATCTGCTGTAACTAAAGCATTTCGCTCTCGTCTAATAATTGCCTGCGGTTCTGTATTGAATTTAATGTTAAAAGGTTTGGCCTTCTGACACAACTCGCAAGTAGAACACACCTTTCTGACTTTCCTCGCCAAATGCTTTATGTAAAAATTTTCGCCAATCACTAAAGTTAATTTCTCGCTACCTGTATGCGCCAATGACTTGTGATATGCCATTATTAGTTGTTCTTCTAATGTTTTCGGAATTATAACCTTCCACTTTTGTTCAATTCTCCCGTGAAACTTATATATTTTTCCTTCATGAAGGCCTATGGTATCTTTCAAATTCTCCGTTATTGGCTGAGCGTTTTCTCTTAATTTTCTGATACTGTCATCCTCTCTCTGTAATTGCTCCAAATTTAAAAATTTCTTAACTAATTGTTTTCCTTCTTTCGTCTCAAGATATAAAATGGTCACCTCATGCTTATTTTCTCTGATAGTGTCAGGTATGGGATAATTTGTCTCCATGCCAGATAACAAATCACTGAAAATATTTTGACTTCCGAGAATGTGTCTTATTTCCAAATTGTGGGAAGTAATCTCGTGGATGTATCAGGAAATACGTGTATTGGTTAGCTTGCATGAGTTCATAAATCTTTGGCTTACGTGATCAGTGTACACTATCACTGAGTTATTATAAACATACTCTTTAAATTTGACCAGCGCAAAATAAACAGCCGCTATTTCTTTTTCAGTAGTGCATGCCTGTGCTTCTGTTCTCGAAATTCCCCTTGAGGCAACTGTAATAAGATGATCTTTCCCTTCTTCATCTTGTTGAATTATGACAGCACCGTAACCGCGCCCTGAAGCATCAGTAAAAATAACATATGGGAGGATTTCTCTGGGTTTCTCCAACAAGATGGAAGCTGCAAATAATCTTTTCACTCTTGAGAACGCTTCTTCTTCCACTGGTGACCACCTTCAATCTACCCCTTTCCTCAAAAGTTCTCTTAATGGGGCAATGACGTTTGCAAACTCAATAATAAATCTAGACTGATAATTTAGAATCCCCAAGAATCTTCTCAGTTGTTTTATATTTTTTGGTGCCGGTATTTTGTTAATACTCTCTATTCTGTTTGGATTTGGCCTGATTCCTTCATTCGATATTATGTATCCTAGAAATTCCGTCTGTCTCACGGAGAATACTGTTTTACTCGGTTTGATTGTCATATTGGCTTCTCTTAATTTACTCAGCACGTAATCGAGATGTCGCAAATGGTCATCCACATTCATTGAAAATAATATAAAATCATCAATATATTGAGCTACAAATTTCTTAATAGATTCTCCAAATATTCCATATAGAGCTCTGAGCAATGCACTACCACTGGTATTCATTCCAAATGCGCAAACTTTGAACTGGTATAAAATCCCTGAGTGTAAAAATGCAGTGTATTTTCTTAAGTCTTCCCGAAGCGGTATTGGCCAAAAGGATGCCGTCAAATCCAATGTGGAGAAAAATTTTCCTTTCTTTAGTTTGTTTAGTGTTACTTCTACACTCTCTGGTCTAATTCGGTCAGGTTTACAGTGTTCATTCAGTTTTCTTGCATCCAAAGTAACTCTAATTTTTCCATCTGATTTATTTACGATGCACAGTGGATTTGCAAACTCTGAATTGGAGATTTCAATAACTCCATCTTCTAGCATCGGTTGAATTACTTTATCAACTTCCTCTCTGATCGCACATGGAATTGGTCTCGCTTTATGGGTGAAAGGTTTGATAGACGTCATTTCAAATGAATGGGTGTAGCTGATACATTCCCCAGGTTTTTCAGAGAAAACTTCTTTATTTCTGACCAAAATGTCAAATAATTCCTTCTTCTGTTCCTCATTTAAGTCGGCTGCTTTACTGGTCTTTTCTCTTAATAAGTCCTCTATATCTATATAGTTTACCACACTACCGTACCTATTTCTTTGAGAGTAACTCGTTTTCTTAAAACATTATTAACGCATTTAAAATCTTCGTCAGGCATCATATTCACGTCATTTTCAATGTTGTATTCTTCAACGTTAATTTCTGCCAACTCCATAGCTCCAACTTTTATATATTCAACAAAGAAGGTATCTGCCCTAATTTCTTCTTCTTCTTTATCCCTGACAATGTTCTCCGAACTACTATCTTCCATAAATCGTATTATAACCGTCCCTTGCTCTGTATCCAACTTCAAAAATCTACTTTCGAAATTTATTACCGTTTCCCATGCATAAAGACAATCACAACCTATGATTATATCTGTTACTAGTCTGGGCACAATCAGAAAGAGAACCTCTATTGTTGTCCCATTTATTTCAACATTCAACATCGCCTGAAATTTCATCCTTTCCTTCCTCTTACCAACAGCTAGCGAACAATAAATTTCACTGACCGGTAAAGACATCACCTTAAAACCACTAGTTATTAGGTCATCATAGAATTTCTGCGAGCACACTGTGCTATTCGCTCCCATGTCTAAAATTGCATTGTATTTTTGTCCATTAATCCCTATTTTGATCCACGGAGGTTCTATTAATTTCTCATTGTCTTCTAATCTTTTACTAACGTCTGAATTTCTTTGTATCATCATCATTTACCCTCGAGAAACCCTAGTTTCCGTGTACTCATTACAATTTGTATTTATCCCAGTTCTCACTGAAAGCCCGTTTGACTGGGATTGGCGTTTCCCTGCATCCGACTTATAGCTCCGGTTTCAGTTCCACTGTTTATATCCCTGATTTCCGACACTTGATTTTGATTGCTTACTACCATCTGCCTTGTTGCATTAATTGCCTCAGACCTTTCTGAGTTTTCAGGTGAATTACGACCATCTCTATTCCTGTCTCCCTTCCTCGGCGACCTCAGCCTAAACTCATAACTATTGTCATTCCTCCAATATTCATTACCAGAATGTCTTCTAAATCTAAATACTTGTCCCCTTCTGTCCCTATCAAATCGGCCTGCATTCATGTAGATTATTTGAATGTTCCTTTCACGGTTCTCCCCATTCCGATTTCTATTGTCCCTGTCAAAATTGTTTCTACTCCTACCTTCCCAGGAGTTCGCTTCAACCCTCGGCACTGGACCTTGATATCTATTTCTTATGTCATTCCGATTATGATGTGACTGTGCCCCTTGCCCGAAATTACTCCACCTTTCTCTTCCGCTTGTCTCTTGATTTTTATTGTCCGAATCGTTTCTCGGCTTGTGGCTTTCTAAGGCTAATAATAAATCAATCATGGCAGCGACATTATTGGGTTTGGCTATGATTAAATAATGTTGGATAGTCTCAGGAAAATGAGTTGTCATGAGGTTTATCAGTTCTTTCTCACTGATAGGGGGATCTAACATTTTTGATTTTCTAGCTACTTTCATGAAATAGCTCACCATTGACTGTTCGGCTCTAGGGTTAAATTTCCCGTTGCTTATCTCGAGCCTTATACTAGCCTGTCTGTTCGCTCCCCAATATCTGTTCAGGAATAAATTAATAAAGGTCCCGAAGTCATTGCTATTTCCCATGGACAAATCTAGCCAATTCGCAGCATTACCTTTAAAACATTTTCTTACTATGGTCATTTTGTACTCCTCCGGTTTACATTTTATCGCAAAATACTCCTGTAATCCTGCAATAAACACTTTAGGATCATCAGAATCCTCTTTCTCAAAAATTGGTGGTACAATTTCGTTAAGAATATGGTTCGGCCATGTCATATTCGGACCGCCATTTCTGTCTCCATTATTGTATCTGGTGTCATTACTGGAGGTGCTAGCACCCATATTTAGCAACGAAATGTCAGCTGAAGCATTGGGCATCGCCTCGTTTCGTGCGTTTACTTCACTTACGCTGCTAGAACTAGAACTAGGAACATTTCCACTTATTCTTAAATTTTCTAAGTTTTCCTTTACTCCTTTGATTTCTACTGCTACCTCTTTCATGTGATCGGTAATTTCCTCCAAATTCCTCATCTGTCTTCTACTTTCCCTTTCTGATACTTCTAATCTACTCCTAGTTTCTTCTAATTCTTTTCTAGCTATTTCTCTCTCTTTGTCTAATTTCTGTGCTACTTCCTCCCTCAGTTTTCTGTTTTCATTATCTGATTTTTCCTTAACTAAGTTAACAATTTTATTTTCAGAATTCTCTATCTCCTGACTAACTTCCTTCCTCACATTATCTGCTATCTGACCAGCTTCTTTCCTTACATTCTCTATTTCCAGACTAATTTGTTGTCTGACATTTTCTAACGCCTGTTGTTGATTCTCTAACTTCTTTCCTAGTTCTGTTTGTCCTACCTCTAACTTCTGACCACTATTTTCTAACTTTTATTCTATCTTTTTTAAACTTTGATTGTTATCCTTCATCTCTTTTCTTAAACTTTCACTTAAACTTTGATTGTTATCATCTATCTTTTTACTTAAACTTTCACTTAAACTTTGATTGTTATCATTCATCTCTTTCCTTAAACTTTGATTGTTATCATCTATCTTTTTACTTAAACTTTGATTGTTATCATTCATCTCTTTTCTTAAACTTGCGAACACTTTTCTAATTTCCTCCAACATATTTCTTTCCCTTTCTACATCATTTAGGACAGTTCTACTACACTCTGCTACTTGACTTCCTGCCTACTGCTACTAGCATCAACCTCCTGAACTTCCATGCTTTCTACAGAATTTTGACTCAGCATTTTTCCACTCCTTAAATACATTCACAATAGTCTAGTATATAATTTAACACTCTGTACCTTTGATTTTCTATTAGCTCCTGATGTCACTGAAGATGCCGGTCTCTCTTCTTTCTAGTAGAACCGTTGTAGATCCGCTTGTTGTCGAATGTCCTTGTGTTGAACCTCCTTCTCCTGTTGAACCTCGTTGTCGGGTTGAACCTCCTTCTAGGTTGAACCTCCTCCTCGGGTTGAATCTGCTTCTCGGGTTGAATCTGCTGCTCGTGTCAAACCTTCTCGTATCGTGTCCCACGTTGGCGCGCCAATTTGATACAAAAATGTATATGTGGCGAACAAAGAGTTCTACGTTGCGGCGCCAATTTGTAACTAAATAATTTAATGGTGAGCAAATAAGTCGGCGAGCAATGAGGTTTCTCTCAGGGTATGCGTGGATGGGTGTGAGAAGGAGATTTTAATAACACTGGAATGCCCGTCTCCAAATTATTTATTCACTGCTTCTTCTTTTAAAACATCGAAATGAAAGTTGCCGACCAAGGGTTACCAATCTCTGTTTAGAGTTACTGACTGCAGAATGTTTATTACTCGATACATTTATTTGTTCCTTATATATATACGAACCGACAAATATTCCAGACAAAACCAGATGACTGCTTTAATCGCCCTCACGCCTCAGACTGCCCTCATCGACCTCACGCCTAAGACTGCTCTACTAGCTTCCTAGCCACGAACTGGCCACATCGGCTCCACGCCGAAGACTCCTTGAATGACCACAGCTGCGCGTGTGTATATGTAACTTTCACTCTCAGGAAACTCCTTTTCAACCAAAATCCCTTTGTGGCTGTTTTGTTGCCATTGTAAATGATCCAAAGAATTTCCCATTCATACACGTCAAGTGGGCCCCTTTAGAAATCTTCTAAGGATGCTGTTTCTTACATTGCTTTTGTTATAACACTTTCGCTCAACTCAACTGGCCTTGCCCTTGTCGTAACAAAGAACCAACATTCCTTTGACATCTATCATGATTCTTTGCTTCTGGCAAACCATAATTTCGGTATCACTCTTCAGTGTGCAAAGAAAATAGGTCACCAGCACAGAACTATCGTCAGAGTGCTCCAATCTCATCTGGACCCTGGAGGTACATACATTCATGGCTTTGATTTTTCTGAAGATGTCAGATGTAGTGATGCAGTTTTTGATAAAATATCAGAGAAGAAACCAACTGGACCATGGTCTACAAGCCCAGAAAAAATGTTTTTCAGTTAGGTATCCAACATTACTGAAAATCTGTATTTATTTTACAACTGTTTAGCAGTACACTACTTTCAATCCTCTTTTGTTTTGTTACTGGTGCCTGCCTCAGGTTTCTTTCTGTAGTGCATACTACCTTTACGACATGATATCTAATAATAATTCATAAAGTAGATGATGTCCTGCAGATGTCCGCTCCTGGAGATCTGAAAGCGGGACTATTTTACCTCGAGAAAACTTTCTGTAGGAGCTGCCATGTTTTAAGTAGCATAAATGTAACCGTTTTTTAAGTGGACACGAATTTTTTGCTTGTAATGTTGGTTACATCATCCACTCACTTAAACCCCCAGTATGTCTGGAGGGCCACACCTGTCTTTGGTTAATGGGTCCATCAGGAGGTGATTTACCATCCATTGACTTTTCTCACAAGCACCAATTGTAGAACATTTGTATGCTGTGACAGGCATTTCCTCTATTTCTGATGTTGTAGTTATACTGCTAATGCTCAGTCCCCAGAGCCTCATTGGTAAAAGCAAGTTGAGGATGGGATTGGGATAGGAGAGGTTATGGAATGCACATCACTATCCCTTGCAACCTTATATTGCAGAGTAAGAGAGCTAATGGCTTCATTGCCAAAGCCTAACATTTGAAAACAACAACATAATTCATAAAGTGTTTATATCAGATAAATCTAACCAAGTTAACAATATTAAACTTTCAGCAGTAATAAACGTTTTAAAGTAAGTAATCTTTCGAGATTTAACTGTATTGGAACACCACAGTGAAGCGAAAAATTATTAATTTTTAGATGTCGTATTTTTTACACATCTGCTTCACTTTCGTAGTGAAGCAGATGTGTAAAAAATACGACTCATCTAAAAATTAATAAGTAATCTTTATTTCCAGTTCAATTACAAATTATTATACATTTGCATACTTATTACTACACTGCATTGATGGTTACCCTTTTACCTAATAGACTCAAACTCTGAGGTTGTCGAGCTAATGGGTCGTTATTGACATCTTATCTAAAATAACTTCATCTTCATTTTCGTCATATTTACTTATCTTCCTCAACCATTTGGCTCTTACTTTGCCCAAAAAGTTCCCAATTTCAATTAAATTTTTCCTAGGTTTTACACTCATTAACTTCATTGCTTGAATTTCTTTTGGTAGCCTTGCCCATTCTTTTTTATCTTCTCCCTAAACAACCTAGTTTCTTCACATTCTCAAAGAAAATGCCATTTGTTATCCCTTTGGTGACACAATGATCCCTCCCTCTTCCCACCAGCCCTGTTCTGGCCCATGCAAAGCCTTCTCTTGCTGCTTTATCACAAATATCAAGTTATATAATAATGCTTTCGAGAAATCTGACAAATCTTGCTCTTTCCCTATATTTCAGTAAACGTATAACCCTTTCATGGTACTTGATTTTAGTCTTTCATGATCTTCTTTTCTAAGCTTGCATTACATTATCCTAACACCATTATCACCTTTTTGTGCTAGATATATTGCAGAGAGGATAATTTAAAAGGATGTGCTCACCAGGAAAAGTTGACAAATTTAGACAAGGGTGAATGGTGAAAACTATAACCTCAAATAACAATAGTTGTTGTCCAGGCAAACTTTCACTCTCTCAGTTCTATATATTTTCTTTACTTCCATTGTCAGGTGTCACAAACCCCAGAGTTGTGGAGTCATCCACTGCACAATCGTCTGTTTCATATTCTCTTTGGTGTGTAATGGAAAGTTGGTGCATTGAGCTTATAATGCTGTCAGAACTGGAATAGGGTAGAGGAGCCTAGAATGCCCTAAACTAAATAAATGTTTTAAAACACATATGGTTTTGTTTTCTTGGATGAGGTTAGTATTTTGGTTGTTTTAAAGATATTATTTGTCTTTATTGGTTTACTTAAGATAATTTATTGATTTAGGTGGCATGATGTCTGTGTTCCTAATGGGATGCTATGATCCTGCAGCAAAGAAGTGGCGCACAGTCACCAAGGTTCATACTGGTCATGATGATAAAACGTTGGAAAGATTGCAAGTAAGTCTCACCATGCCTTCATTCTAATCTATTTATATCAAGGTCTGACAGAGCAACAAACTATTTTACATTTTGTGTTTTCTCTTATAAGTCAGTGAATGACATAAAATAAACATAGATCAGTGCTTTTGGAGAAAAACATTTTATAAAAACAGTAATATTTGTAAGACCTTATTATTATCATTTTAGTTTACGATGCATTGTTCCCATTATATTTGCTAACTTCTGAAGCTGTTGTTTGTATTTGACCCCAAATCAAATATTGTTTATATTATCTGTGTTTGGAGGAATTTAGTAACAGTGACATCAAAATTAATCGTAAAAGCTATTTGTAGTCGGATTATTGACACTTTGTCACTTACTTTTTTTATATAACTGAGGGATTAGTTTCAAAGGCCATTGCCTCCATTTTCAACCTCTCTCCAACTAGCATCTGTTGCTGTCTGCTCTCTTCCCTCTGGTGGGGGAACTATGAACTTCTTTGTCAAATTAGGTACTGGTCCAAAACTTTGCTTAGGGTCTAATAATTTTCACACTTTTGTATTATTAAACATACTAAAGAGAAACAAAATAAAGTAAGTAATATTAAAATTTATTTCAGGATGAACTGGACATGATAAAAATCAGCAAGGAGGCAAGCAAAGTTCCTGACTGGCTTAGTTGCACTAAAACAATGATTCCAGACTTTGTTGCACGAGATCCAAAGGTAATTTATTAATTTGCCTCTTCTTACATTTAAATATTTAAATATGAAGCATTGACTTAACTGTTTTATTGTACACAACATATTCTTATGTTTTGCACTGGTTTCTTGGCTATATTGGTTATTTATTTATTAGCTTATGCAATTCAGTTGCCGATGTCTATATCATGTGTTACTGTGATACTGAATGTTGGGTTTTTGCTGTTTTGATACCTTAGCTTAGTTGGGCATCTATCCGGGGTGCGCCTGGTAAGGATTTATCTTTATAATTATAATCTCTTGGAAATAACAACAATGAAAGTAAAATGTGCTACAGCAGTTTTTAAAAGAAGATGCTCAGAACATGAGTACCTATGTTTCATAAATACAGGCTTATCTGACCATAAAGCTTTACTTACAAACCTTATAGAAACTAATGACACTAGGACTAGTAAAAATTATAAAACAAACTGCAAAATATCTCTGAGTAGAAGGAGAAGATAGCAAACACAAACTGGCCATTAAGTAACAAAAGCCATGGATGAAACTTACAATGATTTTCATAGAGAATTTCTGTTAGTATATAACCATTCCTTTCCAAAAGACAACATTTAAGCATATATTAGAAAACTTTAATTTAAATTGCTGTATACATAGAATACAGATTTCAAGTAAATGAAAGAGAATCCTACACAGAAATCTAAAAACCTCCAATAGTATAGAACTACATCAATATTACGGTAATTACAATAAAATATACAAAAGTGTTATTAGAAGAGTCAAATATAAAGCACGTTCAAGTTATAACAGCTCCTATTTTTTCTTCAGGACTGGGAGCAGATAGGAACTTCTGTTTTTTTATTTTTTTAAATACACTGAGCAGTGCAATGAACTCAAGTGGCAGCAACGAGAGATAGGACTGTTTCTGATATTTAAAATGGCAACGTTTTCATTGCAAGAACAGTGTGTAATCATTCGTTTTCTCCATTTACGTGGTGTGACACCTATTGAAATTCATCGCCAGTTGAGTGAGGCATGTGGCAATTGTACCATGGATGTGTCTAATGTACGTTCCTGGGTGCGACAGTTCAATGAAGGCAGAACATCGTGTGACAACAAAACAGGACAGTTGAGTCAGGCATGTGGTGATGGTACCATGGATGTGTCTAATGTACGTTCCTGGGTGCGACAGTTCAATGCAGGCGGAACATCGTGTGACAACAAACTAGGACAGTTGAGTCAGGCATGTGGTGATGGTACCATAGATGTGTCTAATGTACGTTCCTGGGTGCGACAGTTCAATGAAGGCAGAACATCGTGTGACAACAAACCAGGACAGTTGAGTCAGGCATGTGGTGATGGTACCATGGATGTGTCTAATGTACGTTCCTGGGTGCGACAGTTCAATGCAGGCAGAACATTGTGTGACAACAAACCAGGACAGGTGAGTGAGGCAAGTGGCAATTGTACCATGGATGTGTCTAATGTACGTTCCTGGGTGTGACAGTTCAATGAAGGCAGAACATCGTGTGACAACAAACCAAGACAGTTGAGTCAGGCATGTGGTGATGGTACCTTGGATGTGTCTAATATACATTCCTGGGTGTGACAGTTCAATGAAGACGGAACATCGTGTGACAACAAACCAAGACAGTTGAGTGAGGCTTGTGGTGATGGTACCATGGATGTGTCTAATGTACGTTCCTGGGTGTGACAGTTCAATGAAGGCAGAACATCGCGTTACAACAAACCAAGACAGTTGAGTGAGGCATGTGGTGATGGTACCATGGATGTGTCTAATGTACGTTCCTGGGTGTGACAGTTCAATGAAGGCAGAACATCACGTTACAACAAACCAAGACAGTTGAGTGAGGCATGTGGTGATGGTACCATGGATGTGTTTAATGTACGTTCCTGGGTACGACAATTCAATGAAGACAGAACATCATGTGACAACAAACCAACACAGTTGAGTGAGGCATGTGGTGATGGTACCATGGATGTGTCTAATGTGTGTTCCTGGGTGTGACAGTTCAATGAAGGCAGAACATTGTGTGACAACAAACCAAGACAGTTGAGTGAGGCAGGTGGTGATGGTACCATGGATGTGTCTAATGTGTGTTCCTGGGTGCGACAGTTCAATGAAGACAGAACATCGCGTTACAGCAAACCAAGACAGTTGAGTGAGGCATGTGGGGATGGTACCTTGGATGTGTCTAATGTACGTTCCTGGGTGTGACAGTTCAATGAAGACAGAACATAGCATTACAACAAACCAAGACAGTTGAGTGAGGCATGTGGGAATGGTACCATGGATGTGTCTAATGTGTGTTCCTGGGTGTGACAGTTCAATGAAGGCAGAACATTGCGTTACAACAAACCAAGACAGTTGAATGTTGCAGGTGGTGATGGTACCAGGGATGTGTCTAATGTGTGTTCCTAGGTGCGACAGTTCCATGAAGACAGAACATCGTGTGACAACAAACCAAGACCGTTGAGTGAGACATGTAGTGATGGTACCATGGATGTGTCTAATGTACGTTCATGGGTGCGACAGTTCAATGAAGACAGAACATCATGTGACAACATACCAAGACAGTTGAGTGAGGCAGGTGGTAATGGGACCATGGATGTGGCTAATGTGTGTTCCTGAGTACGACGGTTCCATGAAGGCAGAAATTTGTGTAACAACAAACCAAGACAGTTGAGTGAGGCATGTGGTGATGGTACCATGGATGTGTCTAATGTGTGTTCCTGGGTACGACAGTTCAATGAAGGCAGAACATCGTGTGACAACAAACCAAGACAGTTGAGTGAGGCAGGTGGGTATGGTACCATGGATGTGTCTAATGTGTGTTCCTGGGTACAACAGTTCAATGAAGGCAGAACATTGTGTGACAACAAACCAAGACAGTTGAGTGAGGCAGGTGGTGATGGGACCATGGATGTGTCTAATGTGTATTCCTTGATATGACAGTTCAATGAAGGCAGAGCATTGTGTGACAACAAACCAAGACAGTTGAGTGAGGCAGGTGGTGATGGTACCATGGATATGTCTAATGTGTGTTCCTGGGTGCGACAGTTCAATGAAGGCAGAACATCGTGTGACAACAAACCAAGACAGTTGAGTGAGGCATGTGGTGATGGTACCATGGATGTGTCTAATGTGTGTTCCTGGGTGTGACAGTTCAATGAAGACAGAACATCGTGTGACAACAAATCAAGACAGTCATGGTCTGACGACATAATCCAGCGAGTGGAGAACATTGTTTTGGAGGATCACCGATTGAGCATTTTCAAATCTTCATGCAGGGTTGTGTGCACAAATCCCAAAGAAATGACAATTTTTGAGGCGATTTCTGCTACTGTCTTGGTTTATTGTTACATGATGTTCTGCCTTCATTGAACTGTCGCACCCAGGAATGTCCATTAGACACATCCATGGTACCATCACCACCTGCCTCACTCAAATGTCTTGGCTTGTTGTTACACAATGTTCCGCCTTCATTGAACTGTCGTACCCAGTAACACACATTAGACACATCCATGGTATTATAGTGCTACTCAAACGGTTACCATGGCGGTGTCAAAGGATGCGATAAGATTCAGATATTCAGTTAGGCAGAGATAAGATGTGTGGACCAGTTAGCTATGTTGAAAACAACGTTGCCGCATTTTATCCAAATTGTCATCATTGCAAGCATAGACATTTATTTCTTAGAATATTTACCAAGTAACAATAAGATTAGCAAGGTTCTTAAGTGCAACTGCACTATGCTAATAATATCAAACTATATTTTCTACTTACATTACGCTCTGTCTTCACCTTCCTCACTGTCACTGCCACTTTCACTCACTTATATAATGAACGAGGCATTGTCGTGTGAAATATCCTGCAGTTGAAATTTGTGTTCTTGTTGCATGGTGTTGCTGAACACATCTTTCCCATACACCCAAATCTATATTTGGTACACATTCTCTCAACACTTTGCACACACTGTCACTTATAGAAGGTGTTTTATTCTGCTTTCTTACGGCATGTTTAAGGCGTGCCAGTGATACGGCGGTAGCCTGAGAACTTCATGAGCCCGATCTTTTGCCATTTCGTCGATTACATACGCTTTTTGTATATTGGCTTCTCGAATTTTCTCCAAAAGTACGGCTTTTACAGGAACTGGACTGGGTACTTCTAAATTATGTTTTAACATGAATTTAATCATTCTGTCCTTTCTGCTAGACATGGTGGGAATTTTTAACTTTAGCCGTAAATGATAACTAGCATTATTTAAGACAATCACACACTTAGGAGGAATGTTTTCCAAAAGTTTGTTCCTAAACCAAGCTTCAAATATTTCGGCATTCAGCTTGTGATGAGAATCGGCCAAGGGTTCCCGAATACTTTTAGAGGACAAATATAAGCAGCCCTCAATCCAACCCTGGCTACCACCTGCATGCAGGATCATTATTCTTTTTCCATGTGACATCTGCTGGAAGGCAGCAAGAGCAACTGCCGTCATCCCAACCTTTTCATACATCATGAGTATCGTACTGTGACTTTGTGGGTTCGTGAAATGAAAAGTCCAATTTCACCACTCAAAAATGTTCTTTATTTCCACCGACTTACAGTTAAACTCTTGCCAATTACACAGAATTACTTGCTGCACACAATTACAATTCACCAGTTCGTCCGTTACAATTTCACTTGTACTCGCGATTACATAAACTCCGATGCACATACCAGTTACGTACAGTCTTCCGTTGCACAATCTTCTCGTTCATTAACACGTCACTGACTAACTCTTACACCAAGAACTGCGACTGTCTCCTCACTCACACTCACTAACCAACTGACTAACTCCGCTCTACTCTGTCTGTCTGTAACCCCCTTTATATAGGAATATCGCCGACTTCTGGTGTTTACAGGATTGTTCCAGTAACAGAAAGATCGAGAACCAGGTGTAAGGAAACAGACGGCACGAGCATGTTTTTTCTCCCGACCGCCGCCTTGTCACCACAGACGAGGGGGAGGTGTGGCTCACACGGACCTCCCCCAACTCCCGCTCCCAGCTGCTTCACAGGGTGTTCCAGCGCTCGCGTTACACTGCTCCCTCCTCAAAGCTGTTCGCCCCGAACAGCCCCATCGTAGAGTGCGAGGCGGTCCAGGTGTACCACCAGCATCTGCTCGGAGTCTCAGCCAGAAGTAGCGCTGCCGTAGTTTGTGAATCATTCGGTTCGCTCCCAGGTGTCCTCCTGAAGTACCGGCGTGCACTTCCTCCAAGACTTCCGGGACCTTGCTCCGGGGAAGTACCAACTGTTCTCTCTGCGCCTTCCCATCGGGTGACTCCCATACCCGGAACAGCACGCCCTCTCTGGTCTTCAACGAGTCCCATTGGGCCCAGTACGACTTGTAGGTGGCGCTCCTCGGTGCGATGTCCTCCCAGGTTGGTCTCGTCCCTGCGTCCACTTCCCTCAAGAGTGGCCCCAAGTCTGCGTCTGCCAGCTGCTCCCTCCTCAGGCCTGCGCTATCCCAGCCTTCAGCAGGCACTGCCACAACTACTCGGACTGCTGCGGCGCGCTCCTTCTCTTCCACTCTTGTGCGCTCATGGCCGTCCTGGATCTGCGATAGGACACCTCCAATGTAATGGTCGCTAGCGTCGGTGTCCACAATGAAGGCGCCACCCGGTTGTGGGAAACCCAAAATTGGAGCACTGCACAGGGTCCCCTTCGGGTGCTGGAAAGCGTCTTCGGCGTCCTCCGTCCACACATAAGGCCGGTTTTCCTCCGTCAGGCGGGTGAGGGGTTTTGCGATGTTGTCGGCCTTTTCCTCTAAATCATTAAGGCGGTCCTCTACTTGACCCATCCGCTTGCCCAGATTTGTGACGTCATCCCTCACGCCGGCCAACCGTTCCTCAAACTTGGCGGCGAGGACCTCGTTCGCCTCCCTCATCTCCGTTGTCAGTTCGGCCATCTTTGAGGTCATTGTCGTGGCCAAGTTGTTGTTAGCCGTTTCCGTCTTCGCTGTTAATTCGGCCTTCATTTCTTCCATCTTCCCTATGATGTTGTCGTTTGCCGCTTCTGTTTTTGCAGCGAGGTTTTCATTTGCCGTCTTCATTTCTGTCAGTTCCGCCTTCATTTCCATCATCTTCTCCAAAATTTTCTCCAATGCCGCGTCCATGGTTGTAATGTTCGGTGATGTTATCTTCCCGCTTCCTGACACCAGTGTGACTTTGTGGGTTCGTGAAATGAAAAGTCCAATTTCACCACTCAAAAATGTTCTTTATTTCCACCGACTTACAGTTAAACTCTTGCCAATTACACAGAATTACTTGCTGCACACAATTACAATTCACCAGTTCGTCCGTTACAATTTCACTTGTACTCGCGATTACATAAACTCCGATGCACATACCAGTTACGTACAGTCTTCCGTTGCACAATCTTCTCGTTCATTAACACGTCACTGACTAACTCTTACACCAAGAACTGCGACTGTCTCCTCACTCACACTCACTAACCAACTGACTAACTCCGCTCTACTCTGTCTGTCTGTAACCCCCTTTATATAGGAATATCGCCGACTTCTGGTGTTTACAGGATTGTTCCAGTAACAGAAAGATCGAGAACCAGGTGTAAGGAAACAGACGGCACGAGCATGTTTTTTCTCCCGACCGCCGCCTTGTCACCACAGACGAGGGGGAGGTGTGGCTCACACGGACCTCCCCCAACTCCCGCTCCCAGCTGCTTCACAGGGTGTTCCAGCGCTCGCGTTACAGTACCAAGACTCCTCTAAATAAATTATATGATACCCTTCCTGCCTTAAATAGTTTAGCCTGCTCAAGTACTTTTATCTCCATGCCACAATCCTTGCTGATTCCATAATCACACTCCTCTTATTTAACGTGCGAAAGCAGAAACCTAACTTCACTAACAACTACATAAGTGAATCCTTTTATAAGGAAAATTGCACACAGTTTGAAGTTTATGCAGCAATTCCAAAACTGTTGGTAATTGCCCTTCTTTATAAAATCTGTACACCTCCCTACGAACTATGTCGCAGGTGAAATTATCAACCTGCCCTAACTTTGGTTCCCTGTTGCTCTTCTTTTTTGGCGTAATAGGAAGTCTCTTCGCAACTTTACTAACTGTATGTCTGCTTAAGCCTACTGCTTTAGCAGCTTCAGTAATAGGTCCCTTTTCTATTTTATTGGCTTCCATATACTTAAAAACAACATATTAATTGCTGGGACTGTTTACTGAGCGTTCCTAAAGGTAGTTTGCTTCCTTTTACACTTTGCTTCATTTGCTGTCCCACCAGCGACACTAGAAGTAGAAGCAAGATTATTACTAACACCACTAATATTATCACTACAAGACAAACTGGCTTGATTACTGACAATATTTCCACCATCAAAGCTAGATACGTCTCAAGGTCTCCATATATTTAAGAATAGCCAGGAAACACCAGTTGCACCAATGAATTTCACAAGAAAACTAAAAGAATGAAATGAATGATGAATTAGAGAGAAAACATCAAAGACATTGCAACCCTGTGTTTTACTCCACGTGGACATAACATGTATCTGTCATTTGTGATTCCTGCGCATTCATTGGCTGAAGTGTTGCGTTCATTGATGCTTAGCAGAGGTCCGAGAAACGTGTCAGTAACCATCTCGCGTTTCGGAGAATAATCAGTGCGTTATCTGAGGGGTTTCTATTAACAAAGATAAATCCATGGAAAGCGTTTCAGCAGCGCTATAATACCATCACCACCTACCTCACTCAACTGACTTGGTTTGTTGTCACACGATGTTCTGCCTTCATTGAACTGTCGCACCCAGTAACGTACATTAGACATATCCATGGTACCATCACCACATGCCTCACTCAACTGTCTTGGTTTGTTGTTACACGATGTTCTGCCTTCATTGAACTGTTGTACCCAGGAACACACATTAGACACATCCATGGTACCAACACCACCTGCCTCACTCAACTGTCTTGGTTTGTTGTCACACGATGTTCTGCCTTCATTGACCTGTCGCATCCAGGAACACACATTAGACACATCCATGGTACCATCACCACATGACTCACTCAACTGTCTTGGTTTGTTGTCACACAATGTTCTGCCTTCATTGAACTGTTGTACCCAGGAACACACATTAGACACATCCATGGTACAATCACCACATGCCTCACTCAACTGTCTTGGTTTGTTATCACAGATGTTCTGCCTTCATTTAACTGTCGTACCCAGGAACGTACATTAGACACATCCATGGTACCATCACCATATGTCTCACTCAACTGTCTTGGTTTATTGTCACACGATGTTCTGTCTTCATTGAACTGTCGCACCCAGAAACGTACATTAGACACATCCATGGTACCATCACCACATGCCTCACTCAACTGTCTTGGTTTGTTGTCACACGATGTTCTGCCTTCATTTAACTGTCGCATCCAGGAACACACATTAGACACATCCATGGTACCATCACCACATGACTCACTCAACCGTCTTGGTTTGTTGTCACACGATGTCCTGCCTTCATTTAACTGTCGCATCCAGGAACATGCATTAGACACATCCATGGTACCATCACCACATGTCTCACTCAACTGTCTTGGTTTATTGTCACACGATGTTCTGTCTTCATTGAACTGTCGCACCCAGAAACGTACATTAGACACATCCATGGTACCATCACTAGATGTCTCACTCAACTGTCTTGGTTTGTTGTCACACGATGTTCTGCTTTCATTTGACTGTTGCATCCAGGAACACACAATAGATACATCCATGGTACCATCACCACATAACTCACTCAACTGTCTTGGTTTGTTGTCACACGATGTTCTGCCTTCATTTAACTGTCGCATACAGGAACATATATTAGACACATCCATGGTACCATCACCACATGTCTCACTCAACTGTCTTGGTTTGTTGTCACACGATGTTCTGTTTTCATTGAACTGTCGCACCCAGAAACGTACATTAGACACATCCATGGTACCATCACTACATGTCTCACTCAACTGTCTTGGTTTGTTGTCACACGATGTTCTGCCTTCATTGAACTGTCGCACCCAGAAACGTACATTAGACACATCCATGGTACCATCACTACATGTGTCACTCAACTGTCTTGGTTTGTTGTAACGCGATGTTCTGTCTTCATTGAACTGTCGCACCCAGAAACGTACATTAGACACATCCATGGTACCATCACTACATGTCTCACTCAACTGGCAATATATTTCAGTGGGTGTTACACCATGAAAATGGAGAAAATGAATGATTACATGTTGTTCTTGCAATGAAAACGTTGTCATTTTAAATATCAAAATTAGTCCTAATTCTCGTTGCTGCCACTAGTTTTCTTTGCACTGCTCAGTGCTTTATCTCTGTCACTCATTCACAAAGAGTCCATGTATATTTAGAAAGAAACAGAAGTTCCTCTCTGGCCCCAGTCCTGAAAAAAAAAAAAAAAAAAAAAGTGTTATAACTTGAATGCACCTTCTACAGGGCAATAGAAAAATACATTAAAAATTCTGTAAATAAAACAAAAGGAACCTGGAAAGTAATAAAATTACTAGGTACAGATAAAAATGTAAACAAAATAAACTCAAGTGTAAAGTCAGCAGCTCTGGCTGTTATATCATGGAGTTATCTGTTATTTCCTCTTGCTTATGTTAATATGTGAACTGACTTTTAATGTTAACTATACAATTTAGTTTATTTTTTGGTATTTTTGGATTATACTTCCAGACACATGTATTTTAACATACAAGTAGATTCATTAGTAAATAACAAATACAATATAGGTAGAGTCAGACTGGAAAATTCAATACCTTAGTTAAGATTTGAACCACAGGTCTCTTGGTTTGTATCCTGTTGCTCTTAACCATTGTACTACCATGGCCAACATGACATTCAGTTCTCCAATTGACTCGTATTTTTCCCAATAAATTGGATGCAAACTGGGAGATCCATGGTTCAAATCTGAGCCATAGCATTGCATTTTTCAGTCTGACTTTATCTGTGCTGGTGTGAAAGCATGGTGTGAAAGCATGGTGTGAAAGCATGATTAATTTCATCAATTAATCTAATAGTGGTTAGGGTATGAAGCCTGGGACTTATGTATAGTACAGAAAGTCGCCACATAATGTGTGTATCTTATTGTGTATGGGAATCCTAGTGGTTTACTAGGAAAAATATTAATATATTATTTCACATTACTTTGTAAATATTTATGTAGGTCCTGATTTACATTTGTATTCATTTAGTGTTATTGCATTGATTTTAAATGTTTAATGCAGCCTCTCTTCATATTAGATTAGCAATGTCTATAGATGTTTTTGAACTGACAGACAGTAAATGAATTGACTTGACTCCGGTCATGTGAGCGAAATCCTGATATCTTTAACACAGAGAAGAAAACAGTGAAGTTGTGTCTGCACATGGAATGTCTGTTTTTTTTACAGAAAATGCCAGTTTGGGAGATCAGTGGTGCGGAGTTTACTCAACATGATGTTCATACAGCTGACGGCATATCCATTCGCTTCCCTCGTGTCACAAGAATACGTGATGACAAGGACTGGCAAACTGCAACCACTCTTCCAGAGCTCAAAGTAATGTTTAACTTTAACCTTTCTTCTTTCACTTAGCAGTTTTGCCAACCAGTGCTAAATTTTAACAAAATGTTAAGCTTGTTAAATTAATATTGCTTATTCATGTGCTGAATTTTTTTAATAAACTTACAAGTTGGGAAAGCAGGCTGTTAATGTGAGTTTGTTGTGTTTGGTATTTTTTAATACAGCCATGCGTCATAACAAAATGCATCCAGAAAGTCCTGGCACCCCCAGTCAAATAGAAATGTGTATGCTTATGAGTAGAGAAGTATGTGATAATAAGGCTTTAACTTTCAATCTTGTAACGTGTTACTATGTTGTGCTAGAAGAAAATGGCTGCTATGATATTGGCTCCTATCAATTGTGAGGTTTGTGCAGTCATCTGGTTTTTGCACTCTCAAAAGCAATATCCAGTAGAGATCCATCACCCATTTTATTGCGTATGGACACAACATCATGTGTAGAAGACTGTGGTGGTCGAACATCCCTAGTAACGCCAGCATTGACATTCCTACAGTAGTACACAGAGAAAGGTGACTCTATTGTCACTAGGAATGAAACCTGGGTTTTGCATGCCACACCCGAGTCAAAACAACAATTGCATTGGTGGCATAGTGATTTACTTGTGAAGACCAAATTCAAGCAGACAACATCTGTCAAAAAAAGAACATGTGCACTGTCTTTTGGGATCAATGTGCTATCCTCTTGTGTGAGATTGTATGTGAGGTTAGACTGTAAATAGTCAACCTCAATGCCATGGTTGGGATTTGAACCACAGATCTCACAGTTTCCGTCTGGTTGCTCTTAACCTTTGAGCTACCATGGCCAAAGTGCCATCATCACATTAAATTCTCTAATTGACTCATATCTTGAATTCAAGGACCCCTAGCGGTTTACCAGGAAAGCATACGAGTCAGTTGGATAATTTAATTCATGATGGCACATTGACCATGGTGGCTCAAAGGTTAAGAGCAACGAGACAGAAACTGCGAGATCCGTGGTTCAAATTCCAGCCATGGCATTGAATTTTTCAGGTTGACTCTAACTATCCAGAACCTAGCCCATACATGGCTAGTATGGAGGAACGATTAATTTCCATCTATTAACTTAATTAGACTGTAAATGTTGATCAGTTTTGTTAAGACATCACATAAACTGAGGAGGGCAATTCAGACAACAGACGTGGGATGTTGAGAAGAGTCATTGCGCTATTCCATGACAATGCAAAATCCCACACAGCCAACACCATACAAAATATAATAAATTTGTATGGAAGATTTTCGACCTTTCCCCTACAGCCCCAACCTTGCCCTGCTGGTTTTCATCCCTTCCATCTCATGAAGCATTTTCTGGTACAGAAACGTTTCCACAATGACACTGAGGTATAGCATGAAGTGACTTCATGGCTCCACACATTGGCGGCAGACTCTTATGTCTTGGTGTCTTGGGCATACAGTTGATGGTGCACCATTACGATAAATGCCTCAACAATGATGGTGGTGGCCGCAGATATGACCATTGGAGTTAAAGGCAGGGTATAAATGGAACAAGTAAAGAAAAAAAAAGTGGGCTAAATTGAAAAGAAGCCAGTGAATTTATGTAATTATTCCAATGAACATTTCTTACTTAGCATTGCTTTTATTCTCTTTATGGTTATCAGGACTTACTTTCTAGATGCACCTCATTCTTTTGGAACCTACAAAGGGCCATGAACGTGATGATAAAAAGGAGGAGATACAATATTGCCAACAGAGCCATACCTCTTTCCCCTATGTTCCATTTAATGCTAGGTGATAATAATTTGATATTTTCAAAGCTACCATTTGTTGATTTATCTGAAGTAATTCCTTCAAAAAGCAAACAGCATTTCCATTGCTGCCAGGTTGATTCTTTATCAGTGATAACAGACTTTAGTCCACTTTACTTTTAGTTTAGCATCCACAATATAAATGCTCTTTACACCTGGTTCTTTTGGTTCTACATGTTATTTTAACATAAAATTGCCACAGTTGCTTACTGGACTTGGCTGAAACAAGTAATTTAAATTAAATTACTTATCAATTTTATGTTAGGCAGCAAAGCCATTGAATTTTTTCTGTTGGATAATTCCTTCTTACTTAATAACTAGTTCTGTAATTAAGGTAGCAACAAAATAGGAATGAACATAAGACCCCGCCTTATGGTGTGGCTGGTCTATTGCTACTAGCCAGTGCGGTGCGTGCAACGTTGTGCATTTAAGCATGCATACTGGCTCGCTTTGCCGAACCATACAGCTAATTTCTTTTTACACTCTAAAGATCCTAATTACAGAGTTAGTTTGTTTTTCCCATCTTACAGAGCTATTTTTTCTGAGGATGACTGTTCAAACCCCATGTTTGTAGCATAGAGATATAGAAAGATAATATGCCTGACTAGAAAGAACAAAATCATTAACTGTCAGTGAAGAAAAGCACACACGTGCTATGCTGCAGTTGGATTTTGTACTTTGCATTCAGTAAAGTGGTGATATTTTAAGAGTACACACATGCTTTTTAAAGTTAGTAAATATACCGCTTAGTGCTAGAGCGCTTAGTAGTAACTGCAAAACAACCTATAAGAGTTTACATAAGCAGGCTAGAAATATTCTTGTTAATATGTATTCCTTTTTCAAACAGATATCAATTAAAGACATTTTTGAAAGTACAAATTTCACTCGGAGTCGAGAATTAATGGCACAAGCTTGTGCCATACTGTGACAAACATTGTTAAAGAAGGCAAAAAGTTTATCAAATTACAAGTTTCCATATATAAATCTCCAAGGAAACATCGATCAGCTAAAAAACGTGCTACCAACTTAGACAATTTTCAAACTGTGTTCTATGTAGAACAATTTATGATTTATATGACAAAGGTGATTATCCAACTGCCAAAACTGCCAGTTTAGTGAGGAGAAACATAGAATATACTGTGACTTTGTGGGTTCGTGAAATAAAAAGTCGAGGTTACAAACACAAAAAAATTGTACTTTATTTCCGTAGCAATACACTGTTCACAATTACATTTTTGTCAGTTCGTCTTTACACGTACGCTCGGCCATACTTACACAACGCACGCCATAGCAACACTACTCTCAAATGACTGTTGCTTCCGGTATCGATCGGCCCTGAAGTTTCCCGAATCTCCTTTTATGGAGGGGAAAAACATTCTCGAAGCTTCGCGTCACTTCGAGTGGCAGGAGGAGGGATAAACGAAGACTCAGCTACCCCTCCTGTCTCCCCTCTCTCCACCGGCCTTCATTTATTGCTCGGCATCGCGGGCTTGTCGTTTGGGTAACACTGCTCCCTCCTCAAGGCTGATCATCCCGAACAGCGCCATCGTAGCGGGCCAGGCGATCCAGATGTACCACCAACATCTTTCCTCGGGGCACCTTCTGGATGCGGTAGACCACGTCGTTAATCCTCTTCACCACACGGTACGGTCCTCTCCATGGCTGCTGAAGCTTCGGGCAGCGTCCCTTGGTCCGGGTCGGGAGGTACAACCAGACCATGTCACCTTGCTGGAACCCTTGGCTGTTGGCTTGCCTGTCGTATCGGGTTTTCATGCGGTCGCTCGCTTTCTGGATGTTCTGGCGAGCCATCTCGTGCATGTCGTGGAGGTGATCCACCAGGTTCTCCACATACTCGGTCGCTGGCTGTTTCACTCCCGGAGGGCTACCAAAAGCCAGGTCACAGGGGAGGCGTAACTCTCGGCCGAACATTAAGCGGGCTGGCATGATCCCCGTGGTGTCGTGTGTTGATGAGCGGTAGGCCAGCAAGAACAGTGGCACCTTGACGTCCCAGTCTCGCTGATGGCTGGCCACGACCTTCCTCAAGTGTTCCTCTAAGGTCTTGATGTACCTCTCGACCATGCCATCCGACTGGGGATGTAGAGGTGTTGAGCGGGTCTTGTTAACCCCAAGTCTCTCTAGTGCCTCCTTCATCAGGTTGGACTCAAAATTGGTGCCTTGGTCACTGTGCAGCTCTAATGGTACCTCAAATCGGCAAAACACTTGCTCCACGAGGCAGTCTGTGATTGTCCTTGCCTCTTGGTTCGGAATGGCATACACCTCCGTCCACTTAGTGAAGTAGTCCACGACCACCATCAGGTACTTGTTGCCTCGGTCGGATATTGGGAACGGTCCAGCAATGTCAACGGCGATCCGTTCGAATGGCGCTCCGACGTTGTACTGTTGCATGCGACCCCGGCTCCTAGTCTGGGGGCCGCGACTCGCCGCGCACACTTGACACTGACGGCACCATCTCTCAGCGTCTGCTCGGAGCCTCAGCCAGTAGTAGCGCTGCCGTAGTTTGTCAATCGTCCGGTTCGCTCCCAGGCGTCTCCCTGAAGTACCCGCGTGCACTTCTTCCAAGACTTCCGGGACCTTACTCCGGGGAAGTACCAACTGTTCTCTCTGCGTCTTCCCATCGGGTGACTCCCATACCCGGAACAGCTCCCGTAGGGGAAGGGATCCGTCTCTTTCAGCTGCCAAAGTGCGGACGCTGCGGACCCTTAGCAGTCGTGGTACCTCTGTCGTTACTAGAGGAACCTCGGGCCGAACAGCCGAGCCCCACCTTCGGGAGTTGTTCGGATTGGGATGGACTCGAGGGGGCAGTGTGTTCCCGATACCCGTGGGAATCGGGTACGTTTTCGGACGGGGTTGAGGGAAGCCATTAATTCTCCCGGGTACTAGCCTGCAAAGCTAGTAGAAGGTGTGCTAGATCACCAGGCGGCCCCACCGAGGTTGTTCGGTAGTCTTCACCTTGAGTGTTGACGCGCGTAAGTGGCGTATCCACTTCCATCCCGTCTTGAGTCCATAGGACCAGATGGGGGGGCTTGTTAGTCTCTAGGTCTTGCCCTATGGAAAGCCCCACGGAGGACGCCGAGCGCCCTTTGGAACAGCTCGGATACTCCCTGGTTGAAGGAGGCCCGGGTCCAGTTCCTACGGGTTCAGGACTAATGGGAGTAGAACCTCTGGGCTAAACCCGGAACAGCACGCCATCTCTGGTGTTCAACGAGTCCCGTTGGGCCCAGTACGACTTGTAGGTGGCGCTCCTCGGTGCGATGTCCGCCCAGGTTGGTATCGTCTCTGCCTCCACTTCCCTCAAGAGTGGCCCCAAGTTTGCGTCCGCCAGCTGCTCCCTCCTCAGGCCTGCGCTATCTCAGCCATCCGCAGGCACTGCCGTGACTACTCGAACTGCTGCTTGGCCGCCTCCATCCTTATTGCCGCTGTCAGCGCCTCGTGGATGGTTTTATAATCGCCGAGCATTAGGCGCTGACGAATCTCCGTGTCCCGTACCCCGTCGACAAAGTTGTAGGCGGCTTCCCGGGATACGAACTCCAGTGGCAGGTCAACCAAGGCCTTGCCAGCTAGCTGCTCAATCGCTATGGCGAACTCCTGCAGCATCTCCCCCGGCTGCTGTGACCTTGCCTTTAGTTGGCTGCGGTACGCTGCGGCTAAGCGGTGGTTCCCGAAACGATTCTCCAGGGTCTCCCAGATATCCTTGGGCGCCGCCGTCGTCTGCACCGCGTTTAGGACTTCCGCGGCCCGTCCCTGGAGGCTGGCTATTAACTGTGTGGCCTCCTCATCCGGTGACCATCTGTTGTGCTTGGCCACTGTGTCGAACTGGCGGCGGAAGACCTCAAATGTTGACGCGCCGTCATATTTCGGCGGTTTGACGCGCGCAGATGTTGTGTCGCGTCCCGGCGCGTCGGCCTTCAAATCCTTCAGTTTCCTGCCGACGACGTCCTCTACCATGGCGTTCAGGGACTTGACGCTGCTGTCGGTCTTTCCTTCCAGCTCATTAACGTGGCTTGTCAGGTCTCCGACGCATTCGTCCACTTGGCCGATCCGCTTGCCGAGCCCCGTAACGTCTTCCCTCACGCCGGCCAACTGTTCCTCAAATTTGGCGGCGAGGGCCTCGTTCGCAACCTTCATTTCTTCCATCTTTTCCGTAAGGTTATCGTTAGCCGTCTTCATTTCTTCCAGCTTTGCGGCCAGGTTGCAATTTGCCGCTTCTGTTTTTGTAGCGAGGTTTTCATTTGCCGTCTTCATTTCCTTCAACTCGGCGGTGAGGTTGTTATTTGCCGCTTCTGTTTTTGCTGTTATTTCGGCCTTTATTTCTTCCATTTTGTGTAAAATCTTTTCCAGTGCCGATTCCATGGCCGTTATCCCACTTCTGACGCACTTTATTTCCGTAGCAATGCACTGTTCACAATTACATTTTTGTCAGTTCGTCTTTACACGTACGCTCGGCCATACACAACGCACGCCATAACAACACTACTCTCAAATGACTCGCTTCCGGTATCGATCGGCCCCGAAGTTTCCCGAATCTCCTTTTATGTAGGGGAAAAACATTCTCGAAGCTTCGCGTCACTTCGAGTGGCAGGAGGAGGGGTAAACGAAGACTCAGCTACCCCTCCTGTCTCCCCTCTCTCCACTGGCCTTCATTTCTTGCTCGGCATCGCGGGCTTGTTGTTTGGGTAACAATATGTATTCTGTCTCTTCTATGCATAATACTCTGCAATCTCTTGGATTCAAATATAGGAGAACCAATGATTGTCGCAAATTTCTACTTGAAAGAAGCGATATTGTTGCTGCAAAACTAAAATTTCTGCACACAATGCACAACATTAGAAGTACAGGTGATTCATTGTGTAAAAATACTTCATAAATACACATTCATATCTTCTGTATTTATTAAGTATTTTAATGAAACAAAAATTGGTTTAAGGTCCATTACAGGCAGTATACAAATATGGCATCATTAAAGTAGAAGCTATATTCACAAATAATTGAAATGTCACTATTTTGTTTCACTGTAGCAAACACCTTCTTTCGTAGAATGCATCTAACTTGAATCATTTTATTTCGTGTTCATATGAACAATAGCTACATAAGCGAACTGTTTTCTGGTTCAAGGTTTTAAGGTTCAGATTATGCTACCACACAATAATTATGGTTTATGTTTTCGCACACATGCTGAACTTTTAAGAAAACTTCTCTGTCAGCATCTGTAGGTACATCTCTGATCAATTGCTAAGCAGATTCAGTGAGATAAAGACAGATATATCTTCCATCTCTGCCACCTGCTAGTGTAGAACTGGCAACACCTAGACAGTACAATCACCATATTGGCCGAACCTATGTTTATTCTTATTTTAAACTTACTCTAATGCTTTTCAAATGTTGAAACATTTAGTTCCACCACATTTAGGTTCTGCAGTGGACATTACAGTTTTAAGCCAAAATCAGTCATGAAGTCCACATAGTAGTAAATATAATTATTTAGTTGTATGCTACTAATACAGACAGCACTGCAAAATGCATGGAACAAGTTGAGAAGAGGTGTAGTTTGGTCACCACCTTCTTTATAGTTGTGTTTTACATCAGTTTTTTTTAAGAATTTGCTCTAAGTGTCCAGCACAAGTTTGAACTAAATGATAAACAAGATATTAATACTATGTTTGACATTATTTGTTGAAATTGGCCCAAGATATATAGGAGCATGTTAACAAACACAAATTCATTAACTATATAGGTAGGTTCTTACAGTTCATATTAAAACTTTTTAGTGAGAGTGTATTTTTTAACTTCCATTTAATATTTTAATTTCAGGTACTGTTTAAGAAATCCAAAGACAGTGAAAATTTCACTTTGTTTTCAAGTAATAAAGAAAAAGAAGAATCAGAAAAACAAAGCAGTTCTACCAAACAAAAGGTATGGTATCGGAATACTATCTCTTGTGCTGTTGTGTGACTATTATGAAATATTATTTGTTTGCGACTAGCTTCCCCACCGTGTGAATTTGATATCAAGTAATTTTATCTATTACCTTGTCTCAAGAATTTGAATGTTTGAAAACATTTGAATAATGACGATGATGTAAAACAAGATGCAGATATTACATATTTTGAAGAACAGCTGTACATTTTTTGGTGTAATATGTGTTTAGAATTATTTATTTACAGCACATATAGCAGTATTCAATAATTCAGAACAGCTAATTTCTCCATGTGCCATCACTCAAAGCAATGCAGCCAACACTTCTCACTAAATTACACTAACTTATAATTATATACATTGTCGTTTAATTACACTGACTGGCTAAATAAACTGTCCACTAACAGGTTAACTTACTATATGCACACATTTCCTTCAGCATTAGTTTTACGGTGTGGTGCGGGCAGGGGGTAAGAAGCAATAGCTAATGCTCTTTTGTTTCTTCAGTGTGGTCAACCTAGACAAACACAATTTAGCAAAATAGTATGGCAGATAAGCAAAGATATGTGCTGCAAGTGTGAGATATGTGGACAAACAGTAAATTGAACTGGATCCAATAAGCTGTATGTTTGTATACTTAATATTTATGAACCATATAAAAATAAAAAAACAAATATTATGACAAATATAAATACTCATTTGCTTTGTGATTCTTCGATTTGCAATTCCGGTGAGTCACTTTCATCGCTAGTATCTTCTGATTTGTTGATGATAATTTCATCATTTGCATTTTCTATTACAGCATCGTTTCTGTAATATTGCATTTCCAACTCTTAGACCTTCTTGCAATCCATTGCAGTTATGGAAGAGAATTCTTCTGTAGCAAGTTTCCACAGATTTGTGGCTGACACATCACCAGTAACGTTGCATCCTCTGAAAACATTTCTTATTTTTGACCACACAGGCTCAATTGCACTCACATCACAGTTATACGGAGGTAGACGAATGGTAGTATGTCCCCTTTCAAGAGCCATAACAACCACAACATACGTTTGCTGTAAACTGGTTAGCTAATTAACCTCGAAATTGCTCAAAACAAAATATGACGCACATGTGAAAGCTTGGCATATTAGCCACTATTATGTGTTTCAAATGGGATGATGTTTGTCCTTGAGCGCTACTGGACAAGCAACCAATCAGAGTCCTGCGGTGTTGTCATAGGGAATTCCCCCTAAGTGGTGTCTGACAAGCACAAATCTAATCAATCTGTAATAAATACTATTCGTGCTAAGACAAAAATTTTATTTTACAAAAGGTGATCCATGAGGAAGGTAGAGTAATGTATCTAACATAACTGCAAAAGCCCTGTATTTTTAGCTCAAATGGTTTTCCTAATACAAATAAATAAAGCACTATTATATTATAACAATGCATGGCAATGTAAGCATTGTAATGGATATCATTATTGGCTGGTATGTATGCGTGTACTATATTTGTAATTACTCAGGAGTGAAACGTAAATGTTTGACATGGCGTGATAAAAGAGTTACTTTGAATAAGGCAAGGTGTTTGTTAAATTTGAGCGAGAACAAACAATACACTTCCTGCTGGCTTGTAGAATTGTGCATCGGCAGAACGTGACTTGTCACATTATGTTTGTTTATGAATCGTACATAATCTCTATTTACTGTAGAGAGTTCAAAGCAGTATTATTCAGTGGTTCTTCCATTTAAAAACCATGTTAAAGTGTATCAGCTGGATTAGCTTGCAATTGAAATGAGACACAAGGTATTATAAACCACCTTCCCCCTTACCACTGCTAGAACAATCCAATTGAGTTAATGTGGGCTCAAGTTATGTTGCAAACAGAAATAATACTTTTAAACTGACTGACACTGAACGACTTATGCACCAAGAAATTGAGAAGGAACACAAGACTGGAAAAACTGCATGAGTCATTCAGATAAACTAAAAGAACACTTATTAATTTTTAGATGAGTCATATTTATTATACATCTGCTTCACTTTCATACCTATTTTGAGGACATGTTTCGCAAATCATTGTTTGCATCTATGGCTCTTATGCGACTCATGTGTTGCATAAGAACCGTAGATGCAAACGATGATTTGCGAAACATGTCCTCAAAATAGGTACGAAAGTGAAGCAGATGTGTAATAAATACGACTCATCTAAAAATTAATAATTTTTCGCTTCACTGTGGTGAAGCTTCACAGTTAAATCTCGATATAAAAGAACACTGCTTTTGGAAAGAAATAGCGCGTGACGAGATTTTGGAGCCTATTATCATAAACTTGCAACACTCAGACGATGAAGACAGTGACAATGATGAATTGTCTCTTAACAGAAGTGACATTCATAGTTGTATGGATGCGCAGCTGGCAGTTTCGTTGGATTAGAAAAACAGGTAATTCATAAACTGTAATTATTTTTTAAACTATATATTTAAAATATGTGCGTAATATATGAATATCCATGTTGCAATTATGATTTGAAGAACTGCATTATAATAAAGCTTTGGAAAATTCAGTTTACGTCCACTTACGCCTAGCGCCAAGAAGACTCGCGAGCGTACGAGAGAGAGGGAAATATAAAAAGAGTGGGGGTAATGAGGTGGCAGCGGTGAAGGCTCTAACGCATCTGATTCACTACAAACCAGAATTTTTCCCATTTGAAGCACATAGTAGATGTCAGAGTGTATAGCACATTTCATGTTTCAAAGTTGTCATCTTTTTTTATGGAGTTAGACAAAATGTACTGAATGAGGACTTGGAGCCCGTGCGTTCAAGTTATCATGTGCATATAGTATAAGGGTTGTTTCAAAATTACTTGACACATTGATGGTAGTTGTTTGAAACAAATGACTATGGGGAAAGTAGCATCCTTATAAAGCTTAAATTTGAGGGTATTATGTTGTTTGGCAGTTATTAATAGTGAAGACTCTCAGCAAATTTGTAAATGTGGATGAAATTAATCATTGTGGTATCATTAATCTGTTTCTGTCTTTGTTATTTTCGTATGAACTGTTGGAGTGGCTCATGCTTTCAAAGTGAAGTGAAAGAGTGATATAATGTTATGCTCTGTTGTATTATTTTCAGACTGAAACACCAAAAAAGGAGCTAAAAGTTGTAAAACATTCTGCATCACGAGAACCTAAGAACAGTTCCTCAAGTAATCATAATGAAAGTGATGAGGAAACTCCTGCAAAGAAGAATAAGAAGAAAAAAGATGTATGTAATGTACTACACATTTTATCCCTGAGTAGTTTACTTTTAAATGAAAGACTGATCTGTTTTATTATTTTCAGACTGAAACACCAAAAAAGGAGCTAAAAGTTGTAAAACATTCTACATCACCAGAACCTAAGAAAAGTTCCTCAAGTAATCATAGTGAAAGTGATGAGGAAACTCCTGCAAAGAAGAATAAGAAGAAAAAAGATGTATGTAATGTACTACACATTTTATCCCTGAGTAGTTTACTTTTAAATGAAAGACTGATCTGTTGTATTATTTTCAGACTGAAACACCAAAAAAGGAGCTAAAAGTTGTAAAACATTCTGCATCACCAGAACCTAAGAACAGTTCCTCAAGTAATCATAATGAAAGTGATGAGGAAACTCCTGCAAAGAAGAAGAATAAGAAGAAAAAAGATGTACGTAATGTACTACACATTTTATCCCTGAGTAGTTTACTTTTAAATGAAAGCTCAGTAACAGACAAGGTAATTTTGTAGAATAATCTGTGGTAGATAGAGTCAACATGAAAAATTCAATGCCATGGCCAGGATTTGAACCATGGATCTCCTGGTTTCTGTCCAGTCGCTCTAGAACTGTAGTAGAACTAGTACTAGACAGCACGTTGACCATAGTAGCTCAATGGGTTAGAGTGACTGGACGGAAACCAGGAGATCCATGGTTCAAATCCCGGCCATGGCATCTAATTTTTCATGTTGCCTCTATCCATCGAAAACCTTAGCCTATATACGGCTAGTGTGAAGAAATGATTAATTTCCATCAATTAACTAAAATAATAAGAGTTAAATGATGAAGCCTGGTACTCAAGTACTTACAATAGTAAGTCGCCACAAACGGTGTATCTCGGATGCGAGAGCCCCTAGTGGTTTACCACGGAAATATACGAGTCAAATGGAGAATTTAATGTCAGGACGGCAAGTTGGCCATGGTAGCTCAATGGGTAAGAGCGACTGGTCGGAAACCAGGAGATCCGTGGTTCAAATCCCGGCCATGGCTTTGAATTTTTCATGTTGACTATATATCAAAAATGTTAGCCTATATACGGCTAGTATGAAGAAATGATTAATTTCCACCAATAAACTAAAATAATCTGTGGTATTTCACACTGACACTTTGACAAATATTTTGACTGAAAGTTATTTGTTGCCAATTGCAATATTACACTTCATTTAGAAATCGGTTTTCAGGTTCAGAAAAAAGCCTTTTAATAAAGAGGTCTTCTGTCTGTACCAAAATACAAAACTTGCTATTCCAGCTCAGTACATTTCAAGAATTTGATACCATTATCAAGAAAATTGCTCCACTTCAAGCAGTCCTGTAATGCAAAAAATGTACATCACTTTTTATTCTGCCAGAAATGCCTCTTAATGATTTTGGTTAAGCTATTACCATATTTACGCAAATCTAATGCGCACACCATATTTTAAACTATGCAAAAGGAATTTGTATCGAATATAATGCACATAATTGACAGAATATTAGGTATTTTATTTAAATTTTTTTTAGAACAATAAATTTATCGTATACATAAACCGTCAGATTATAGAATTGAAAGAGCCCTATTGTTAGGTGACAGTTAAAGCACCAAATTTGTGAACATGAAATAAGGAAAGTAGACATTAAAAATGAATTGAGGTTAATACAATACCGTAAATTACAAGCATGAATCATCATTATTCACTGATGCTTTCATCACGGGCATCCTCGGAAGTGGATGACTCCATATCAGAAATAGGTTCATTTCCTCCCTCCGAGTTATCCTCGTCGTTCCAGAGGATGTCATCCAAAGCATTCTGCTGAAACGTTTATAGTTTGTGCTCAAAATCTGCAGGAAGCTTCTGACACATAGTTGTACAGCATCTTAAAGATAAACCAGTCTGCTTCATGAAATGATACCAGCCTTAAACTCTTGTTTCGGAATACTTCAGCCTAGTCACTAGTAACAGGTAGCCCATTCTTCCTCCTGTCCTGCACAAATTCCAGCACTTTTTCATCAACTTCAGGATTTCTTCCTTTGCGAGGACCCATACATTTCTTTCTACTAGCTCTAGTAGCAAATAATGCTAATTTCTGTTTTCGTCACAAGCGAACGTTTGTCTCTCATGCATTGAACTCCCTTCCTGCCTTTCTATTACCATTTTTTCAGCATAAATGATTACTTTACATTTAAAGAAGCATGATAAGACATTGTTCTTAGTTTTCCCTCCATATTGTCATTAAAAAGTCTTCCTTTTTCCCTTTTTCAATAATAGTGTAGTTCCAGGCATATCAAACCAATGTTAAATAATAGGCTAAAGATAAATGAACTCCAGCAATCCATTGTGACATAATAAATGGAAAATAATGAAGTTACTGGCATTCTACGGAACAGATTTTCACTGAAATCTCATATACACCATGATTTTGAATACTACGTTTGGTCAAAAAGTGTGCACGTTAGATTTGCGTAAGATATGTCCATGAATATATATATACCAGGTGAGTAAGCTGCCCCCATTTATTCTTATCTATGCAACCTACAGTTTACAGTCTAATGTGAAAACATTTACCCTTTTAGCACAAAAGCTGTTACTGCAGCTTTGCCCTTATTTGGTAATATATGCACTCAGCATTAATACTTACAGCCCTGAATGAGGACCAAGAAGCTGTGAAAATTTTAAATAAAGAATGGTTTTTCATGCATATAATACTGGCAAACTGATAAACGAATTCTTTCTCAAAGAGCGACATGGAATATGTGACAGCTGGCCCAGATGATTAGCTGCTGGAGCATAGTGATGAAAGGGCTAGGTTCTAAACGTCATTATGTTTTTTTTCTTTTTTCCCCCTTTTCTCCTAGTCTTTATTGTCTGTATTTTAGTTACTAATTTATTTATTGTTACTATTGGTTCTCTTGTAAGACAAAAACACAATCTAATAATTAGGGATCATGCTTAGTTTTGTGATCCTTTATAATCTGAATCACATCTGACGTAAACCATGTTACATAGCTTTCATTTATAGGAGCATGTCAACAACATTAAATCCAATAATTTTTTATTCATGTGTAGATCTTATGTTTCACTTCTTCAACTAATAAAGAGTTGTAAATATGTTAAGTTCTCATTTAAAGAGAAAAATGAATTGTCAAAGATTGTAGATTTCATCAACACAGTAAATATTCAAAATGACGACCCCTGACAATATTTGAAAGTTTTAAAATACTGAATATCTAGATAATGGAGCGTTCATTTCTGCCAAGCGTTGACGTAGGCATAAACAGCTAAAGCCACTTTGCATTTGTTAGGTGTTTGAAACTTGGTTGAATGGGTCAAGCATAATACCGACCATAATAAAGTATTGTCACCCAAACGTCGGAACTCCCGATAGAACCAGCCGGCAGTAGGGCCAGACGGGAAGCATTGAGGACACGCCTACCCATTTGTCTCGTGTCACTAGCTGAAGAAATGATTAGGAGAGTGGCACGAGCCCTTTACTGTCTCTTTCCCCTCCCACGAGACGTCTGGAAACCTTGGGATAATTGTGCGCGCCGCGAACCTTCCAGAAACGGTGATCTTCCCTATATAAGGCCTGAAGTTGGCGACTTAGTTCAGTTCTTGGCGAGCAGCAGTGAGGAGCGGCGAGTGAGTGGACGGACTGGAAGACGGTGTACGTGTATCAGAGGAGTTGTACGTAACTGTGAGCATGCAATGTACCTGTGACAGACGAACTGGTGAGTTGTAATTGTGTGCGCTAAGTAATTCTATGTAATCGGCAAGTGTTTCAACTGTAATTCGGTGGAAATAAAGAACATTTTGAGTTTGTACAATTGGACTTTTAATTTCACGAGCCCACAAAGTCACACTGGTGTCAGGAAGCGGGACGACAACATCACCGAACATTACAACCACCTAGACGCGTTCCGCTGGCAAAGCAAGGGGTGGTACGAGAAATGCTGGAGGACATGAGATCCAGGGGAGTGATTGAAGAGTCTGACAGCCCTTAGTGTTCCCTGTAGTCTTGGTAACAAAGAAGAACGGCGAGCTGCGCTTCAGCGTAGACTACAGGAAGTTGAACGCTGTCACCCGGAAGGACTGTTTCCCCTTAGCCCGAATTGACGACACCCTGGACATGCTAGCTGGTGCACAGTGGTTCTCGACCCTGGACCTGAAGTTGGGCTACTGGCAGGTAGCTCTAGACCCGAGAGACAAGGAGAAGACCGCATTCTCGACAGGCCAAGGGCTATGGCAGTTCACAGTTATGCCCTTTGGCCTTTGCAACGCACCAGCTACCTTCCAACGCCTCATGGAGTCAGTGATGAGAGGAATGACTTACGACGCCTGCCTGCTATACCTGGACGACATCATCATTGTCGGTAACACTTTTGAAGAACATCTCGGGAATCTGAGTAAGGTGCTACAGAGATTACAGGCGACCAACTTGAAGCTGAACGCGAAGAAGTGCCAGCTCTTCCGCAAGGAAGTCAACTACTTGGGCCACATAGTCTCAGCAACTGGAGTGGCCACAAACCCGGAGAAGACAAGGCTGTGAGAGATTGGCCTCGCCCAAAGGGTAAGAAAGAGTTGCGCAGTTTCCTGGGGCTGTGTAGTTATTACCGACACCTCATAAAGGGGTTCTCCAACATCGCCAAACCCCCCATCCGCCTGACAGAAGAACACCGGCCTTATGTGTGGACGGAGGATGCCGGAGACGCTTTCCAGCACCTGAAGAAGACCCTGTGCAATGCTCCAATTTTGGGTTTTCCACAACCAGGTGGCGCCTTCATTGTGGACAACGACGCCAGCGACCATAGTATTGGAGGCGTCCTATCGCAGATCCAGGATGGCCATGAGCGGGTGATAGCTGACTACAGCAAGACGCTATCCAAGGCGGAGAAGACTACTGCGTCACCCGGCGAGAATTATTGGCGGTAGTAAAGACCTTGTAGCACTTCCACAAGTACCTGTACGGTCAGCCATTCCACCTGAGGACTGACCATTCCGCCCTAACCTGGCTTCTGAGCTTTAAGAACCTGGAAGGCCAGACAGAACGTTGGGTCCAGAGTCTGCAGAAGTACGACTTCACCTCGGTAATTGTGTGCGCTAAGTAATTCTATGTAATCGGCAAGTGTTTCAACTGTAATTCGGTGGAAATAAAGAACATTTTGCATTTGTGCAATTGGACTTATAATTTCATGAACCCACAAAGTCACAGTATTTATTACGAACTATAAATTTACAGGTATCTGCCATGGGAAAATGTGGTGATTATTGTATTTTGTGTACACATATAATGTTATAAAATGTTATTTGTATCATATCAAATTACAGGCCACATTTGGGAAAATAAAGGGTAATAAAATATCTGAGCTGAACATGAAGGATTTGAACCCACCTTACAATGGTAGAGGGATGAAGTAACCTGTATAATATAGGCAATGTTACCATATTAGCAGAGGTTTCTATATGAATAAGTAACCGCGGACCTCAGACTTCCATGTCGAATCTTTACACGGTTTTTACAGCTTCATACTGTGTTTTAAGCTTGTTTTGGTAGTTTTAACACAAAAATCTGCATCCGCTACTACTATTAGTGTATGAGCAAACACTGCCATAATTTGTGACAGTAACGAACATAATCTACCTAATTCTTAGCACTTTTTTACCTGGCTGTACAACGAACATATGTGTTTGCTGAAGATTTAAATCAAATTGGTTACTGTGTAGATCTGCCATTTTGTATTCCAGTGTTACTGTCAACTGATGTAGGTGATAGGTTGTTCTTTCAAGGACACGTTTAAAGCTGTGTGTGAATGTATGGTAATGAATAAAAGTTGCAAACTCGTTAAAATTGTTACTGGAGCTCTCTGTGTCTGGGTGTGATGTTTTTGGAATCGACATGCATAGTGATTGCTTTGTTTCCCATATAACACTTACGTACTGAGTTATGTACCCCGCCTCTATAATCTTTTCCGCAAATCATCCATTACAAGGCATTCAAGAAAGGCATAAGTCACATATGTCGCTTAGCATGTTGTATAAGTTCAAAAATAAGTAGGAGCAAGGGACTCACCTGGTATACCACGTGGTTAATGCAATAAGCTTGCATAAACATCTCTGTTAGTTGACATTCCTTCCATGGTTTGCCATGTAATATGTAATTATAGATAGACTGTGAACAAAATGCAGTTAGCTGAAATCCTCTAGCTTTCCCCCTCTACCATCATTTTAGGTCGCTTCTCCTCCATCACGCAGGCTGTACTGGTCAACTGTTTCACCTGCTTTCACATTCACTGTAAGATTCACTCTCTGCAGTTTCTTCCAAATCATTGCTTTGTTCCTCGGGGTTTAAAGAAACTATGATTCTATTTATTTCTTGATCAGTTGTGAGGTCATGTCTGAGTTAATTATTTTCTGTTAATTTATATAGAATAAAAAGGAGTATTTCAGAAAGTGGAGTGCCATTGTTACTAAAATTAGGCAAATGAGTTAACCTTATACATACTCTTCTCCACTTACAAGTTTTTAACAAAAAAACGTTATTCGTTAAAAAACTTATAAGTGGAGAAAAGTATATACAAGGTTGACTCATTTGCCTAATTTTAGTTAACCCATTATTCAGCAGAGTACTCCGTAAACAATTGTTGGCATAATTCTTCTTTCTCGTTCAAGCTCCCGCCAATTTGTTGGCACACAACTTTTCCCTTAATGTCACCCCATACCATTTCAGTAGGGTTTAAGTCAGAGTGATAGGGTGGAAGGTGCAGTGGAATGTGAACATATTCATAAATAATGTTGTCAATGCGAATTGCTTCTCACAAGGCTCACTGTTGATAGTTTTAACTAGTTGTAGTTGACAATGTGTTGATGCAGCCTTGTCTGGACAGTTCGCTTGCTGTGGAACTGAGCTCTAGGCATCTCATCACAGTCATCGCAGACTCAATGAGACACTTCAACTACAACTCTTAGTGTCCTTTGTATATTGGATGTGAAAGACTGCTTAAATTTGTTTAGATGTCTCTTTATCTCAAGTAAGTATTGAGAAAACAATAAGCAAATCTTTTCCTTTGTTTGCAGAAAGATCCTAAGGACACTCAAGCAAGTGATGAGGGAAAGCTGTCAGAAAGTGAGGCAGGACCTGCTCCTAAAAGGTATAAAATTTCAGTGGTCGGCAGACCTAAGAAGGTAAGTTTATTATTAGTTTTGTTTCACCTTATTTCTGTAAACAATGATGGTACCTTATAGACAGATTGGCCTTATGCCCTCTTCTGAGTGCAAAAGAAGCACTCATAGATTTTTGGAAGTTTCAGTAAATGTTAATTGAAAAAACTATTTGTAGTCGGTTTTTAATGCTTTGTCATTTATATTTTAATTTTTTGAGAGACTAGTTTTGGAAGCCATTTCGTCCATTATCAACCTCAGTCCAATTATCATCTATTGTTATAAAAATATGACGGAAGTATCAGAAAACTGACTACAAATAGTTTTTTCAAGAACACTGGAGTAAAATTAATAGTATGCAACCTTAAGTACAGAAGGTGTGGCAATTTGATAACGAGACTGCCCATCTCCTATCATAGAGCCACATGGTTGGGGGGGGGGGGGGGGGTGTTTGGTAGTGGAATGTAGTTGAAATTTGAACCTACAAGACCAAACACCGTTAGTTTTGTGTTGCTGTGTGTTCAAGTTTGCCTAGTTATAGAGGACATTGTTTTGTAGTAGGGTTGCAAGCGTGGTAAACTTATAAATCTAGCAGCACATTAACTTCAAATTCCTTGTGAAATTAAAAAATTTGCCAACAGAATGTTTAATGTTTCATATGTTTGGTGATAATGCTCTGTTACATGTGTGAGTATTTGAATGGTACAAATGGTTTTCAGAGGACCAGGAAGAGGTTGAAAATGAAAAATGTGCCAAGTCAAAACTGAAGGCAATGGTTAACATTTTTTTTCCATATCAGTGGTGTTGTCATGAGTGAATGGATGCCTGAGGGTCAGTCCTATAATCAGGAATATTATAAAGAGTCCTAATCAAGCTGAGGGAAAGAGTAACAAACAAAAGACTAGATTTGTGGAAGAATGATACAGGACAACAAGCCATATCTGTGAAATAGTTTTTACTGTCAAGCACATTCCTGTGCTCCAATGTCCTCCATATTCACCAGATCTGGCTCCCTGTGACCTTTTTCTGTTTCCAAAAGTGCACTGAAGGGAACACATTTTCAATGTGCTGAAGAAGTAAAAAACAAAACAAACCTAAAAACAGAATCAATTGCTGGTATTTCAAAATTCATTACGCGATGTTTATTTTTTAAAATAAATATTTTTTCCCAAACCATTAAATATATTGGACCATTTAATTGTTTTAATAATTTAACTTCAGAATTTATTTCATGGTTAAATGACCAAAACTGATCTGCTACACCAATTTATTAATTTGTTTATACTTAATGTTAAGAAAATGTTCCTTCATTCTGCTTTTTAATTATGTTTCGGCTTTCCAATATAAACCTGATCACAATCCAAAAATACTATATTTATTTTGAGGTACTAAAGTTATACCAACTTCTATGAAAAAAAATTTGATAAAATTCCTATTAATAAAATATCTGGTATTTATCTATTTGATTGTTTGGATTGTGATTAGGTTTATATCGGAAAGACGAAACATAATTTGGAAACCAGAACAAAGGAACATTTTCATAACATTAAGTATAAACAGACTGATAAATCGGCCGTAGCAGATCATTTTTGGTCATTTAACCATGAAATAAATCCAGAAGTTAAATTATTAAAACAATGAAATGGTCCGATAGATTTAATGGTTTGGGAAAAGATATTTATTTAAAAAAATAGACATCGCATATGAAGATGCTGAAGATACAAACAATCTGTTTGTGAAAGCGATCTCCATTAGAAAGAAGTATTAACACCAATTTCTTAAGATAAGTGAAGCCTTTGTAACAAATATTTATATTTGTGTAATATTTATTGCTTCACTGTAGCTAGCTTCATTTTTCTACGTAATCTGTGGTTAATAACTTTTCGCCCACGTCTGATCAATGGTGATGGTTCGTCGTAAGAAGCTCACAGCGCTGCAGCTTCGAACCCATCGTGAAGGGGATCATACGGTTTCAAGTGCCAAATAGTGTCCTTTAAGGGCATCACAAGCCTTTCGCAGTGCATTTCTTCTAGAATACTCTGCTCCTGCTCTCTTCCTACCGTCCATCCCGTCGGGAGGAAGTGCGTTTGGCTCGGTTACTCCTTGGACACTGCTTTTTTACATATAGATTTTTATTAAATTTTGCCCGCTTTGCGCTGCTGCCATGTTTTAGCTTAGCACGTCTACCGGCCAGCTTCACAGACATACCGGCGGACGGTGAGAAAGCGATGGCCAAGGTTTCTAGCCTGCTTTTTATTTTAGAGCTTAGTTCTGTACATTTTAAGCATTTTAACGTTTTGTTATGGTTTTAAGGTGTTTTATATTATTTTATTTGACTTACCGTTGCGTGTTTGTTTCATCTTGATTTTGTTATTATTTTTATTTACTAGTTGCCTTTAGCTCCAATGGTCATATCGACGGCCGTTCTCCTTTGTAACATATCGCGGGTGTTAACTCGTATTCGTTGGGTTTTAATCATTAGATCACTCACACATTCGTACTCTCATTCATACTTCCAGACTCTGTGTACGCATATGAGGTCTGTTTAAAAAGTATCGCGGGCTACGTTTATTCGATTATCGATTGTTCTGTGGGTTATGTTGGTACTCATGTTGACAAGCTCGGCCATTTTGAATGTTCAGTTAATTGTTGACAGCTATTTTGTTTGGACGTGGTTTGACTCGTCTTCGATTTTTGCCTATTCAAAAAATGGAACAAAGAATCTGTATAAAATTTTAAATGAAAAACAAAATAAAGTGCGCGGAAGCATCCCGAATGTTGGCTGTGTCATATGGTGAAGCTATGGAGGACCAAAGGAGCGTTTATCGGTGCTACAAAAGGTTCTGAGAGACGTCCGAGCTCGTCAACAACAGACGAAAACATTGAAAAAGGGAAGAAAATAGTACTGGCTAATTGTCGAATTACAGTTAGAGAAGTTACTGGCTCGTGTCATTCGATTTTGACCAATTGGTTCGCCGCAAAATTCGTACTAAAGTTCAATTTCGGCAAAAACGCTATCACGTAAACGTTGCTAAGGAGCTGTTGAACTCTGTCCATGACAGAGGGCCATAACTGGTGACGAATCATGGGCTTATGGTTATGACGTGGATGCTGCAACACGAACCAAGTTTGGTCGAATGTGAAGGTTTTGCTTACAGTTTTCTTCGATTGCATAGGCGTGGTGCATCATGAGTTCTTGCCACAAGGTAGAATGGTCAATAAGGAATATTACCTGCAAGTTATGCGCAGTTTGCATGAAGCAATCCGCCAGAAACGCCCGGATTTGTGGAAGAACAAAATTGGCGTTTGCGCCATGATAACGCTCCTGCGCACACAATGTTGCTTCTGTGCAAACGTTTGACCAAAAACAACACCAGCCACCGTACTCCCCAAAACCTGACCTCCTGTGACTGTTTTTTGTTCCGAAAACTGAAGAAGCCCTTAGGCCCAACGCCACGATTTAGGAGATAAAGTCGCATCGAAGGAGGAGCTGAACAAGATCACAAAAAAACAACTATTTTTAAAGCGAGCACTGGCATAAACGTGTGCACAAGTGTATAATATCTGGTAGGGATTAATTTGAAGGGGAAAAATAGATATTGTCACCCAATTATCGGAACGCCAGACGAACGACTGCTGAGAAGGGACCAGAGGCAGCCGAGCCACGCCCTCCCATCAGTTTCTGTCACTGAGGGGATGATTAGGGAAATGTCACTTGTCGCTGGCCGCCTCTTTTCCCCCTTCCACTGCCATCTGGAAACTTCGCGTGGATTCACGGAAACTAGAGACTTCTAGAAGACGGCGATATTCCCATAAAAAGGGCTGCAGCGAGTGAAGTCAGTCAGTCAGTCAGTGTTTGGCGAACAGCTGTGAGGAGCGCCCAGGGAAGGGACGGACTGCGTACGTGCGTCGGAGGAGTTTACCTAATCGCGAGTGCAAGTGGAATTGTAACGGACGAACTGGTGAATCGTAATTGTGTGCATTACATAATTCTGTGTAATTCGCAAGTGTTTAACTGTATGTCGGTGGAAATAAAGAACATTTTTGAGTGGTGCAATCGAACTTTTCCTTTCACGAACGCACAAAGTCACCCTGGTGTCAGGAAGCGGGACGATAACATCATCGAACATTACGGCCGTGGAATCGGCATTGGAAATGTTTTTGGCGAAGATGAACGAGTTAACAACAAAAACGGAAGCGGCAAATAACAGCCTGGCCGCGAAGTTGGAGACTACAAATAACAACCTGGCCGCGGAACTGAAGCAAATGAAGACGGCCAACGATAACATCACCGAGAAGATGGAAGAAATGAAGGCCGAAATAACAGCGAAGACGGAAGAAATGAAGACCGAATTAACAGCGAAGACGGAAGAAATGAAGACCGAATTAACAGCGAAGACGTAAACGGCAAACAACTTGGCCACGACAATGACCGCAAAGATGGCCGAACTGACCGCGGAAATGAAGGTGGCGAACGAAGCTCTCGCCGCCAAATTTGAAGAACAGTTGGCCGGCGTGAGGGATGACGTGACGGAGCTGGGCAAGCGGATGGGCCAAGTGGACGAGCGCGTCGAGGACCTGGCGAACCGCTTCAATGACCTAGAGGAAAAGGCCGACAGTAACGCGAAGTCCCTGAACGCCATGGTGGAAGACGTCGAAGACCTTGCTAACCGCGTTAACAACCTGAAAGGAAAGGCCGACAGCAACGTCAAGTCCCTGAGTGCCATGGTGGAGGACGTCGTCGGCAGAAGGTTGAAGGATTTGAAGGCCGACGCACCGGGACGCGACACAACATCGGCGCGCGTCAAACCTCCGAAATATGACGGCGCGTCAACATTTGAGGTTTTCCGCCGCCAGTTCGACACAGATGGTCACCGGAGGAGGAGGCCACACAGTTAATAGCCGGCCTCCAGGGACGGGTCGCGGAAGTCCTAACCGCGGTGCAGACAACGGCGGCGCCCAAGGACATCTGGGAGGCCCTGGAGAATCGTTTCGGGAACCACCGCTTATCCGCAGGATACCGCAGCCAGCTAAAGGCAAGGTCACAGGAGCCGGGGCGGACGCTGCAGGAGTTCGCCATGGTGATTGAGCAGCTGGCTAGCAAGGCCTTGGTTGACCTGCCACTGGAGTTCGTATCCCGGGAAGCCGCCTACAACTTTGTCGATGGGGTACGGGACACGGAGATTCGTCAGCGCCTAATGCTCGGCGATTATAAAACCATCCACGAGGCGCTGACAGCGGCATTAAGGATGGAGGCGGCCAAGGTAACATCTATACCGTCGTCGAGAACGAGGAGTGTCCGCTACGCCGGAGACAGAAGACCAGCTGAGGGACGCCGGCGAACACCTAGTGGCCTGTGTTGGGGGTGTGGACAGCCCGGACACCTGCAGAGAGACTGCCCACACCAGGAAGAGCAGCCGGAAAACGAGTAAGGGCCGTCGTGGAGAGGGGCACGTCGGTGCCATCACCACCATCCCCTCGAGTGACACTGCGCGCCGTCAGCCGGCGTATGGATGACAGCCTCATCGCGGACGCTTGGGTGAGAGGGAAGCCGTGCCGCGTGCTGGTGGACACTGGAGCAGCCGTGACCATAATCAGACCTGACGTGGCGAAGGGTTTGCCGACGAGGAAGCCGAGCCGAACATACGAGCTTGTCACGGCATCTGGCGACACCTTGCCTATGGAGGAGGCCCTGCTGGAGCTGACCTTGGGGCAGAGTGCCGTGCGTCTGTGGGTGTTCGTCGCGAAGGTGGCTTAGGAGGTGATTCTGGGACTGGATGCCCTCAGGAGCCACGAGGCGACGGTCGACTTCGGCAGGAAGGTCCTGCGGCTCAACGGAGAAGAGGTTATACTCCGTCAACCCTAAGAGCGCCTTGGAATCTGCAGGGTCGTCTTGAACGAAGACGTGGTTGTCCCCGCGAGGAGCGAGGTGATGGTGACGGCGCGACCAAAAGGCCAGACAGCAGGTTGGGTCCAGAGGCTGCAGGAGTACGACTTCACCTCGGAACATCGTAGAGGGAAGAGTCACGGTAACGCTGACGCCATGTCCCGAACACCCTGTCCAGAAGAGTGCGGCCAGTGCACAAGAGTGGAAGAGAAGGAGCGTGCCGCAGCAGTCCGAGTAGTTGTGGCAGTACCTGCGGACGGCTGGGATAGCGCAGACCTGAGGAGGGAGCAGCTGGCGGACGCAGACTTGGGGCCACTCTTAAGGGAAGTGGAGGCAGGGACGAGACCAACCTGGGAGGACATCGCACCGAGGAGCACCACCTACAAGTCGTACTGGGCCCAATGGGACTCGTTGAAGACCAGAGAGGGCGTGCTGTTCCGGGTATGGGAATCACCTGATGGGAAGACGCAGAGAGAACGGTTGGTACTTCCCCGGAGTAAGATCCCGGAAGTCTCGGAGGAAGTGCACGCCGGTAGTTAGGGAGGACACCTGGGAGCGAACCGAACGATTGACAAACTACGGCAGCGCTACTACTGGCTGAGACTCCGAGCAGATGCTGAGAGATGGTGCCGTCAGTGTCACGTGTGCGCGGCGAGTCGTGACCCCCAGACTAGAAGCCGGGGTCGCATGCAGCAGTACAACGTCGGAGCGCCATTCGAACGGATCGCCGTTGACATTGCTCGACCGTTCCCAGTTTCCGACCGAGGCAACAAGTATCTAATGGTGGTCGTGGACTACTTCACCAAGTGGCCGGAGGTGTATGCCATCCCAAACCAAGAGGCAAAGACAATCACAGACTGCCTCGTGGAGCAAGTGTTCTGTCGATTTGGGGTGCCGTTAGAGCTACACAGTGACCAGGGTACCATCTTTGAGTCCAACCTAATGAAGGAGACACTACAAAGGCTGAACAAGTGGGGTGAACAAGTCCCGCACGACGCCTCTACATCCCCAGTCGGATGGCATGGTCGAAAGGTACATCAAGACCTTAGAGGAACACCTGAGGAAGGTCCCGGCCAGCCACCAGCGAGACTGGGACGTCAAGGTGCCACTGTTCTTGCTGGCCTACCGTTCGTCTACACACGACACAACTGGAATAACGCCAGCCAGCTTAATGTTCGGCCGAGTGTTACGCCCCCCTTGTGACCTGGCTTTTGGAAGCCCTCCGGATGCGAAACAGCCAGCGACCGAGTATGTGGAGAACGTGGTGGACCATCTCCACGACATGCACGAGATGGCTCGCCAGAACATCCAGAAGGCGAGCGACCGCATGAAGACGAGGTATGACAGGCAAGCCAACAGCCAAGGGTTCCAGCAAGGTGACCTGGTCCGGTTATACCGTCCTACCCGGACCAAGGGACGCTGCACGAAGCTCCAGCAGCCATGGCAAGGACCGTACCGGGTGGTGAAGAGGATTAACGACGTGGTCTACCGCATCCAGAAGGTTCCCCGCGGGAAGATGTTGGTGGTACACCTGGATCGTCTAGCCCGCTACGATGGTGCTGTTCGGGACGACCAGCTTTGAGGAGGGAGCAGTGTCACCCAATTATCGGAACGCCAGACGAACGACAGCTGAGAAGGGACCAGAAGCAGCCGAGCCACGCCCTCCCATCAGTCTTTGTCACTAACTGAGGGGATGATTAGGGAAATGTCACTTTTCGCTGGCCGTCTCTTTCCCCCCTTCCACTGCCATCTGGAACCTTCGCGTGGATTCACGGAAACTAGAGACTTCGAGAAGACGGCGATATTTCTATAAAAAGGGCTGCAGCGAGTGAAGTCAGTCAGTCAGTCAGTCAGTCAGTCAGTCAGTCAGTCAGTCAGTCAGTCAGTGTTTGGCGAACAGCTGTGAGGAGCGCCCAGTGAAGGGACGGACTGCGTACGTGCGTCGGAGGAGTTTACGTAATCGCGAGTGCAAGTGGAATTGTAACGGACAACCGGTGAATCGTAATTGTATGCATTACGTAATTCTGTGTAGTAGGCAAGTGTTTAACTGTAAGTCGGTGGAAAGAAAGAACATTTTTGAGTAGTGCAATCGGACTTTTCATTTCACGAACGCACAAAGTCACAATATTCATAAATAAATAATTACTTAAAAAAAAAACACAAAATTCGCGATACTTTTTGAACAGGCCTAGTACGTTACAAAAATTGAAAGCGAGGGCAATCAGACAAAGCGTTGTGTTAGAATATCTACATATATATGTAACTGTTTTGAGATAAAATATAAATAAGAGAAGCAGAAATGTGGCGGGCGTTAAAGTGAAGCGAAGTTCAAACACTGATGTGTTGTGTCATTACGTGCAGCGTCGTGGAGGTGAAGATATGATCGTTAATTTGGTACAGCACAAGAAGCAAGGCAGCATCTGTCACATTGTAATACCAAACAATAGCAGCAACTTCGATAGAGTGTCAAGTGTCTTCAAGCACTGCGCGTTTAGAACAAAAGAACTCTACCCACCCAAAAATTACGTTTTGAGCTCTTCTCAATCCAAAAGAGAAACTCTGTGAACGCAACAGTCTTTCATACTCGATATAGAACACCGTACACAACTAAAAAGGTTAATAAAAATATTAAAACAGTCGTTTTTGAGGATTTCACAAAGTTGTTTTGTATTTAAATAACATAATTTTATATTACGTTTTAAAATTTGCTGCGTGATGGAACGCCAATTTGAAATAATTACTTCTCCTTTATGTATATTTAATTTTGTTTAATTGCTTCAGGTTGTTCTATGTTGTGATTACTTTACAATACTTCAGTCGGCGAACACGAAACTTTATTTCTGAGACATAGCCCTCAGATCCATCCATTTTATTTTATTGAAATAATATTATTTATACTTCTTTGAATACGATTATTTACTTCACCAACACAAATTATAAATTAAAACAATACAATTACTCACACATGTCGTCCTTACACAGATAACAAATCTCCCGGATGCTGAATTCGTCTCCTTGGTAACCATTCTCTATACATTACTCCTTCATTTCCAAATGTATTTCTTGTCTTCCTTCTTAAACACAACTACACTTCTACACAATATACAAACATTTTAACGTTTTTTTTTTTTTTTTTCTTATTTCTAACAACAGCGCAAACTACAGAAACGTTTGGTTTGGAGTCAAGCTTCAATATTGCAAAATGTATTTTGTTGTTGTTGTAATTTACGTCCTCCAGCGTTTAGTCATATCGGACAATCAATGGAATGGATGAAACAATGCTCAAATGAGCCCAGGGTTCACCGAGCTTAGAATGACCAGACATTCATCTTTCAGGATAAGGGAAAACGCCGGAAAAACCCTATCCAGGTAACTCATCCTGACCGAGATCCGAACTCGGGACCTCTTGAACGTGAGGCAGACACGCTACCGAGGCGGGCAAAATGAATGCTAATGAATATCTGGAAATGGTTAACGGCACACAAAAATGTATTTGACATGAATTGTGCGTTTTAACAAGAACTACATTTTACGAAGTAATACATGGGTCACTCAAAAATTAGTGGCAACATTGCCTGTATTTGGCGCTATCAGTGGTAAATCATGTAAACTGATAAATAAGAACATCTAATGCTTGTTAGCTGTGAGTCTGAAGACAACAATTTTATTTAGTAAGATATTTTAGTAAGTTTAATTGCAGACTGTTATATTTAGTGCTCTAAATATGTTTAGTAAATACGAACAATGAGTTGCTCCTGGTACGATTCTCCACATACTTAGAACAAGTTAAAGATGATGATATGTTCCACACAATCTTACAGAGGAAACAATGTGACAGAGGATGGAAACAGCGAGATTACACTTAGAACATGAAGGCAAGCGTTTTCTTCGACGTATCATAACATTAGATGTAACCTGGATTCCAAAATTAAAGAAACAATCAAATGAGTGGCGGCACACCACGGCTAAGATCAGGATCCCCTTAAAGTCATGTTCACTGTTACTTATGATTTTGACGACGTTCTTATCATTCATTCAGTTCCTCAAAGAAATCGTGTAATGGTACATATTACAGTTACGTTGTGAAACATCATTTACGACCAGCAAATCTCCTGAATTCTCATCTCATTGTGTTACATGATGATGTTCTTATCATTCATTCAGTTCCTCAAGGAAATCGTGTAATGGTACATATTACAGTTACGTTGTGAAACATCATTTGCGACCAGCAAATCTCCTGAATTCTCATCTCATTGTGTTACATGATGGTGCTCGCTCTCACACGTCTGTCTCTGTTGTTAATTCACTTCGCAGATGAAACTGTAACATCCTCCATACTCCCCAGATATGAGCTCATGTGATTTCGACCTTTTTGCTAAAGTGATATTATCACTAGAGGAATTCGCTTTAGAACTAGACAGCAGCAGTAGAGCAGTCTGTTCGAATATTATGACAAGACGGCTCTCTGATGTGTGGAGGCGAGTTGTTCAGGTTGGAGATTACTTCTAAGTACTCCAATAATGTGACTGCTCCAACAATGTTTTATTTGTTGTTAATTCAAATGTTGCCATTAATTATTGAATGACCTAAGTATTTTGTTTATTTCTTACAGTTGAACGGTTATACAAAAGTTATTTAGAATGAAGAGGATTTCTGAGGATATTCACAGAAAATGTACCATATAGGTTTCATTTGTTATTAAAATATTTTAAATATATTTTACTTTAATACAAATGTTAGAGACATTTTCGGGGAAGTCAAACACTTTGAAAACAGAAAGGGCAGTATAGAGAGGTGATCTTGTATGAGTTAAACGTAATAACAAGTTTGGTATTTAACCGACTCACATACGCAGTTTTCTAATGTTTTTGAGAGATGTGAGATGTGGATATTGGGATGTAATAAAAATGAGTGAGACACGTCTTGTCTTACGACACGGGTGTCCATTACAGTTTAATGTCCACATGATCGTAAAGTGCAGTAATAAACAGCAGTCTGTTATGAAGCACACAATATCACTGTAATGGCATGTCTCCTGACTCTTTGTCTTGACTTGTAACAAATTCGTTCCACTTAATTAACTCCCGCCTGTGGTAGTTTCACAAAGGAATGCCTATCCAATTTAACGTTTCTTAATACAACATTCCTAAGCGAGTTATCTCCAAATTCCTCATCGCTGTCTTCCTGAAGCTGCATGTATCTAAAGACAAAGAGAAAAGTTGTACGAATGCGATGGACTGGATAAAGTCATTAATAACACAGGCTGGTACACTAAGGATCGTGAGCTGGCAGTCGTATCAAGACTTCTTAAAGCCTAGGCACAATTGTCAGGCGGAGTTTTATACGATCTTAGTCAGTTCTATGTAAAGCATCAAGAGAGGATGATAAGTATAGGAATATTGTTATTTTGTCAGAGGCGTTAAAGCTCTTGAGACACCGACAGTCAAATCGCTTGTGACAATGGCGGAATACAAGAGAGTTCAACTGAGGTGGTTGCCAGGACAACGAAGCGAAATCCCATTATAGGACCGGAGCCTGTGTTGGGAGCATGGCACCGACCAGTAAGACAAGCAATTAATAAACGGCCTCAAAATGAATACCAGAAATACTAGAGTAAACACTTGCTAAGGCTGAAAAGGAGAAAGCCTTCCTGGGTAACAGGACAACCTGCACAGAATGGGACTGTGTAATGACCCGATCTATAGCTGTGTGACTGCCAGCCCTTGCTCATATGCTTGATCTATCAGAGAATGTAATAGCGGATTTCTTAGTTGACAGCAGTAAAATTGGCATCCAAAATTGATCTGCAGAAGGTCGCAGTGCTAGGGCTTTTCAAACTCAACTCAGAATATTGTGACGCTATTTCGGTAGCTGGATTAATTCGTGGATGGACATTTCCTCAGAGGATGTAATTTTTAAAATAAAATGAGCATGTTTATTTTTAAGGTGTAGCCTCAGACTACCTGGATCATCAAAGAGTGGAAGTAGATGAGCCGCTCTCTCCAGGTCCCCCTTAGTATACCCTCGCGTCATTTCTCCTTCCCGTCACAAGATAGACACAAACGATTTGACTGTACATCCTAACGTTGTCATACGCGGTGAGGTACCTTTAATGATCTTGAGCAATTCGAACTTGTATTTGGCTGAAAATAGCGAGTTTATGAAACTGCTCTGTAATCAGAGCTCCACGTCAAAGGATGCGCGTAATTATGTTTACTTTAATGCCGTGTTTACTAGAACTGGTGTATCGATTTATCCTGCGTCTTCCAAAACCACGTTGTCTTCCTGTTCGTTTTATTATGGGTCTATGTTGCTGTAAACAGTTTTACGTAGTGATTATACATAAAATATCGCCTAAGTAGAAACCAAGCCTTCCTCATCTGGAGTGCAGCGGGAGAATCGGATGAGGAGATCACCAGGAAAATACTGAAGGAAAAGTAAACAAACAGGGGAAGAACAAAATGAAACTGGCTCAATAAATGGCTAGAGAGGTGAAAGCAATATAAGAAGGTGGATAATAAAACCAACTGAAAGTAATAATATTAATTTGAATTAAGGGAAAAATAATACCAGAGGAAAAAATAAATGAAAATCAGATTAGAAATTGGCAGGGGAAGTTATAAGCTATAACTTTGAAGTGGGAAAAAAATATATAAACAAAAGTGATAAAAGCAGGTAATAAAAAAGAAGATACTCTCACTTGTCTGCCAAATGTGTGTTCAGTGGGACCTAAGTCCATGGATGGTCAAAAATATTGTGACTTTGTGGGTTCGTGAAATGAAAAGTCCAATTACACAAACTCAACCATGTTCTTTATTTCCACCGACTTACAGTTGAACACTTGCCAATTACACAGAATTACGTAATGCACACAATTACGATTCACCAGTTCGTCCGTTACCGTTCCGATGCACGTACACAGTCTTCTCGTCCGTTCGCTAGCACGTCAAGCACTGACTGACTGACTGACTCAATTCACTCACTGCAGCCCTTTTTATAGGAATATCACCGTCTTCTAGAAGTCTCTGGATTAGATGAAACAACCCGCACGTTCGAGAACCTAAGGGGAGGGTAAAGAGACGGCTCAGTGGCCCGCAATCCCTCTCCTAATCATCCCTTCAGTTAGTGACTTAAATTAATGGGTGGGTGTGTCCGAACGCCTCCGTCTCCTGCTGCCGCTGCCAGTCGGGTCTATAGGGAGTTCCGACGTTTGGGTGACACTGCTCCTTCCTCAAAGCTGGTCGTCCCGAACATGCACCTTCGTAGCGTGCCGGGTGATCCAGGTGTACCACCAACATCTTCCCTCGGGGAACCTTCTGGATGCGGTAGACCACGTCGTTAATCCTCTTCACCACCCGGTACGGCCCTTGCCATGACTGCTAAAGCTTCGGGCAGCGTCCCTTGGTCCGCGTAGGACAGTACAACCAGACAGGTCACCTTGCTGGAACCCTTGGCTGTTAGCATGCCTGTCATACCTCGTCTTCATGCGGTCGCTCGCTTTCTGGATGTTCTGGCGAGCCATCTCGTGCATGTCCTGGAGATGGTCCACCAAGTTCTCCACATACTCGGTCGCTGGCTGTTTCGCTTCCGGAGGGCTTCCAAAAGCCAGGTGACAAGGGAGGCGTAACTCTCGGCCGAACATTAAGCTGGCTGGCGTCATCCCAGTTAAGTCCTGTGTAGACGAGCGGTAGGCCAGCAAGAACAGTGGTACCTTGACGTCCCAGTCTCGCTGATGGCTGGCCACGACCTTCGTCAGGTGTTCCTCTAAGGTCTTGATGTATCTTTCGACCATGCCATCCGACTGGGGATGTAGAGGCGTCGTGCGGGTCTTGTTCACCCCAAGCCTTTGTAGTGCCTCCTTCATTAGGTTGGACTCAAAATTGGTACCCTGGTCACTGTGTATCTCTAACGGCACCCCAAATCGTCAGAACAGTTGCTCCACGAGGCAGTCTGTGATTGTCTTTGCCTCTTGGTTTGGGATGGCATACACCTCCGGCCACTTGGTGAAGTAGTCCACGACCACCATTAGGTACTTGTTGCCTCGGTCGGAAACTGGGAACGCTCCAGCATTGTCAACGGCGATCCGTTCGAATGGTGCTCCGACGATGTACTGCTGCATGCGACCCCGGCTCCTAGTCTGGGGGCCACGACTCGCCACGCACACGTGACTCTGACGGCACCATCTCTCAGCATCTGCTCGGAGTCTCAGCCAGTAGTAGCGCTGCCGTAGTTAGTCAATCGTTCGGTTAGCTCCCAGGTGTCCTGAAGTACCGGCGTGCACTCCGGGGAAGTACCACCTGTTCTCTCTGGGTCTTCCCATCGGGTGACTCCCATACCCGGAACAGCACGCCCTCTCTGGTCTTCAACGAGTCCCATTGGGCCCAGTACGACTTGTAGGTGGTGCTCCTCGGTGCGATGTCCTCCCAGGTTGGTCTCGTCCCTGCCTCCACTTCCCTCAAGAGTGGCCCCAAGTCTGCGTCCGCCAGCTGCTCCCTCCTCAGGCCTGCGCTATCCCAGCCATCCGAAGGCACTGCCGTGACTACTCGGACTTCTGCGGCGCGCTCCTTCTCCTCCACTATTGTGAACTGGCCGCACTCTTCTGGACAGGGTCTTCGGGACATGGCGTCTGCGTTACCGTTCCTCTTCCCTCTACAATGTTCCGAGGTGAAGTACTCCTGCAGCCTCTGGACCCAACCTGCTGTCTGGTCTTCACCATCACCTCGCTCCTCGCGGGGACAACCACGTCTACGTTCAAGACGACCCTGCAGAATCCAAGGCGCTCTTCGGATTGACGGAGTATAACCTCTTCTCCGTTGAGCCTCAGGACCTTCCTGCCGACGTCGACCGTCGCCTCGTGGCTCCTGAGGGCATCCAGTCCCAGAATCACCTCCTCAGCCACCTTCGCGAAGAACACCCACAGACGCACGGCACTCCGTCCCAAGGTCAGCTCCAGCAGGGCCTCCTCCACAGGCAAGGTGTTGCCCGATGCCGTGACAAGTTCGTATGGTCGGCTCGGCTTCCTCGTCGGCAAACCCTTCGCCACGTCAGGTCTGATGATGGTCACGGCTGCCCCAGTGTCCGCCAGCACGCGGCACGGCTTCCCTCTCACCCAACCGTCCGCGATGAGGCTGTCATCCATACGCCGGCTGACGGCGCGCAGTGTCACTCGAGGGGATGGTGGTAATAGCGCCGACGTGCCCCTCTCCACGCCGGGCCTTCCTCGTTCTTCCAGCTGCTCTTCCTGTTGTATGCAGTCTCTCTGCAGGTGTCCGGGCTGTCCACACCCCCAACACAGGCCACTAGGTGTTCGCCGGCGTCCCTCAGCTGGTCTTCTGTCTCCAGCGTAGCGGACACTCCTCGTTCTCGATGACGGGATAGATGTTACCTTGGCCGCCTCCATCCTTAATGCCGCTGTCAGCGCCTTGTGGATGGTTTTATAATCGCCGAGCATTAGGCGCTGACGAATCTCCGTGTCCCGTATCCCGTCGACAAAGTTGTAGGCGGCTTCCCGGGATACGAACTCCAGTGGCAGGTCAACCAAGGCCTTGCTAGCCAGCTGCTCAATCGCTATGGCAAACTCCTGCAGCGTCTCCCCCGGCTGCTGTGACCCTGCTTTTAGCTGGCTGCGGTATGCTGCGGCTAAGCGGTGGTTCCCGAAACGATTCTCCAGGGTCTCCCAGATGTCCTTGGGCGCCGCCGTTGTCTGCACCGCGTTTAGGACTTCCGCGGCCCGTCCCTGGAGGCTGGGTATTAACTGTGTGGCCTCCTCCTCCGGTGACCATCTGTTGTGCTTGGCCACTGTGTCGAACTGGCGGCGGAAGGCCTCAGATGTTGTCGCGCCATCATATTTCGGAGGTTTGACGCGCGCCGATGTTGTGTCGCGTCCCGGTGCGTCGGCCTTCAAATCCTTCAACCTCCTGCCGACGACGTCCTCCACCATGGCGCTCAGGGACTTGACGCTGCTGTCGGCCTTTCCTTTCAGGTTGTTAACGCGGTTAGGAAGGTCTTCGACGTCTTCCGCCATGGCGTTCAGGGACTTGGCGTTATTGTCGGCCTTTTCCTCTAGGTCATTGAAGCGGTTCGCCAGGTCCTCGACGCACTCGTCCATTTGGCCTACCCGCTTGCCCAGCTCCGTCACGTCATCCCTCAAGCCGGCCAACTGTTCTTCAAATTTGGCGGCGAGAGCTTCGTTCGCCACCTTCATTTCCGCGGTCAGTTCGGCCATCTTTGCGGTCAATGTCGTGGCCAAGTTGTTTGCCGTTTCCGTCTTCGCTGTTAATTCGGTCTTCATTTCTTCCGTCTTCGCTGTTATTTCGGCCTTCATTTCTTCCATCTTCTCGGTGATGTTGTCGTTGGCCGTCCTCATTTGCTTCAGTTCCGTGGCCAGGTAGTTATTTTCCGCTTTCGTTTTTGTTGTTAACTCGTTCATTTTCGCCAAAAGCATTTCCAATGCCGATTCCATGGCCGTAATGTTCGGTGATGTTATCGTTCCGCTTCCTGACCCCAGTGTGACTTTGTGGGTTCGTGAAATGAAAAGTGCAATTACACAAACTCAACCATGTTCTTTATTTCCACCGACTTACAGTTGAACACTTGCCAATTACACAGAATTACGTAATGCACACAATTACGATTCACCAGTTCGTCCGTTACCGTTCCGATGCACGTACACAGTCTTCTCGTCCGTTCGCTAGCACGTCAAGCACTGACTGACTGACTCAATTCACTCACTGCAGCCCTTTTTATAGGAATATCACCGTCTTCTAGAAGTCTCTGGATTAGATGAAACAACCCGCACGTTCGAGAACCTAAGGGGAGGGTAAAGAGACGGCTCAGTGGCCCGCAATCCCTCTCCTAATCATCCCTTCAGTTAGTGACTTAAATTAATGGGTGGGTATGGCTGAACGCCTCCGTCTCCTGCTGCCGCTGCCAGTCGGGTCTATAGGGAGTTCCGACGTTTGGGTGACTATATACTCGTGATGAAACACGGATTTCTTTTTTGGAAGCGCAAATCCTTCTCTTCTCGTATAAGTTTTTTGCGGCTATCAGCTTCCTCTGGTCACCAACTGTATCATCTTATTTTAAATAAGAGTCATGAGAATTCTGGTGTTTAGGTGTGGTTCGGAATAAAGTTTCGGAGACGTCAAATTTTGTAACAAATGATTTAATTGTATTATCTGGATTACATTTTACTTGAAGTTCCTTTTCTAGTCAATTGCAGGTTACCTCCAGCATATCCATAAATTCTTACTTTTTTAATAAAAACAGTTCCAATTATTACATAAAACTTGTTGATCCTACACAACTATGCATCACTCACCAGATTACAGAACATATCTACCAACATTATCGATTTTCCGTTTCTATCGTTACTCCTATATTAATTTTGTGATTGGCCGATTTAGTGCTACGTCACCACATTACGTCATACAATTATTACTATGGCTAATCACAAAATTACATATATTTTTACATATTTAAATAGTTTAATAGATTTATATAATCATTTAAATCGTTTCAGTGATCAATATGGTGTCACTGAGCTCCGCCATTGGTTAACATAACATCTGCAAGTGCACAATGCCATCACCTGTTATCTTTGTTGTTACGTCAACCAGTCCATTGTTGAATATTTGAGACCGTCTAAGAATAAAATACTCAGTATTTCTATAGTTAAGTGATGAAAGTTACGAAAAACCTAAAAACCTACATCAGCAGATATTACCTTGAATCCTTCTAAGTGAGAGGTCTCTAGAACCATTCCTTCCAGATCTCACATTAGTTACATTCGCACTACGAGGGTGGTCGGCAAAGTTTCCGACCTCAACGAAGATGGCAGCACTCGTAAATAAAACCTAGTGACTTCTGCTGTTCATCTGTTGACAGTTACTCACCAAAGTTTAAGCCATTTTGGACGCTCAGTTGTTATGTAACAGTCGTTTGATTGAGTTGATGTGGACAAAATCGAGTATTGAGCTGTCATTAAATATTTGTTTTTGAAATGCAACATGCCTACGCAAATCATAGATGAGTTGAATTCTGTGTATGGGGACTCTGCACCATCATTTACCACAGTGAAATTTTGGGCAGCTGCATTTAAACGTGGGCGTAGGATGAACGTTCGGGACGTCCAAAAACTGACACTACCAACAAAATCTTCCCCAAAGTTCACTAAATGGTGCTAGACGACCGCCGAATTAAAGTGAGAGAGATAGAGGCTATGCACATGTCAAAAGGACGTGTTTGTCACATATTAAATCAACATTTAGGCACGATAAAGCTGTCCGCGCGTTGGATGCCGCGTTTGCTCACGTTAGACCATAAACGTGTTTGAATGAACATTTCCCACGCTCTGTTGGCGCAGTTTAGGCGCAATAAATACGAGTTTTGGTGCCGATTAATTACTGTAGATGAAACTTAGATACACCATTATACGCCCGAAACAAAAATACAGTCCGAACAGTGGACTGCAAAGGGGGAACCGGCTCAAAAAAAAGCAAAAACTGTTGTTTTTTTTCGGCTGGGAAAGTGATCGCGACTTTTTTGGGGGGTTGATAGTCATGGAGTTATTTTAATCGATTATCTTCAGAAAGGAAAAACCATTACAGGATCATACTACGCATCATCACTTGAAAAGCTGAAGGTAGAACTTGCAGAAAAACGGCCACATTTGCAGAACAAGAAAATCCTGTTTCACCAAGACAACGCACCGTGTCACACCTCAGCGGTTGCAATGGCTAAAATCCACGAATTACGATTTGAACTGCTTGGCTCATCAGATCTAGCCCCAAAGCGAGTGCTTTTTGTTCCCTCATCTGAAAATTGCGCTCGGAGGACAGAGATTTTCGTCAAATGAAAAGGCAATCATCTTCGTGAACAATTATTTTGCAGAGAAAAACGTCGAGTACTATGTGGACGGGATACAGAGATGGGAGCATCGCTGGGAGAAGTGTATACAGTTACAAGGAGACTATGTTGAAAAACGCCGAGTACTATGTGGACGGGTTACAGAGATGGGAGCATCGCTGGGAGAAGTGTATAAAGTTACTAGGAGACTATGTTGAAAAACGCCGAGTACTATTTGGACGGGTTATAGAGATGGGAGCATCGCTGGGAGAAGTGTGTAGAGTTACAAGGAGACTATGTTGAAAAACGCCGAGTACTATGTGGACGGGTTATATAGATGGGAGCATCGCTGGGAGAAGTGTATACAGTTACAAGGAGACTATGTTGAAAAACGCCGAGTACTATGTGGACGGGTTACAGAAATGGGAGCATCGCTGGGAGAAGTGTATACAGTTACAAGGAGACTATGTTGAAAAACGCCGAGTACTATGTGGACGGGTTACAGAGATGGGAGCATCGCTGGGAGAAGTGTATAAAGTTACTAGGAGACTATGTTGAAAAACGCCGAGTACTATTTGGACGGGTTATAGAGATGGGAGCATCGCTGGGAGAAGTGTGTAGAGTTACAAGGAGACTATGTTGATAAACGCCGAGTACTATGTGGACGGGTTACAGAGATGGGAGCATCGCTGGGAGAAATGTGTAGAGTTACAAGAACACTATGTTAAAAATAAATTAAAAAATTAAAAAATCTGAAAAAGTATGTATCTTTATTAGGTCGGAAACTGTTCCGACCACCCATGCGAAACAAAACTTCATTTCAGTAAGGAATATTGAATGGAGGATGGCATTGTTCTATATAAAGCGTTGGGCCAACCTGTTTTAAAATGTTGATAACGTAGATATTTTTAAATGTTGGAAGTTTTAAACCAGTGTTATCGTTTTTTACTTTGACATTTTACAAGCATATTAGTACGAACTCTATGATTCAAAGTGGCGGACAGCGATGTTGTTTTTCTGGGGGGGGGGCATGCTTAGATAATTTTTTTCGAAAGGAGGCAAAGCCTGTGGTCCATTTACGATATATAAAAGAACCTAAAGCATGATAAAATGGCTCTGAGCAATATTTGACGTCAGGACGCGGAGAACAGTTCAAGACTTAATTTCATGAACTTTTTAGGTGCCCTGGGTATGTGTTGAGTCGCGTATTTCCGTTTTGATGTTCAGTTGTTGGGTACAAGACAATAGTAGCTCTATATTCTATAGGTAAACGTTGATGTATCGCTACACGCTATTCAAATGTTCTCCCAAGTTCGCAAATTGACATCGCATATCTTGGGGCGTACTCGTCACTTGAGTGAATAGACAGAGATAACCTCCTTCAACTCTTCTCTCTTCACAAGACAAAACCTTATTGTACAAGCACTTTAGGACTTTCTCTGCAATCACAGAAATGCTTAAACATTATCTTACATTTCAAGTGATAGTCAAATGTTTTGGTCGTTAATGTCAGGTCTTTGTATAGCCAAGAGATAAAAAAGTAATGTCGGTTTCATATTTAAGTAAAATATAATTATTTGAAAGTTCACATAAATGACAAGCGATATCTGGGAAATGATTCATTCCACAAAGATTGTACTTGACTAAATTAATTACTTTACCAATGTTTATGTTTATCTTTTACAGTTTATCAGTTATACAAAAGCCTTTCGGAATGAAAAACATATTTCCAGGAAATTGAAAATATTGTCACCCTGGCGGTAGATTCGCGAAGCCGATGAAAAATGATGGCCGGTGGAGATTCGGAAAACTTCGGAACCAATCGTTACCGGTAGCGACGGACAGTTGAACGTAGTTTTTGTAAAATAAACAGTTTTAAGGTTAGCTAGCAAACTGTAATGGTGACGAATGTATTTGCTAGGAAAATAAAGTGTAGTTTTTGTGTTTCGTAACCTCGTTTTATTATTTCACGAACCCACAAAGTCACAACTGGTGTCAGGAAGCGGGATAACTACATCACCGAACATTATGGCCATGGAATCGGCACTGGAAATGCTTTTGCAGAAGATGAACGAATTAACAGCGAAGTCGGAAGCGGCAAATAACAACTTGGCCGCGAAGATGAACGAGTTAACAACAAAAACAGAAGCGGCAAATAACAACCTGGCCGCAGAGTAGAAAGAAATAAAGACCGAATTGACCACAGAAATGAAGGCAGCGAACGACAATCTGGCCACGGAAATGAAGGAGGCGAACGAGGTCCTCGCCGCCAAATTTGAGGAACAGTTGGCCGGCGTGAGGGATGACGTGACGGAGCTGGGCAAGCGGATGGGCCAAGTGGACGAGCACGTCGAGGACCTGGCGAACCGCTTCAATGATCTAGAGGAAAAGGCCGACAATAACGCCAAGTCCCTCAACGCCATGGTTGAAGACGTCGAAGACCTCGCGAACCGCGTAAACAACCTGGAGGGAAAGGCCGACAGCAGCGTCAAGTCCCTGAACGCCATGGTGGAGGACGTCGTCGGCAGGAAACTGAAGGATTTGAAGGCCGACGCACCGGGACGCGACACAACATCTGCGTGCGTCAAACCGCCGAAATATGACGGCGCGTCAACATTTGAGGTCTTCCGCCGCCAGTTCGACACAGTGGCCAAGCACAACAGATGGTCACCGGAGGAGGAGGCCACACAGCTAATAGCCAGCCTCCAGGGACGGGCCGCGGAAATCCTAAACGCGGTGCAGACGACGGCGGCGCCCAAGGACATCTGGGAGGCCCTGGAGAATCGCTTCGGGAACCACCGCTTAGCCGTAGCATACCGCAGCCAGCTAAAGGCAAGGTCGCATCAGCAGGGGGAGACGCTGCAGGAGTTCGCCATAGCGATCGAGCAGCTGGCTAGCAAGGCCTTGGTTGACCTGCCACTGGAGTTCGTATCCCGGGAAGCCGCCTACAATTTTGTCGACGGGGTACGGGACACGCAGATTCGTCAGCACCTAATGCTCGGCGATTATAAAACCATCCACGAGGCGCTGACAGCGGCATTAAGGATGGAGGCGGCCAAGGTAACATCTATCCCGTCGTCGAGAACGAGGAGTGTGCGCTACGCTGGAGACAGAAGACCAGCCGAGGGACGCCGGCAAACACCTAGTGGCCTGTGTTGGGTGTGTGGACAGCCCGGACACCTGCGGAGAGACTGACCACACCAGGAAGAGCAGCCGGAAAACGAGTAAGGGCCGTCGTGGAGAGGGGCACGTTGGCGCCATCACCACCATCCCCTCGAGTGACACTGCGCGCCGTCAGCCGGCGTATGGATGACAGCCTCATCGCGGACGGCTGGGTAAGAGGAAAGCCGTGCCGCGTGCTGGTAGACACCGGGGCGGCCGTGACCACCATCAGACCTGACGTGGCGAAGGGTTTGCCGACGAGGAAACCGAGTCGACCATAACAGCTTGTGACGGCATCTGGCGACACCATGCCTGTGCAGAAGGAGGCCCTGCTGGAGCTGAACTTAGGACGGAGTGCCGTGCGTCTGTGGGTGTTCGTCGCGAAGGTGGCTGAGGAGGTGATTCTGGGACTGGATGCTCTCAGGAGCCACGAGGCGACGGTCGACGTCGGCAGGAAGCTCCTGAGGCTCAACGGAGAAGAGGTTATATCCCGTCAACCAGAAGAGCGCCTTGGAATTGGCAGGGTCGTCTTGAGCGAAGACGTGGTTGTCCCCGCGAGGAGCGAAGTGATAGTGACGGCGCAGCCGGAAGGCCAGACAGCAGGTGGGGTCCAGAGGCAGCAGGAGTACGACTTCACCTCGGAACATCGCAGAGGGAAGAGTCACGGTAACGCGGACGCTATGTCCCGAAGACCCTGTCCAGAAGAGTGCGGCCAATGCACAAGAGTGGAGGTGAAGGAGTGTGCCGCAGCAGTTCGAGTAGTAACGGCAGTGCCTGCGGATGGCTGGGATAGCGCAGGCCTGAGGAGGGAGCAGCTGGCGGACGCAGACTTGGGGCCACTCTTGAGGGATGTGGAGAACCTGGTGGACCACCTCCACGACATGCACGGACCGTACCGTGTGGTGAAGAGGATTAACGACGTGGTCTACCGCATCCAGAAGGTGCCCCGAGGAAAGGTGTTGGTGGTACACCTGGATCGCTTGGCCCGCTACGAAGGCGCTGTTCGGGGCGACCAGCCTTGAGGAGGGAGCAGTGTCACCCTGGCGGTAGGTTGGCGAAGCCGATGAAAAATGATGGCCGGTGGAGATTCGGAAAACTTCGGAACCAATCGTTACCGGTAGCGACGGACAGTTGAACGTAGTTTTTGTAAAATAAACAGTTTTAAGGTTAGCTAGCAAACTGTAATGGTGACGAATGTATTTGCTAGGAAAATAAAGTGTAGTTTTTGTGTTTCGTAACCTCGTTTTATTATTTCACGAACCCACAAAGTCACAATATAGATTTCATTCGTTATTAAATTATTATAAGATGTGGTATTTTAATGTTACTTAGAGCCACAGCATGGTGCTAATCTGACTGCCTCACGTTCAAGAGCTCCTGAGTTCGAATCTCGGTCAGTGAACTATCTGGATAAGGATTTTTGCGGAGGTTTCCTTTGTCCTGAAAGATGAATGTCTGGTAACTCGAAGCTCTATGTCCCCTGTACTCATTTGAACATCATTTCATTCTTCGTCTGATATGACTAACGCTCGAGGACCATTTTGTAAAATGTCTTTATTGGGGGTAAGTATGTCAGTTGTTTGTTAGCAGTGTGAACTCTCCAGTTACGCAACTGGTCCCTGCCTCATCACGTAACGCCCCTGGGAGGGTTTTAACGCCAAATGTTGACTCTCGTCGTGTCGTAACGCTACATCAGATAAATTATAATGCACCAGAGCGACCTAATGTTCATATAAGAATCGGTTTAAAAAAGTATTATTTTTCTTTAACTACAATGTTTTTAAAATAGTGATACTTCGTTTCATGGTGCACTTACGATTACACGCATTTTATGTTTAACTTTTTGAAACAAAAAGTCAGAGCGTGCTTAGTTGGGCTTTAATCTCAGTTGTTAGTTTTGTGGTTATGTAAGTGGGTTAAGGAGGAAAAGTGGAGATAAAGAGAGAGTTGACATTCAGAAACAATGAACACAGTTCAAATCTCGGTTGAAGTATACGGTTATTGTAGTCTATTCCTTTCCGGTTGAAAGCGGAAATAATGTATATATGACCCATAAACTTTATATGTAGTTATATGTGTAAATACACTTTATGAAATTTCACGAATAAAGGTACAGATGCTCTCTCACTCTGTGTGTGAAGGAGAGAGAGATATAACTAAAATACAAAAGTTGGTTAAATGCCAAAGATAGCTTCAGCGTCTTTCAAGAATCTAGCACAAAAACTTTAAACAACATTCTGAAACACAAACTGTTTATTTTTTAAAAAAACTATTTTCGATTAAAATACAACTTTAAGATATTTTCATGTTATATAAACTGTATATCATGACTTGGAATGTTCTAGAAGTTCTCTTCACTCCAATGTCTTTTGTATAACTGGTAAACAATAAGAGATAGACAAAATGACACGCAGAACTAGAGTAGTTACAAAACAAGAATGGACATGAAGTGAACATAATTCTTCCTGTTTTGATTAATCTAGGTTTCATTCAAATAACATATGGAGAAAGCAAGAATATAGTTAATAGAAAATATGGAAAAAAGTGTAAAGATATGCAAAACGAAATAATGGATATAATAAACTTCCCCAGAATGTTAAATATAAGAGGAAGAACTGCAAGAGAGAGAGAGAGAGAGAGTAATAAATTGTGTAAATTTGATGTAATGGTTACTTAGTGATTCTAACATCTATTCCTATACGGGGACTGTTCAATAAAGAATGATGACAACTTTTGTTTGACAACATACCTTTACTTATTCTCATAATTTTGATGGTCCTTCTCAAAATAGTCTCCCCTGAATGTGATGCACTTGTCCCAGCGTTTCTGCCAGTCTTCAAAGACATGATGGGAACCATTTTTGAGAGATCCTTCAAAATCGCCTCCGCAGCCTTCACCACTGCTTCTGATGATGGATAATGTCTCCCACGAGGCGTTTCTTCAAGTTAGGGAATAGAAAAAACTCACATGGGGCTAAATCCGGACTATAGGGAGGGTGAGGGATCCAGTTCACGTTGATTTTTGCAAGATATTCAGCAACAACATTGGCAATATGCGGCTACACATCCAGCCTGCTTCACGGAAATGTGGTCTTTTGCGCCTGATACGGACTTGCAATGTTTTCAGGACATCCCTGTAGTATTGTCCAGTTACTGATGTGTGTGCAGGTACAACATGCTGATAAACCATTCCATGAATATCAAAGAATGAGATGACTATAACTTTCCCAGCAAAAGCAACCACTTTTTCTTTTTGGGGGGTTGGTGATGAAGGAGATTTCCACACTGAGCTTTGCTATTTGCTCTCAGGATCAAAATGATGTAGCCAAGTTTCATCAGCAGTAATTACGTTTGAAATAAACTCCGGATCTTCCTCTAACATCAACGTTAACTGTATGTTACCTCCATTGTAGCGGTAGGCGATACTGAACATGTATGAACTTGCCTGGTTCTCACAGGCGGGAACCAGGATTACCAACAATGAAACTACTATGGCACATTAAGCTAACAGAATATAATAAGATTGAATTTTAGTGCGAAAAATTAGGACCGTAAAAAATTATGATCATTCTTTATTGAACAGCGCTCGTAGCAGCCCCACTTTGACTACCTTTATCCATTTCTGTCTTACTCTTCCTTTTCAGTATTCTCTCATAACGCATGTCTCAAATGTAATACAATTATCCTTACAAAACATGTTAGTGAATTTTTCATTATCTTACATTGGTTTTCTTTTGCAGCCTCTTCCAGATGTATTTGACGGCGTTAAGTTGGTACTGCCTGAGAAAATAGAAGAAGATAGAAGTGAACTCGAGCGATATTTCATAGCGTATCCTTTACAATGCTAATATAACCCATACCCTAACATTGTTTCGGAGTAAAATAATAAGAATTCTGAAGTTTACAAAATATATCATAATGACAATATGACTTCCGTGGTAACGATTGAGACTGCCGAGCTGAGTGTTTTCCATGGTTTTCCTGGTCGATAAGACCACTCTCTCCTGACTTGGGGCAGATCTACTAGACATGTGTAAGTAGACCGCTTTTCCAGTTCCCGCTGGTTGGTCAAGTCTGCACTGTAATATTACGAGGGGCAATAATTAAAACAATGTAATGACAGATTGAAAACTGCTTTATTGGTTTTCAAAATATTTTTTATGATCAATATACTTTGGTATCATTTGTCAAAGCATTTATTCTAGTCTTCTTGAGACATCTCCAAAACATGGTTATTGAAGGCTTCTTCTGCCGATGAAAATCGTTGTCCACGCAATGTATTGTTGATGTTCAGGAATAAAACGTAGTCCTTGGGTGCTAAATCAGGACTAAATGGCGGATGATCCATCACTTGATTGTTTGTCTTCAGACACTCAATTGTCAGACGAGATCTGTGTGCGCTCACATTGTCGTGATGAACGACTCTACGGTTCTTGCTGGTTTTCCTTACTTTACCAAAGATTTCCGACGTGCCATTCGGCATTCACTGTTTTGCGTTCCTCTAAAGGTACAGTGATTCATTCATCTTGAAACACCGATACAGTTGACTGTTGTTTACATGACTCGTCACCTGTTGCAACCTTATATACGTCTTTTTGAGATTGCGTCAAATTATGTAGATCCAACCAGAGCAAACCTTTTCATGCCATATTGTGTATATGCTGCTAGAACTAATGCCTAGGGTTGTCTCAATCTCACAAAATGTCACATGACGGTCTTGTATTATTAGTTTTGACACATTTGGCTCAACAACTGATTTTGGACGACATTCACGAACACAGCGTTTCACAGTGGCAAAGGATGGAGCTTCGTCGCCAAACGTGGATGTTAGATGTTCAATGCTCTCTTGTCTTGATAATCAGTCGTAATAAATCATTGTTCTGTTGACAAAATGTCTGAAGTAGATGTCAAACTTTCCACTGGAAAGATCAGATGGCACCTTCAGCAATCAGGACTGCCAAGGGTGTCCGAGCTCAACAAATTCGATCAAACTCATGCTGACATCTAGCGTGTGCATCATAACCAGGTCAGCGATGGAACAGGTTGCTGTAACTATACACACAGCAAGTCGAAACAAACCGTACTTAAGTCATGACCCACTTGTCTTGATGTGAGATTTCGTTCATCCGAGATCGCTATTCAAGTCCCGCCTATGACATTCAATTTTTCAGTCTGACTATCTAAACCTTAGCCTACACATCAAAACAGTTCCTGTGTAACAGATATACAACACATCTAATATGCATAACAAAAATATTAGATGCTCATTGACTTATTTGCCTGTTTCTTGTTTATGATATACTCTATGGTTATAATTTTGAAATTAACGTTTCGAAGGTTCAGTTATATACCAAAATGCCTGAAATAATGTTCAAATGAGCCCAGATTGCAGAGAGCGTACACTAACCTGACATTTATCCTTCAGGATGAGGGAAACCCTTGTCAAGATAACTCAGCCTGACCGAGATTCTAACTCGGGACCTCTTGAACGTGAGACAGACAGGTTAGTGGGGCTTTATGCAGATTCTGAAAAAGTGTCTCCTGTGAGATTAGATTAGATTGATTTGTGTTCAGCAGGTTCACTTGTAGCCAGAAAAGGCTGTGAACATTGAACATGTCCAGAGCTATAAAGTTTAATAGAATATATATGTACGAAAGTTAACATAAGACACATATTATAGTATACAGGCAATATGAACAACAATATGGAAAACAAAGCAGGGATAATTATATATGATACAAAATGAAACACTTTTTAAACTAGCTTCACTTGGCTTATGCCAGTACGTCTCAACCTTTCTGCAATGGATACCATTCTTGTTATTTATTAAATACATATACATTAAAATAAACTTTCAACTTGCATCAAATATTTATTAGTAATGATTTGTCATTGGAATAGTTAGATACTACTTATAGGGCTACAGAAGCATTATCAGGATTTGTCATTCAGATAATCTTGTACAGAATAAACATATTTTGAGCAAAGGTACTCTCTAACAGCTTTTCTTAAAAGCACCGAAATTATCAATTTTTTTCTTTAAGAACATTAGGAAGTGCGCCAAATATTTTGATAGTTTCATAATGCACACCTTTCTGGTAGCAAGATAGTTTAGCACTGGGATAATGGATATTATACTTTTGTCTAGTGTTTATTTTGTGAATTACATTATTTGTTGCAAATAACGCACGATTGCATACAAAGAATTTTAGGATTGCAGACTGTTCAATACAATCCTTAACTGCAGCTGTTCAGGTATGGAGGAGAGCTGCTGGACCAACACCACAAAGAACACTCTACCCACGTGGTACACCTTAGGGGCACTGCTGACATGGTGAGTATACCACCAATGAGATTTGATCTTATTTACTGACATGTAATTTTTGGGAGAAAGGCAGTGTTTCCTCTACGTATATAGTACGCGGCAAACAGGCAGTTGTGATCCGAGTTACAGTCATGCAATTAGTTCAGTTTCTCCAGGGTCACAGTCTTGATCAAGCAAGAAGGGGGAAGTTCTTTTACCCGACGCGGCAGATAACCCACTTATGTATGGTTACTGAGTTCCTGTGCCGGCACTGCGGAGTCATTCATCCAGCTATTACTACTAGGCCTCTAGCACGTGCCCTAGGGTAGGGCACCCATGATCTTGATCTTGCGTTGACTTTACATCATTTGATAATGGCTTATTCGCAGATTTCTTTTGAAGCTATGTAGTAGTAGTAGTCGTCGTCGTCGTCGTCGTAGTAGTAGTAGTAGTAGTAGTAGTAGTAGTAGTAGTAGTAGTAGTAGTAGTAGTAGTAGTAGTAGTAGTAGTAGTAGTAGTAGCCGTCGTCGTCGTAGTAGTAGTCGTCGTCGTCGTCGTAGTAGTAGTCGTCGTCGTCATAGTCCTGGTCACATCGTAGGGAAGCACACTTCGAACTCTGTTGCTGGCCAATACATGCCAACTTTTCTCTAACCGCCTTATACCATGTGACTCTAGGTCTTACTCTACGTCTACTCAGTCCCTGGGAAGGTAGCGGATTCGAGGTCCTGACGCAGGTGTCGTTCTAAGTGTCAAGCAATCGAATTTGTCCTTTGTAAATGCTCGTTCTCCGCTTCAGGACAGGTGTATGTGTAGGAGCCGTTATTAGAGAGTTTTACTCTGTAATTGTCATGCAATCATACGCGGCACAGCAAATAACAATGAGAGTCTGTGTTCATCGGCCAGAAGAGAGTCATAACCTTCCTCCACAACAAAATTGTTCTTCCCCAGCAATTGCTTTACAACAACATCCACGTCGTTCTTATCATCCGTATGCTCATGTACTGCTTTCTCATCACTTAACCGAAAATTAGACTTGTATCCTTGTGTACAGGGTGTTACAGAAACGAATGTCAAAATTTTAGGAAAGTATTTCTTGCATTTAGAAGATAACAAATGTAATATGAATATAGGTCCGGATTTTGTTTATCTCCATGGCAAAGCTGTGCTTACACGATATGGTCTGAAACGATTCCGACTTAATAAAGATACAAGACATTTTTTCAGAATTCTTTATTTTTTATCTTCCAACAGTCCCCTTGTAACTCTACACACTTCTCCCAGCGATGTACCCATCTCTGTAACTCGTCCAAATAGTACTCGGCGTTTTTCAACATAGTCTCCTTGTAACTCTACACACTTCTCCCAGCGATGTACCCATCTATGTAACCCGTCCAAATAGTACTCGGCGTTTTTCAACACAGTCTCCTTGTAACTCTACATACTTCTCCCAGCGATATTCCCATCTATGTAACCCGTCCAAATAGTACTCGGCGTTTTTCAACACAGTCTCCTTGTAACTCTACACACTTCGCCCAGCGATATTCCCATCTATGTAACCCGTTCAAATAGTACTCGGCGTTTTTCAACACAGTCTCCTTGTAACTCTACACACTTCTCCCAGCGATGTACCCATCTCTGTAACCCGACCAAATAGTACTCGGCGTTTTTCAACATAGTCTCCTTGTAACTCTACACACTTCTCCCAGCGATGTACCCATCTCTGTAACCCGACCAAATAGTACTCGGCGTTTTTCAACACAGTCTCCTTGTAACTCTACACACTTCTCCCAGCGATGTACCCATCTCTGTAACTCGTCCAAATAGTACTCGGCGTTTTTCAACATAGTCTCCTTGTAACTCTACACACTTCGCCCCCCCCCCCTCCCCCGTGGCTACGCTCCGGGATCCAGGTAAATCTGAGCCTGCTGTCCATGCCGAAATGTTCGACGCCAGATTCTGTCCTTCGTTCGGGCTTTTTAGAAGTTCAGGCGCAGTACCGACCCTGTAGTTTTATTTACACTGATGGCTCGAAGGACAATACGGGAGTGGGATGTGCTTTTATACACGGTCGGAAGAGTCTTAGCTTTCGTCTTTTACCGCAGTGCTCGATTTTTACGGCAGAGCTGTTTGGTATTTACCAAGCTCTTTTATATGTTCGTCGGCATGCCATACAGTCTTGTGTTCTCTGCACCGACTCTTTGAGCGCCCTACAGAGCCTACGGATGCTGTACACTTCTCATCCACTTGTACAGCGGATCCAGGACTGCCTTCACACTCTCGCCAGTGCAGGCACTTGCGTATCCTTAGTGTGGGTACCTGGACATGTAGGCATTTCTGGAAACGAGGCTGCCGACGCTGCCGCGAAAGCAGCTGTTTTAGCTCCCAGATGTTTTGGGTCTAGCGTTCCCTCAGATGATTTTAGCTCATATTTACGTCGCGCCATCCTGTCAATGTGGAGCAGCCATTGGCATACCCGTCGGAAGAACAAACTTAGGGTGGTGAAGCCCCTCCCAATCATCTGGAGCACTTCGTCGCGCACCTCTCGTCGCGAAGAGGTGATTTTAGCACGACTGCGTATCGGGCACTGCCGTTTCAGCCATGGTCACCTTTTATCATCTGATGCTGCACCGCTCTGTTCTCATTGTCATGAGCCCATGACGGTGCGGCATGTCTTAGTTCAGTGCCAGTTCTTAACCCAGCTGCGTGTGTCCTTGGACCTGCCTACGACCCTGCCCGAAGTGCTGGCAGACACTCCATGCGCAGTGGATCGTGTTTTGCGCTTTATTCATCGCAGCAGACTGAACACCCGTGTATGACTCCCATAATTCACCTTTTATCTCTTAGCCTTTTATGTGAGATTTTTTTTATAAGTTTTATTGTCTCGTTGCTCTGCTACTATAGTTTTTGGCACTGTATTGGTGACCTTTTAACTATTTTAAAGTTTTTAGTCTTTTAGCCGAGGAATCAGTTACAACTTTTTAACGTTATTGTTTTGTAATGGGCGCTAATAACCCTAGCAGTTGTGCGCCCTAAAGCCCCACTACTACTACTACACTTCGCCCAGCGATGTACCCATCTCTGTAACCCGTCCAAATAGTACTCGGCGTTTTTCAACACAGTCTCCTTGTAACTCTACACACTTCTCCCAGCGATGTACCCATCTCTGTAACCCGACCAAATAGTACTCGGCGTTTTTCAACATAGTCTCCTTGTAACTCTACACACTTCTCCCAGCGATGTTCTCATCTCTGTAACCCGTCCAAATAGTACTCGGCGTTTTTCAACATAGTCTCATTGTAACTCTACACACTTCTCCCAGCGATGTTCTCATCTCTGTAACCCGTCCAAATAGTACTCGACGTTTTTCAACACAGTCTCCTTGTAACTCTACACACTTCTCCCAGCGATGTACCCATCTCTGTAACCCGACCAAATAGTACTCGGCGTTTTTCAACATAGTCTCCTTGTAACTCTACACACTTCTCCCAGCGATGTTCTCATCTCTGTAACCCGACCAAATAATACTCGGCGTTTTTCAACACAGTCTCCTTGTAACTCTACACACTTCTCCCAGCGATGTACCCATCTCTGTAACCCGACCAAATAGTACTCGGCGTTTTTCAACACAGTCTCCTTGTAACTCTACACACTTCTCTCAGCGATGTTTCCATCTCTGTAACCCGACCAAATAGTACTCGGCGTTTTTCAACACAGTCTCCTTGTAACTCTACACACTTCTCCCAGCGATGTACCCATCTCTGTAACCCGACCAAATAATACTCGGCGTTTTTCAACATAGTCTTCTTGTAACTCTACACACTTCTCCCAGCGATGTACCCATCTCTGTAACCCGACCAAATAATACTCGGCGTTTTTCAACATAGTCTCATTGTAACTCTACACACTTCTCCCAGTGATACTCCCATCTCAGTAACCCATCCAAATAGTACTCGGCGTTTTTCAACATAGTCTCCTTGTAACTCTATACACTTCTCCCAGCGATGTTCCCATCTCTGTAACCCGTCCAAATAGTACTCGGCGTTTTTCAACATAGTCTTCTTGTAACTCTACACACTTCTCCTAGCGATGTACCCATCTCTGTAACCCGACCAAATAATACTCGGCGTTTTTCAACATAGTCTCATTGTAACTCTACACACTTCTCCCAGCGATGTACCCATCTCTGTAACCCGACCAAATAATACTCGGCGTTTTTCAACATAGTCTCATTGTAACTCTACACACTTCTCCCAGTGATACTCCCATCTCAGTAACCCATCCAAATAGTACTCGGCGTTTTTCAACATAGTCTCCTTGTAACTCTATACACTTCTCCCAGCGATGTTCCCATCTCTGTAACCCGTCCAAATAGTACTCGGCGTTTTTCAACATAGTCTTCTTGTAACTCTACACACTTCTCCTAGCGATGTTCCCATCTCTGTAACCCGTCCAAATAGTACTCGGCGTTTTTCAACATAGTCTTCTTGTAACTCTACACACTTCTCCTAGCGATGTACCCATCTCTGTAACCCGACCAAATAATACTCGGCGTTTTTCAACACAGTCTCCTTGTAACTCTATACACTTCTCCCAGTGATGTTCCCATCTCTGTAACCCGTCCAAATAGTACTCGGCGTTTTTCAACATAGTCTCCTTGTAACTCTATACACTTCTCCCAGTGATGTTCCCATCTCTGTAACCCGTCCAAATAGTACTCGGCGTTTTTCAACATAGTCTCCTTGTAACTCTATACACTTCTCCCAGTGATGTTCCCATCTCTGTAACCCGTCCAAATAGTACTCGGCGTTTTTCAACATAGTCTCCTTGTAACTCTACATACTTCTCCCAGCGATGTTCCCATCTCTGTAACCCGTCCAAATAGTACTCGACGTTTTTCAACATAGTCTCCTTGTAACTCTACACACTTCTCCCAGCGATGTTCCCATCTCTGTAACCCGTCCAAATAGTACTCGGCGTTTTTCAACACAGTCCCCTTGTAGCTCTACAAAATTCTCCCAGCGATGTTCCCATCTCTGTAACCCGTCCAAATAATACTCGGCGTTTTTCAACACAGTCTCCTTGTAACTGTACACTTCTCCCAGCGATGCTCTCATCTCTGTAACCCGACCAAATAGTACTCGGCGTTTTTCAACACAGTCTCCTTGTAACTGTACACTTCTCCCAGCGATGCTCTCATCTCTGTAACCCGACCAAATAGTACTCGGCGTTTTTCAACATAGTCTCCTTGTAACTGTACACTTCTCCCAGCGATGCTCTCATCTCTGTAACCCGACCAAATAGTACTCGGCGTTTTTCAACACAGTCTCCTTGTAACTGTACACTTCTCCCAGCGATGCTCTCATCTCTGTAACCCCTCCAAATAGTACTCGGCGTTTTTCAACATAGTCTCCTTGTAACTGTACACTTCTCCCAGCGATGTTCTCATCTCTGTAACCCGACCAAATAGTACTCGGCGTTTTTCAACATAGTCTCCTTGTAACTGTACACCTCTCCCAGCGATGTTCTCATCTCTGTAACCCCTCCAAATAGTACTCGGCGTTTTTCAACATAGTCTCTTTGTAACTGTACACTTCTCCCAGCGATGTTCTCATCTCTGTAACCCGACCAAATAGTACTCGGCGTTTTTCAACATAGTCTTCTTGTAACTGTACACTTCTCCCAGCGATGCTCTCATCTCTATAACCCCTCCAAATAGTACTCGGCGTTTTTCAACATAGTCTCTTTGTAACTGTACACTTCTCCCAGCGATGTTCTCATCTCTGTAACACGACCAAATAGTACTCGGCGTTTTTCAACATAGTCTCTTTGTAACTGTACACTTCTCCCAGCGATGTTCTCATCTCTATAACCCCTCCAAATAGTACTCGGCGTTTTTCAACATAGTCTCCTTGTAACTGTACACTTCTCCCAGCGATGTTCTCATCTCTAAACACGTCCAAATAATACTCGGCGTTTTTCAACATAGTCTCCTTGTAACTGTACACTTCTGCCAGCGATGTTCTCATCTCTGTAACACGACCAAATAGTACTCGGCGTTTTTCAACATAGTCTCCTTGTAACTGTACACTTCTCCCAGCGATGTTCTCATCTCTGTAACCCGACCAAATAGTACTCGGCGTTTTTCAACATAGTCTCCTTGTAACTCTACATACTTCTCTCAGCGATGTTCCCATATCTGTAACCCGTCCAAATAGTACTCGGCGTTTTTCAACATAGTCTCCTTGTAACTTTACACACTTATCCCAGCGATATTCCCATCTCTGTAACCCGTCCAAATAGTACTCGGCGTTTTTCAACATAGTCTCCTTGTAACTCAACACACTTATCCCAGCGATATTCCCATCTCTGTAACCCGACCAAATAGTACTCGGCGTTTTTCAACATAGTCTCATTGTAACTCTACACACTTATCCCAGCGATATTCCCATCTCTGTAACCCGACCAAATAGTACTCGGCGTTTTTCACCATAGTCCCCTTGTAACCCTACACACTTCTCCCAGCGATGTTCCCATCTCTGTAACTCGTCCAAATAGTACTCGGCGTTTTTCAACATAGTCTCATTGTAACTCTACACACTTCTGCCAGCGATGTTCCCATCTCTGTAACCCGTCCAAATAGTACTCGGCGTTTTTCAACATAGTCTCCTTGTAACTCTATACACTTCTCCCAGCGATGTTCCCATCTCTGTAACCCGTCCAAATAGTACTCGGCGTTTTTCAACATAGTCTCCTTGTAACTCTATACACTTCTCCCAGCGATGTTCCCATCTCTGTAACCCATCCAAATAATACTCGCCGTTTTTCAACATAGTCTCCATGTAACTCTACACACTTCTCCCAACGATGTTCCCATCTCTGTAACACGTCCAAATAGTACTCGGCGTTTTCCAATATAGTCTCCTTGTAACTCTACACACTTCTCCCAACGATGTTCCCATCTCTGTAACACGTCCAAATAGTACTCGGCGTTTTTCAACATAGTCTGCTTGTAACTCTATACACTTCTCCTAGCGATGCTCCCATCTCTGTAACCCGTTCAAATAGTACTCGGCGTTTTTCAACATAGTCTGCTTGTAACTCTACACACTTCTCCCAGCGATGCTCTCATCTCTGTAACCCGACCAAATAGTACTCGGCGTTTTTCAACATAGTCTGCTTGTAACTCTTCATACTTCTCCCAGTGATATTCTGATCTCTGTAACCCGTCCAAATAGTACTCGGCGTTTTTCAACACAGTCTCCTTGTAACTCTACACACTTCTCCTAGCGATGCTCCCATCTCTATAACCCGTTCAAATAGCACTCGGCGTTTTTCAACATAGTCTGCTTGTAACTCTACACACTTCTCCTAGTGATGTTCCCATCTCTGTAACCCGTACAAATAGTACTCTCCTTGTAACTATACACACTTCTCCTAGCGATGTTCTCATCTCTGTAACCCGTTCAAATAGTACTCGGCGTTTTTCAACATAGTCTCCTTGTAAATCTATACACTTCTCCCAGTGATGTTCCCATCTCTGTAACCCGTCCAAATAGTACTCGGCGTTTTTCAACATAGTCTCCTTGTAACTCTACACACTTCTCCTAGCGATGCTCCCATCTCTGTAACCCGTCCAAATAGTATTCGGCGTTTTTCAACATAGTCTCCTTGTAACTCTACACACTTCTCCTAGCGATGCTTCCATCTCTGTAACCCGTCCAAATAGTACTCGGCGTTTTTCAACATAGTCTCCTTGTAACTCTACACACTTCTCCCAGCGATGCTCTCATCTCTGTAACCCGTTCAAATAGTACTCGGCGTTTTTCAACATAGTCTCTTTGTAACTCTACACACTTCTCCCAGCGATGCTCTCATCTCTGTAACCCGCCAAATAGTACTCGGCGTTTTTCAACATAGTCTGCTCGTAACTCTATACACTTCTCCCAGCGGTGTTGCCATCTCTGTAAACCGTCCAAATATACTCGGAGTTTTTCAACATAGTCTCCTTGTAACTCTACATACTTCTCCCAGCGATATTCTGATCTCTGTAGCCCGTCCAAATACTACTCGGTGTTTTTCAACATAGTCTCTTTGAAACTCTACACACTTCTCCCAGCGATGCTCTCATCTCTGTAACCCGTTCAAATAGTACTCGGCGTTTTTCAACATAGTCTGCTTGTAACTCTATACACTTCTCCCAGTGATGTTCCCATCTCTGTAACCCGTACAAATAGTACTCGGAGTTTATCAACATAGTCTCCTTGTAACTATACACACTTCTCCTAGCGATGTTCTCATCTGTGTAACCCGTCCAAGTAGTACTCGGCGTTTTTCAACATAGTCTCCTTGTAACTCTATACACTTCTCCCAGTGATGTTCCCAGCTCTGTAACCCGTCCAAATAGTACTCGGCATTTTTCAACATAGTCTCCTTGTAACTCTACACACTTCTCCTAGCGATGCTCCCATCTCTGTAACCCGTCCAAATAGTACTCGGCGTTTTTCAACATAGTCTCCTTGTAACTCTACACACTTCTCCTAGCGATGCTCCCATCTCTGTAACCCGTCCAAATAGTACTCGGCGTTTTTCAACATAGTCTCCTTGTAACTCTACACACTTCTCCAAACGATATTCTCATCTCTGTAACCCGTTCAAATAGTACTCGGCGTTTTTCAACATAGTCTCTTTGTAAATCTACACACTTCTCCCAGCGATGCTCTCATCTCTGTAACCCGCCAAATAGTACTCGGCGTTTTTCAACATAGTCTGCTTGTAACTCTATACACTTCTCCCAGCGATGTTCCCATCTCTGTAAACCGTCCAAATATACTCGGAGTTTTTCAACATAGTCTCCTTGTAACTCTACACACTTCGCCCAGCGATATTCCCATCTCTGTAACCCGTTCAAATAGTACCCGGCGTTTTTCAACATAGTCTCTTTGTAACTCTACACACTTCTCCCAGCGATGCTCTCATCTCTGTAACCCGTCCAAATAAAACTCGGCATTTTTCAGCATAGTCCCTTTGTAACGCTGCACACTTCTCCCAGCGTTGCTCCCATATCTGTAACCCGTCCAAATAGTACTCGGCGTTTTTCAACATAGTCTCCTTGTAACTCTACATACTTCTCCCAGCGATATTCTGATCTCTGTAACCCGTCCAAATAGTACTCGGCGTTTTTCAACATAGTCTCCTTGTAACTCTACACGCTTCTCCTAGCGATATTCTGATCTCTGTAGCCCGTCCAAATACTACTCGGTGTTTTTCAACATAGTCTCCTTGTAACTCTATACACTTCTCCCAGCGTTGCTCCCATATCTGTAACCCGTCCAAATAGTTCTCGGCGTTTTTCAACATAGTCTCCTTGTAACTCTACATACTTCTCCCAGCGATATTCTGATCTCTGTAGCCCGTCCAAATACTACTCGGTGTTTTTCAACATAGTCTCCTTGTAAGTCTACACACTTCTCCCAGAGATATTCTCATCTCTGTAACCCGTTCAAATAGTACTCGGCGTCTTTCAACATAGTCTCTTTGTAACTCTACACACTTCTCCCAGCGATGCTCTCATCTCTGTAACCCGCCAAATAGTACTCGGCGTTTTTCAACATAGTCTGCTTGTAACTCTATACACTTCTCCCAGCGATGTTACCATCTCTGTAAACCGTCCAAATATACTCGGAGTTTTTCAACATAGTCTCCTTGAAACTCTACACACTTCGCCCAGCGATATTCCCATCTCTATAACCCGTTCAAATAGTACCCGGCGTTTTTCAACATAGTCTCTTTGTAACTCTACACACTTCTCCCAGCGATGCTCTCATCTCTGTAACCCGACCAAATAAAACTCGGCGTTTTTCAGCATAGTCCCTTTGTAACGCTGCACACTTCTCTCAGCGATGCTCCCATCTCTATAACCCGTCAAAATAGTACTCGCCGTTTTTCAACATAGTCTCCTTGTAACTCTACACACTTCTCCCAGCGTTGCTCCCATATCTGTAACCCGTCCAAATAGTACTCGGCGTTTTTCAACATAGTCTCCTTGTAACTCTACATACTTCTCCCAGCGATATTCTGATCTCTGTAACCCGTCCAAATAGTACTCGGCGTTTTTCAACATAGTCTCCTTGTAACTCTACATACTTCTCCCAGCGATATTCTGATCTCTGTAGCCCGTCCAAATACTACTCGGTGTTTTTCAACATAGTCTCCTTGTAAGTCTACACACTTCTCCCAGAGATATTCTCATCTCTGTAACCCGTTCAAATAGTACTCGGCGTTTTTCAACATAGTCTCTTTGTAACTCTACACACTTCTCCCAGCGATGCTCTCATCTCTGTAACCCGCCAAATAGTGCTCGGCGTTTTTCAACATAGTCTGCTTGTAACTCTATACACTTCTCCCAGCGATGTTCCCATCTCTGTAAACCGTCCAAATATACTCGGAGTTTTTCAACATAGTCTCCTTGTAACTCTACACACTTCGCCCAGCGATATTCCCATCTCTGTAACCTGTCCAAATAGCATGCGGCGTTTTTCAACATAGTCTCCTTGTAACTCTACACACTTCTCCCAGCGATATTCTGATCTCTGTAACCCGTCCAAATATACTCGGCGTTTTTCAGCACAGTCTCCTTGTAACTCTTCATACTTCTCTCAGCGATATTCTGATCTCTGTAACCCGTCCAAATAGTACTCGGCGTTTTTCAACATAGTCTCCTTGTAACTCTTCATACTTCTCCCAGTGATATTCTGATCTCTGTAACCCGTCCAAATACTACTCGGCGTTTTTCAACACAGTCTCCTTGTAACTCTACACACTTCTCTCAGCGATGTTCTCATCTCTGTAACCCGACCAAATAGTACTCGGCGTTTTTCAACATAGTCTTCTTGTAACTGTACACTTCTCCCAGCGATGCTCTCATCTCTATAACCCCTCGAAATAGTACTCGGCGTTTTTCAACATAGTCTCTTTGTAACTGTACACTTCTCCCAGCGATGTTCTCATCTCTGTAACACGACCAAATAGTACTCGGCGTTTTTCAACATAGTCTCTTTGTAACTGTACACTTCTCCCAGCGATGTTCTCATCTCTATAACCCCTCCAAATAGTACTCGGCGTTTTTCAACATAGTCTCCTTGTAACTGTACACTTCTCCCAGCGATGTTCTCATCTCTAAACACGTCCAAATAATACTCGGCGTTTTTCAACATAGTCTCCTTGTAACTGTACACTTCTGCCAGCGATGTTCTCATCTCTGTAACACGACCAAATAGTACTCGGCGTTTTTCAACATAGTCTCCTTGTAACTGTACACTTCTCCCAGCGATGTTCTCATCTCTGTAACCCGACCAAATAGTACTCGGCGTTTTTCAACATAGTCTCCTTGTAACTCTACATACTTCTCTCAGCGATGTTCCCATATCTGTAACCCGTCCAAATAGTACTCGGCGTTTTTCAACATAGTCTCCTTGTAACTTTACACACTTATCCCAGCGATATTCCCATCTCTGTAACCCGTCCAAATAGTACTCGGCGTTTTTCAACATAGTCTCCTTGTAACTCAACACACTTATCCCAGCGATATTCCCATCTCTGTAACCCGACCAAATAGTACTCGGCGTTTTTCAACATAGTCTCATTGTAACTCTACACACTTATCCCAGCGATATTCCCATCTCTGTAACCCGACCAAATAGTACTCGGCGTTTTTCACCATAGTCCCCTTGTAACCCTACACACTTCTCCCAGCGATGTTCCCATCTCTGTAACTCGTCCAAATAGTACTCGGCGTTTTTCAACATAGTCTCATTGTAACTCTACACACTTCTGCCAGCGATGTTCCCATCTCTGTAACCCGTCCAAATAGTACTCGGCGTTTTTCAACATAGTCTCCTTGTAACTCTATACACTTCTCCCAGCGATGTTCCCATCTCTGTAACCCGTCCAAATAGTACTCGGCGTTTTTCAACATAGTCTCCTTGTAACTCTATACACTTCTCCCAGCGATGTTCCCATCTCTGTAACCCATCCAAATAGTACTCGCCGTTTTTCAACATAGTCTCCATGTAACTCTACACACTTCTCCCAACGATGTTCCAATCTCTGTAACACGTCCAAATAGTACTCGGCGTTTTTCAATATAGTCTCCTTGTAACTCTACACACTTCTCCCAACGATGTTCCCATCTCTGTAACACGTCCAAATAGTACTCGGCGTTTTTCAACATAGTCTCCTTGTAACTCTATACACTTCTCCTAGCGATGCTCCCATCTCTGTAACCCGTTCAAATAGTACTCGGCGTTTTTCAACATAGTCTGCTTGTAACTCTACACACTTCTCCCAGCGATGCTCTCATCTCTGTAACCCGACCAAATAGTACTCGGCGTTTTTCAACATAGTCTGCTTGTAACTCTACACACTTCTCCCAGCGATGCTTCCATCTCTGTAACCCGTTCAAATAGTACTCGGCGTTTTTCAACATAGTCTGTTTGTAACTCTACACACTTCTCCTAGCGATGCTCCCATCTCTATAACCCGTTCAAATAGCACTCGGCGTTTTTCAACATAGTCTGCTTGTAACTCTACACACTTCTCCTAGTGATGTTCCCATCTCTGTAACCCGTACAAATAGTACTCTCCTTGTAACTATACACACTTCTCCTAGCGATGTTCTCATCTCTGTAACCCGTACAAATAGTACTCGGCGTTTTTCAACATAGTCTCCTTGTAAATCTATACACTTCTCCCAGTGATGTTCCCATCTCTGTAACCCGTCCAAATAGTACTCGGCGTTTTTCAACATAGTCTCCTTGTAACTCTACACACTTCTCCTAGCGATGCTCCCATCTCTGTAACCCGTCCAAATAGTATTCGGCGTTTTTCAACATAGTCTCCTTGTAACTCTACACACTTCTCCTAGCGATGCTTCCATCTCTGTAACCCGTCCAAATAGTACTCGGCGTTTTTCAACATAGTCTGCTTGTAACTCTATACACTTCTCCCAGCGATGTTCCCATCTCTGTAAACCGTCCAAATATACTCGGAGTTTTTCAACATAGTCTCCTTGTAACTCTACACACTTCGCCCAGCGATATTCCCATCTCTGTAACCCGTTCAAATAGTACCCGGCGTTTTTCAACATAGTCTCTTTGTAACTCTACACACTTCTCCCAGCGATGCTCTCATCTCTGTAACCCGTCCAAATAAAACTCGGCATTTTTCAGCATAGTCCCTTTGTAACGCTGCACACTTCTCCCAGCGTTGCTCCCATATCTGTAACCCGTCCAAATAGTACTCGGCGTTTTTCAACATAGTCTCCTTGTAACTCTACATACTTCTCCCAGCGATATTCTGATCTCTGTAACCCGTCCAAATAGTACTCGGCGTTTTTCAACATAGTCTCCTTGTAACTCTACACGCTTCTCCTAGCGATATTCTGATCTCTGTAGCCCGTCCAAATACTACTCGGTGTTTTTCAACATAGTCTCCTTGTAACTCTATACACTTCTCCCAGCGTTGCTCCCATATCTGTAACCCGTCCAAATAGTTCTCGGCGTTTTTCAACATAGTCTCCTTGTAACTCTACATACTTCTCCCAGCGATATTCTGATCTCTGTAGCCCGTCCAAATACTACTCGGTGTTTTTCAACATAGTCTCCTTGTAAGTCTACACACTTCTCCCAGAGATATTCTCATCTCTGTAACCCGTTCAAATAGTACTCGGCGTCTTTCAACATAGTCTCTTTGTAACTCTACACACTTCTCCCAGCGATGCTCTCATCTCTGTAACCCGCCAAATAGTACTCGGCGTTTTTCAACATAGTCTGCTTGTAACTCTATACACTTCTCCCAGCGATGTTACCATCTCTGTAAACCGTCCAAATATACTCGGAGTTTTTCAACATAGTCTCCTTGAAACTCTACACACTTCGCCCAGCGATATTCCCATCTCTATAACCCGTTCAAATAGTACCCGGCGTTTTTCAACATAGTCTCTTTGTAACTCTACACACTTCTCCCAGCGATGCTCTCATCTCTGTAACCCGACCAAATAAAACTCGGCGTTTTTCAGCATAGTCCCTTTGTAACGCTGCACACTTCTCTCAGCGATGCTCCCATCTCTATAACCCGTCAAAATAGTACTCGCCGTTTTTCAACATAGTCTCCTTGTAACTCTACACACTTCTCCCAGCGTTGCTCCCATATCTGTAACCCGTCCAAATAGTACTCGGCGTTTTTCAACATAGTCTCCTTGTAACTCTACATACTTCTCCCAGCGATATTCTGATCTCTGTAACCCGTCCAAATAGTACTCGGCGTTTTTCAACATAGTCTCCTTGTAACTCTACATACTTCTCCCAGCGATATTCTGATCTCTGTAGCCCGTCCAAATACTACTCGGTGTTTTTCAACATAGTCTCCTTGTAAGTCTACACACTTCTCCCAGAGATATTCTCATCTCTGTAACCCGTTCAAATAGTACTCGGCGTTTTTCAACATAGTCTCTTTGTAACTCTACACACTTCTCCCAGCGATGCTCTCATCTCTGTAACCCGCCAAATAGTGCTCGGCGTTTTTCAACATAGTCTGCTTGTAACTCTATACACTTCTCCCAGCGATGTTCCCATCTCTGTAAACCGTCCAAATATACTCGGAGTTTTTCAACATAGTCTCCTTGTAACTCTACACACTTCGCCCAGCGATATTCCCATCTCTGTAACCTGTCCAAATAGCATGCGGCGTTTTTCAACATAGTCTCCTTGTAACTCTACACACTTCTCCCAGCGATATTCTGATCTCTGTAACCCGTCCAAATATACTCGGCGTTTTTCAGCACAGTCTCCTTGTAACTCTTCATACTTCTCTCAGCGATATTCTGATCTCTGTAACCCGTCCAAATAGTACTCGGCGTTTTTCAACATAGTCTCCTTGTAACTCTTCATACTTCTCCCAGTGATATTCTGATCTCTGTAACCCGTCCAAATACTACTCGGCGTTTTTCAACACAGTCTCCTTGTAACTCTACACACTTCTCTCAGCGATGTTCTCATCTCTGTAACCCGACCAAATAGTACTCGGCGTTTTTCAACATAGTCTTCTTGTAACTGTACACTTCTCCCAGCGATGCTCTCATCTCTATAACCCCTCGAAATAGTACTCGGCGTTTTTCAACATAGTCTCTTTGTAACTGTACACTTCTCCCAGCGATGTTCTCATCTCTGTAACACGACCAAATAGTACTCGGCGTTTTTCAACATAGTCTCTTTGTAACTGTACACTTCTCCCAGCGATGTTCTCATCTCTATAACCCCTCCAAATAGTACTCGGCGTTTTTCAACATAGTCTCCTTGTAACTGTACACTTCTCCCAGCGATGTTCTCATCTCTAAACACGTCCAAATAATACTCGGCGTTTTTCAACATAGTCTCCTTGTAACTGTACACTTCTGCCAGCGATGTTCTCATCTCTGTAACACGACCAAATAGTACTCGGCGTTTTTCAACATAGTCTCCTTGTAACTGTACACTTCTCCCAGCGATGTTCTCATCTCTGTAACCCGACCAAATAGTACTCGGCGTTTTTCAACATAGTCTCCTTGTAACTCTACATACTTCTCTCAGCGATGTTCCCATATCTGTAACCCGTCCAAATAGTACTCGGCGTTTTTCAACATAGTCTCCTTGTAACTTTACACACTTATCCCAGCGATATTCCCATCTCTGTAACCCGTCCAAATAGTACTCGGCGTTTTTCAACATAGTCTCCTTGTAACTCAACACACTTATCCCAGCGATATTCCCATCTCTGTAACCCGACCAAATAGTACTCGGCGTTTTTCAACATAGTCTCATTGTAACTCTACACACTTATCCCAGCGATATTCCCATCTCTGTAACCCGACCAAATAGTACTCGGCGTTTTTCACCATAGTCCCCTTGTAACCCTACACACTTCTCCCAGCGATGTTCCCATCTCTGTAACTCGTCCAAATAGTACTCGGCGTTTTTCAACATAGTCTCATTGTAACTCTACACACTTCTGCCAGCGATGTTCCCATCTCTGTAACCCGTCCAAATAGTACTCGGCGTTTTTCAACATAGTCTCCTTGTAACTCTATACACTTCTCCCAGCGATGTTCCCATCTCTGTAACCCGTCCAAATAGTACTCGGCGTTTTTCAACATAGTCTCCTTGTAACTCTATACACTTCTCCCAGCGATGTTCCCATCTCTGTAACCCATCCAAATAGTACTCGCCGTTTTTCAACATAGTCTCCATGTAACTCTACACACTTCTCCCAACGATGTTCCCATCTCTGTAACACGTCCAAATAGTACTCGGCGTTTTTCAATATAGTCTCCTTGTAACTCTACACACTTCTCCCAACGATGTTCCCATCTCTGTAACACGTCCAAATAGTACTCGGCGTTTTTCAACATAGTCTCCTTGTAACTCTATACACTTCTCCTAGCGATGCTCCCATCTCTGTAACCCGTTCAAATAGTACTCGGCGTTTTTCAACATAGTCTGCTTGTAACTCTACACACTTCTCCCAGCGATGCTCTCATCTCTGTAACCCGACCAAATAGTACTCGGCGTTTTTCAACATAGTCTGCTTGTAACTCTACACACTTCTCCCAGCGATGCTTCCATCTCTGTAACCCGTTCAAATAGTACTCGGCGTTTTTCAACATAGTCTGTTTGTAACTCTACACACTTCTCCTAGCGATGCTCCCATCTCTATAACCCGTTCAAATAGCACTCGGCGTTTTTCAACATAGTCTGCTTGTAACTCTACACACTTCTCCTAGTGATGTTCCCATCTCTGTAACCCGTACAAATAGTACTCTCCTTGTAACTATACACACTTCTCCTAGCGATGTTCTCATCTCTGTAACCCGTACAAATAGTACTCGGCGTTTTTCAACATAGTCTCCTTGTAAATCTATACACTTCTCCCAGTGATGTTCCCATCTCTGTAACCCGTCCAAATAGTACTCGGCGTTTTTCAACATAGTCTCCTTGTAACTCTACACACTTCTCCTAGCGATGCTCCCATCTCTGTAACCCGTCCAAATAGTATTCGGCGTTTTTCAACATAGTCTCCTTGTAACTCTACACACTTCTCCTAGCGATGCTTCCATCTCTGTAACCCGTCCAAATAGTACTCGGCGTTTTTCAACATAGTCTCCTTGTAACTCTACACACTTCTCCCAGCGATGCTCTCATCTCTGTAACCCGTTCAAATAGTACTCGGCGTTTTTCAACATAGTCTCTTTGTAACTCTACACACTTCTCCCAGCGATGCTCTCATCTCTGTAACCCGCCAAATAGTACTCGGCGTTTTTCAACATAGTCTGCTCGTAACTCTATACACTTCTCCCAGCGGTGTTGCCATCTTTGTAAACCGTCCAAATATACTCGGAGTTTTTCAACATAGTCTCCTTGTAACTCTACATACTTCTCCCAGCGATATTCTGATCTCTGTAGCCCGTCCAAATACTACTCGGTGTTTTTCAACATAGTCTCTTTGTAACTCTACACACTTCTCCCAGCGATGCTCTCATCTCTGTAACCCGTTCAAATAGTACTCGGCGTTTTTCAACATAGTCTGCTTGTAACTCTATACACTTCTCCCAGTGATGTTCCCATCTCTGTAACCCGTACAAATAGTACTCGGAGTTTATCAACATAGTCTCCTTGTAACTATACACACTTCTCCTAGCGATGTTCTCATCTGTGTAACCCGTCCAAGTAGTACTCGGCGTTTTTCAACATAGTCTCCTTGTAACTCCATACACTTCTCCCAGTGATGTTCCCAGCTCTGTAACCCGTCCAAATAGTACTCGGCATTTTTCAACATAGTCTCCTTGTAACTCTACACACTTCTCCTAGCGATGCTCCCATCTCTGTAACCCGTCCAAATAGTACTCGGCGTTTTTCAACATAGTCTCCTTGTAACTCTACACACTTCTCCTAGCGATGCTCCCATCTTTGTAACCCGTCCAAATAGTACTCGGCGTTTTTCAACATAGTCTCCTTGTAACTCTACACACTTCTCCAAACGATATTCTCATCTCTGTAACCCGTTCAAATAGTACTCGGCGTTTTTCAACATAGTCTCTTTGTAAATCTACACACTTCTCCCAGCGATGCTCTCATCTCTGTAACCCGCCAAATAGTACTCGGCGTTTTTCAACATAGTCTGCTTGTAACTCTATACACTTCTCCCAGCGATGTTCCCATCTCTGTAAACCGTCCAAATATACTCGGAGTTTTTCAACATAGTCTCCTTGTAACTCTACACACTTCGCCCAGCGATATTCCCATCTCTGTAACCCGTTCAAATAGTACCCGGCGTTTTTCAACATTGTCTCTTTGTAACTCTACACACTTCTCCCAGCGATGCTCTCATCTCTGTAACCCGTCCAAATAAAACTCGGCGTTTTTCAGCATAGTCCCTTTGTAACGCTGCACACTTCTCCCAGCGTTGCTCCCATATCTGTAACCCGTCCAAATAGTACTCGGCGTTTTTCAACATAGTCTCCTTGTAACTATACATACTTCTCCCAGCGATATTCTGATCTCTGTAACCCGTCCAAATAGTACTCGGCGTTTTTCAACATAGTCTCCTTGTAACTCTACACGCTTCTCCTAGCGATATTCTGATCTCTGTAGCCCGTCCAAATACTACTCGGTGTTTTTCAACATAGTCTCCTTGTAACTCTATACACTTCTCCCAGCGTTGCTCCCATATCTGTAACCCGTCCAAATAGTACTCGGCGTTTTTCAACATAGTCTCCTTGTAACTCTACATACTTCTCCCAGCGATATTCTGATCTCTGTAGCCCGTCCAAATACTACTCGGTGTTTTTCAACATAGTCTCCTTGTAAGTCTACACACTGCTCCCAGAGATATTCTCATCTCTGTAACCCGTTCAAATAGTACTCGGCGTCTTTCAACATAGTCTCTTTGTAACTCTACACACTTCTCCCAGCGATGCTCTCATCTCTGTAACCCGCCAAATAGTACTCGGCGTTTTTCAACATAGTCTGCCTGTAACTCTATACACTTCTCCCAGCGATGTTCCCATCTCTGTAAACCGTCCAAATATACTCGGAGTTTTTCAACATAGTCTCCTTGAAACTCTACACACTTCGCCCAGCGATATTCCCATCTCTGTAACCCGTTCAAATAGTACCTGGCGTTTTTCAACATAGTCTCTTTGTAACTCTACACACTTCTCCCAGCGATGCTCTCATCTCTGTAACCCGTCCAAATAAAACTCGGCGTTTTTCAGCATAGTCCCTTTGTAACGCTGCACACTTCTCTCAGCGATGCTCCCATCTCTATAACCCGTCAAAATGGTACTCGCCGTTTTTCAACATAGTCTCCTTGTAACTCTACATACTTCTCCCAGCGATATTCTGATCTCTGTAGCCCGTCCAAATACTACTCGGTGTTTTTCAACATAGTCTCCTTGTAAGTCTACACACTGCTCCCAGAGATATTCTCATCTCTGTAACCCGTTCAAATAGTACTCGGCGTCTTTCAACATAGTCTCTTTGTAACTCTACACACTTCTCCCAGCGATGCTCTCATCTCTGTAACCCGCCAAATAGTACTCGGCGTTTTTCAACATAGTCTGCCTGTAACTCTATACACTTCTCCTAGCGATGTTCCCATCTCTGTAAACCGTCCAAATATACTCGGAGTTTTTCAACATAGTCTCCTTGAAACTCTACACACTTCGCCCAGCGATATTCCCATCTCTGTAACCCGTTCAAATAGTACCTGGCGTTTTTCAACATAGTCTCTTTGTAACTCTACACACTTCTCCCAGCGATGCTCTCATCTCTGTAACCCGTCCAAATAAAACTCGGCGTTTTTCAGCATAGTCCCTTTGTAACGCTGCACACTTCTCTCAGCGATGCTCCCATCTCTATAACCCGTCAAAATGGTACTCGCCGTTTTTCAACATAGTCTCCTTGTAACTCTACACACTTCTCCCAGCGTTGCTCCCATATCTGTAACCCGTCCAAATAGTACTCGGCGTTTTTCAACATAGTCTCCTTGTAACTCTACATACTTCTCCCAGCGATATTCTGATCTCTGTAACCCGTCCAAATAGTACTCGGCGTTTTTCAACATAGTCTCCTTGTAACTCTACATACTTCTCCCAGCGATATTCTGATCTCTGTAGCCCGTCCAAATACTACTCGGCGTTTTTCAACATAGTCTCTTTGTAACTCTACACACTTCTCCCAGCGATGCTCTCATCTCTGTAACCCGCCAAATAGTGCTCGGCGTTTTTCAACATAGTCTCCTTGTAACTCTACACACTTCTCCCAGCGATGTTCCCATCTCTGTAAACCGTCCAAATATACTCGGAGTTTTTCAACATAGTCTCCTTGTAACTCTACACACTTCGCCCAGCGATATTCCCATCTCTGTAACCTGTCCAAATAGTACTCGGCGTTTTTCAACATAGTCTCCTTGTAACTCTACACACTTCGCCCAGCGATGTTCCCATATCTGTAACCCGTCCAAATAGTACTCGGCGTTTTTCAACATAGTCTCCTTGTAACTCTACACACTTCTCCCAGCGATGCTCTCATCTCTGTAACCCGCCAAATAGTGCTCGGCGTTTTTCAACATAGTCTCCTTGTAACTCTACACACTTCGCCCAGCGATATTCCCATCTCTGTAACCTGTCCAAATAGCATGCGGCGTTTTTCAACATAGTCTCCTTGTAACTCTACACACTTCTCCCAGCGATATTCTGATCTCTGTAACCCGTCCAAATACTACTCGGCGTTTTTCAACACAGTCTCCTTGTAACTCTTCATACTTCTCTCAGCGATATTCTGATCTCTGTAACCCGTCCAAATAGTACTCGGCGTTTTTCAACATAGTCTCCTTGTAACTCTTCATACTTCTCCCAGTGATATTCTGATCTCTGTAACCCGTCCAAATAGTACTCGGCGTTTTTCAACACAGTCTCCTTGTAACTCTTCATACTTCTCCCAGTGATATTCTGATCTCTGTAACCCGTCCAAATAGTACTCGGCGTTTTTCAACATAGTCTCCTTGTAACTCTTCATACTTCTCCCAGTGATATTCTCATCTCTGTAACCCGTCCAAATAGTACTCGGCGTTTTTCAACACAGTCTCCTTGTAACTCTACACACTTCTCTCAGCGATGTTCCCATCTCTGTAACCCGTCCAAATAGTACTCGGCGTTTTTCTCTACAAAATAATTGTTCATTTGAGGAATATCTCTGTCCTCCGAGCCCAATTTTCAGATGAGGGAACAGAAAGAAGTCGCTTGGGACTAGATCTGGTGAGTCAAGCAGATCAAACCGTAATTCGTGGATTTTCGCCATTGCGACCGCTGAGGTGTGAGACGGTGCGTTGTCTTGGTGAACCTGGATTTTCTTTTTCTGCAAAAGTGGCCGTTTTTCCGCAAGTTGTGCCTTTAGCTTGTCAAGTAATTATGCGTAGTTTGCTCCTGTAATGGTTTTTTCTGTTTTGAAAATAATCGATTAAAATAATTCTATGACTATCCCAAAAAACAGTCACCATTACTTTTCCAGCGGATAAAAACAGTACATAATGGTTACATAAAAATTTAGTCATTTTACTAAATTTGAGAGTTTAAATATTAAAAATTCTTTTGAATTAGTTAAAAAGATTTCTCAGTATCTAAAACTGATAAACTTGTTTCTTTTGATATAACTGCATTATTTCCTAGTATTTCTAGAGAGAAACTTTTAATTTATTTAAGAAATTGGTGGAATTCAATAAATTTACATGAGGACTTAATAGTTGATTTTGTTAAACTTACTTAATTTTTCTTTAGATCACAATATTTTCACTTTTAATGGCGAATTTTTTCAACAACCTTCTGACTTACCAGTGGGTAATCCTCTTTCAGCTTTTCCTGCTGATCTTTTTATGAGGTTTTTTTTTCCTTTTTTTTTTAAATGCAAATCACCAAAGCATTCCTTTTAATTTTTGAATTTTGGTTTAGATATGTTGATGATATTTTTGCTATTGTTCCTGATAAGCTCATAAACGGTGCTTTAAAATTATTAAATTTACAAGATAAAACTATAAACTTTACGTTAGAAACGGAAATTAATGGATTTCTTCCTTTTCTAGATCAATTTAATTGTTTCGATTGTGACAGTTTATATTGGAAAGACAAAACCTAATTTAGAAACCAAAACGAAAGAACATTCTCGTAACATTAAGTATAAACAAACTGATAAATCGGCCGTAGCAGATCATTTTTGGTCATTCAACCATGAAATAAATCCAGAAGTTAATTTATTAAAACAATTAAATTGTCCGATAGATTTAATGGTTTGGGAAAAGATATTTATTTTAAAAAATAAACATCGCGTAATGAATTTTGAAATACCGGCAGTTGATTCTGTTTTTAAGTTTATTTTGTTTTCAGATGTTGGTAGTACTAACAAGAACATATTAACATCTAGCGTTCGTAACGATGACAACAGCTTTTGTGGAAAAGTTTCCATGAAATCGTGATCCGGACAATTTATAAGAAAAGTGTCATCATTTCTTATAAGATAAGTGAAGTTTTAAGTTAAAGATAAAATAAACAATTTTCGGGTCTGTGCTCATATAAGATTTGTATCCTCTATCCACAACAAGAGTTTTCTCAAATTTTGGTCATAACTTTCTGTATTTATTATTTCAAAGATGGAGTGAAACAACAGGGAAAAGTTGCCAGCAATAGAGTTCGATGTGTACTTTTGTCGAGACCATATGCTTCCCTGCGGAGTGACCACGACCACAAAAATAATTTTGAGTAGAGACTGTAACTATTTGTTATTTTAAATCGTCATTAACACGAAGATAGGTATAGAAACGCATTTGGAGAAGTCCCAACTGTGACAACAATTTATAATTGGTTCTACGAGAGTGTCCTACCGGAGGAAGAAGTATTTACCCAGAACTGCCATTCAACGCCGACACTTGTACACCCGAATGCAGAAGTTTTCCGATGGGCAAGGGGAACAAAATTGGATTATCGTTTAGTTGAGCCTGGTGAGACGAAAGGTCAGGTTTACCTGCTATCATCAAGACATTCTTCTCCTCCGACCACTGCAGGTAGGGGACGATGAACGTAATAACGATTAATGCTACCTTTAAGCACTCTACCCAGCAATAACAATGACGACAACGATAATGGTAATGATATTGATAATAATCATAATGTTGATAATAATTAATAATAATGATAATAATGATAATAATAATAATAATGATAATAATAATAATAATAATAATAATAATAATAATAATAATAATAATAATAATAATAATAATAATAATAATAATAATAATAATAATAATAATAATAATAATAATAATAATAATAATAATAATAATAATAATAATAATAATAATAATAATAATAATAATAATAATAATAATAATAATAATAATAATAATAATAATAATAATAATAATAATAATAATAATAATAATAATAATAATAATAATAATAATAATAATAATAATTGTTTTGTTGTAAAATTCTACTATTCAAAATGAAATGATCTGTTTCACACATATTTATCTATACATTAATTGCACACTTACTGGTATAACTAATAGTGTTCCGTAGCTATATTACATAAATAATTCACTGCAGAAAAATGTGATTCACAAAATATATATCTCGTTCGAAGCTTTACTGTTTAATAATAATAATAATAATAATAATAATAATAATAATAATAATAATAATAATAATAATAATAATAATAATAATAATAATAATAATAATAATAATAATAATAATAATAATAATAATAATAATAATAATAATAATAATAATAATAATAATAATAATAATAATAATAATAATAATAATAATAATAATAATAATAATAATAGTAATAGTAATAGTAATAGTAATAATAATAATAATAATAATAATAATAATAATAATAATAATAATAATAATAATAATAATAATAATAATGATGATGATAATAATGTGGAGGAGGAGAAGGAAGAGGAGGAGGTTTAAGCACAACCTCTGTAGTAAATTACACATTTTATTTTATGAGGTTCCAATTGAATGTTGAATTCTTTGTCTGATAAGTGTAATGCTTAAATCTTCATTTTACTGTAGAATTGAATTTATTTTATGCTTGATAATAATTATTGAGACAGAAAATAAAGGATAATTTTCATTTAAAGTAATATATAGGTAAAACTGAAACCAATTTCTAAATCGATGCCTATGTGCATATGAAGAAAGGAAAGGATGGAAATATTAGCTTGAACATGTATGGCATAATACGGGATAGGGAACAAACGATTAATGGCTTAATACACTGTCCACCAACCATTTACATCTAAAAGAGTATTGCGCCTCCTAGGAAGAGAAACGACGTGAGATTCACAAATATGAGGTTGCCTGTGCACGCTTTCCCATACTTCCTGAACGTGATCCTCGAGGCTTTCAGGAGTTTTTTCTGCTCTGCAATGCCATTCGTTAACTATAATAGCCCAAATGTGTTCATTGAGATTCAGATCTGGTGATTTGGCTGGCCAAGGGAGAGGAGAAACTTCACGATGTTGCTCTATCCAATCTCGGGTAAATGCTGAAGTTTGAATGCTGCTGTTATCATGAACATAGTTAATGGTAGGCATATCTTCCTCAGGATATACGGAACGAACCCTTGGTAACATGCAGCCCTCTAACACCTCCACATACTCCTCAGAATTCATTCTCGGGGATACACGGACCAGTTGACCCACACCGGCAGCCGACATCCAGCCCCAGAAAGCGATGCTAATCCTGCCGCTTCTTACTGTGGTCACTACGTGCTCTGGGTTGTAGCGTGTCTTGTCTGGACGCCAAAGTATCATCCTTCCCTCTTCGTCGGATGAGAACACTTTCTCGTCCGTCCATACTACAGTGTTCCAGAATGTCTGAGGCATTGGAAGGAACTGTAGAGCAAATTCCACACGAGCAGCTTGATGTGCTTCTGTGAGGTTCTCTTTTCGAATTGGCTTCCTAGTGTGGATCCCGGCAGCATGAAGACGTCTTCTAACAGTCGAAGGCGTTATCTGAAGTCCCTTTGCCTTACGATTGACGTAGGAGGGCGGAACGGATTCTCTCTGGAATTCTGCACTATGGCTGCATCCATATCCGGAGAGGTAACCCTGGGTCTTCCGGATTTAGGTTGGGTTTTTAATCCTTCTTCCCCCCTCTTCCCCCTCTTCCCCCTCTTCCCCCTCTTCCCCCTCTTCCCCCTCTTCCCCCTCTTCCCCCTCTTCCCCCTCTTCCCCCTCTTCCCCCTCTTCCCGGAAGCTCGGGATCCAGTAAAGAACGCAGTCAAGTCCTCTTCCCACAGAAGTAGCTATTTGTGTGGTAGCAAGACCTGCTTCCCACATGCCAACAATACGGCCCCGAGTGACATCGGGGGTTAAAGGCATTCTTCTCTAATCTTATTCACTCTAATGCACGATACAGTGATACCCTTTGTCGTTTTTAAATCAAATGCAAGCCTTCCGCTCTTATATTATATATAATGCAAATGTGACCTTTGACCCCGAGGAAGTAACTAACAAAAGCAGAGTGCATCGACCACATATCCATTTAACCACAGTGACAGTTTTACTGCCTATGTAGATAAGTTCACTGGAAGATGGAGCTTTTAAAATATTCTTGAAGTAAATCTAAATACTTGAACGTGTTGAAAGTGTTAACACTAACTTATTAAATTGACCGATTTCAGCAACGGCATCTGCATGACAGTTGATTTTTCGCGATCTCTATGTTAATTTGTTACCTGAAATGTAATGTTCACAGCCTCTAGAGCAGATATTTGCTGCACATTGCTTCGAACTATATATGCTTCAAATACGTAAACTATTTCTTGTTTAAATGCTTAATTCTGTTATCGCTGCACATTAGATTAGCGTTACACTCTTATTTGACCTTTCAGGTTTTCTTTATCATCATCATCATCATCATCATCATCATCATCATCATCATCATCATTACCATCATCGCCCGCCTCGGTAGCGTGGTGGTAGCGTGTCTGCCTCACGTTCAACAGGTCCCGAGTTCGAATGTCGATCAGGGTGAGTTACCTGGATAAGGTTTTTCCGGGGTTTTCCCTTATCCTAAAAGACGAATGTCGGGTAACTCTAAGCTCTATGGACCCTGGGCTCATTTGAGCATAATTTCACCCATTCCATTCATCGTCCGGTATGACTTAACGTTGGAGGACGTAAATTACAAAAAAGAAAAAGAAAACACCATCATCATTATAAAAGCTGACCAGATTGACTTAGATGCTGGCATTCTGATCCCATGGTTGCGAGTTCAAGCCCGGTCTAGTTCGATGGTTTCTACGTGTAGCTAAAACTGAAATGCATCATAACAGTTTTACTGACATTTAAAGAACTCCTTCGTGAAACCTCTGACATGCCGTTGACGATAACGTGATTTTGTATTTGAATTGTCATCAAACAAAATAGTTATTTTATTTATTTCGTTGGTCGTTAAAAGTCTAATATATATATAAGCTGTTCTTCAGAACTGTGACAAAAATAATATATTTATTTTCGGAACAAGATATAAATTTTAAACAGTAATTTTAGATATTAGTTTTAAAAACCACGCAGTTTAACATTATAGAATCGCTAACCTATGAGAGGTAGATGTATTTCATTCCAGATAAAGCTAAAACTTTATATAGGAAATCTACTTAAAAAGAAGAAAGGGGGATTAAAATGGTTGAGGTGTGGTGTGCGAGAGAGAGGAAATAACGTTATTGCAAGGTTGATAGTAGAGAGTTATATAAAACCACGTACGTTTCATGTGACAAAATGGTTTTTATTTTCCATTGAGGCTTAAATACCTGTGCGCCGAACTCGCTGGTCAGGTATAAGGAAGCTGAATGGTCCTGGCGCAACTAATTGATAAGAAACCCGCCTCCCTCACGTAGGCCAGTCTTGTGCTCGCATCGGAAAACATTTGCTCGCATCTGTACCCTGAAAGAGAACACCAGATGAGAGATGATGTGAAATGATAATGGAGATGAAATGTAGGGACAGGAAATTCGGGCGATGTAATTAACATACCCAGTATTCATCTGACGACCAGGAAAACCCAGAGAAAGTCCACGGGTAAAATAGGTTGGCCATGGGAATCGAACCCGGACCTCCCAAAACAACCTGAGACGACCTACTCGGTTTCAAGTAAACTTAATAATTCTTCCCGTTTCATTTGTTAAACAGTTTCTCTACTAAAAATATTGATGTTATATTCACATGATTGTTTACTCATTATATCGCTTGAACCACTAGGAAACGTTATGTATCTGTTTAATATTAAGATAAATATTTGCACTACGTTACATTGTAAATTTTATACATTTTAATTGCTGCTGTAGTTACAAGGGCGACAGTGAATATCTGTAGGATGAGAGGTTTCAAAAACTAAATGAAATGTCTTTGACGCTTACTTCTAATGTTTTGACTAATCTATTACGTAGCAGTTTGTTCCATATCTGATCTAATAATTGATTAATTACTCACACAAAGTGAATTTGACTATAGAATTTAAAACTGTCATTAACTTCTAAACAATATGAAGATCGACTTACAAATGCATTTGGTGAACTAAGCCCCCTCCAACATAACAATTTTAATTGGTATTTCGAATTCAAAAGACATCGGTTTTTTCTTATTGATGAATTTGGTGAAGGACTAAGTCCAAGAACTGTTGTTACTGACACCATGTTGGACATTGGTATGAGTCAAATCCAGTATGCGCGCTATAAGAAGAGCGATCGGGTTCCAAGTCCTCATTCGGTAAGTTTCGTTTAACTCCCTAAACATAGATGACAGCTTTGACATTTGAAATGCGCTATACACTGACATCTAGTGGCTAATACGCTAAGCTTTATCATGTCCGCCATATTTCGTTTTGTTCAATTTCGAGGTTAATTAGCTAACCAGTTTACAACAATCGTATTTTAGAATTAGAACTTTAGTTCGTCCTTGGCAACATATACATGTTATGAGTATGTATAAATACTGTAAATATTACAGGTTTGTGAATATACTATGCTCCCAGTGCTCATTTACATGGTTATAGTTCTAAAAATTCATTAACCGTATGAAAGCAGTGTGCATGTAAAATGTCTTAACCTTATTCTTAAAGCGTTTTAATCAGTCAACTTGTTTATTATATAGCATTATCCCTTTGTAGTTAAAACCTCCTTCATAAAGGCTCCTTTAGTCCGCTTGAATTGCCAGTTTACCCTTGTTACGAGTGTACATCAGCATTTACTTAAAAATGATTTATATTTGTATGAACATTTGTGGATGTTATGGCTCTCGAAAGGGGACACCTCCGTATAACTGTGATCTGAATGCAATTGAGCTGGCGTGGGCAAAACTAAGGAATGTTTTCCTAGTGTGCAACGTTATTTGTGATATCTTCGCTTATCTTACACGTTATTTTGCTGAACTGTGTTTTTCAGGGTTGACCACACTGCAGAAACAAAAGAGCGTTAGCTCTTGCTTCTTCCCCTCTGCCCGCACCACACCCGCGCTCACCATATCTTGCCGCGTACTGTACACCAACAGTTAGACGTGAGAAAACTTTGTTGTCATAAACTGACTACCGATCAAAAACAACAACGTATTGATTGATACAGAAAAACTCTGGAAAAATTCCAAGCTGACATTTCAAATTTGGTTTGGAATATCGTTACTGTTGATGAATCGTGGATTTATTGTTATGATCCTGAAAACAAAAGTCCATCGACGCAATGGGACTTTCAAACATAACCTCAGTGGTCCGACAGTGTTGGTAACAAGTTGTTTGTTATATTGTTACTATAGCATTAGAAGATAGACGTACTGATTATGCATCAATGTCTATTTGCTGTAAAGTTTTGAAAAAAAAAAAAAGTCTCAAAAGTAAAAATAATTATCCATTATGAAAACACGTACAACAAAACTAACAAATGAGTATCTGGATGTCCAGTAGCATACAGCTCTGACCTAGCACCTTGAGATTTGTTTTTGTCTGTTATCACTTTTCGTCATGAGATGAAACAGGGGAATGATTGCCTAAAGAAGATTTCTTTTTGGGCAGGTTTAAAAAGCATATTAATTTCAAGGAGAATATTTAGAAAAGCAGTAAAGGTATTTAAATGGTTTAAGACTTGTGTTATTTGATTTTGTAGAAGTTTGTTCGTATTGGATATAAAGCCAAGTACAGTAAACATAGATATAAGAGGGTAGGTTGGAGATTAAAGCTCTGCAGTGGCCGGCAAACAGAGATTTAAAGCTAACCTGTTGGGTTAATTAGGGGCGTTTGTGAAGGTACCGGCATCCCCTGGGGAGAGGTGTGTGAACTCGGCGCTAGTTTAATTGAAGTTTAATTGAGTGTTTCACAGATGTCATCTACTGGAACTGAACGACAGTCTCTGGAGCTCCAGTTTTATTGCGGCGCCACACGTTTATTGAACAACATTGAGCTAGTCCAAAGTTGGATTCAGTTAACACTTTATTAATATTTTTTCTACATGTTTAAGAATAACTTGTATATTTTGGTTTGTAGGTAAAATACTTGTTCTGTTTTTAAACGTGTTTAATTGTTTTAAAATGAATAACTCTTTTGAAGCTTTTTCATAAACCTACTTTGACAAAATGGCGCGTTTTTATTTTGTTTCTATTTTTGTAGTTACATCTGCAATAAGCACGTGTTAAATTAGAAGAAAGTGTCTCTATTTGGTATTTTTGGTTTCCAGTTGTAACACTTTGTTCACTAGCAGCCGTCCTAAGTTTGTATGGCGCTGTGTGACATCTCTGCGGATGAAAAAATATAGTTGGCATGTCAGTTTTAAGGACTTAATATTCTTATGCAAAATATATAAACAACATCGCATTATTACAAATACAACTATGAAACAGCAATTAATTGGTGACTGCGTGGGTTACATAGATTCGGACATCTGCTTTACTGAAATTTAAAACAACATTTACTGCAAAAGACGTGAAAAAGACAATCAGCTGTCTTCGAGACTGACTTGGTGTTTTGCTACACGAAAACAAATGAATAAAATTACTGTGGTACACTTCAATCGTCGACTGTCGCAATAACCAACAAACAACTGCCACTGCAGGAATTTGTAACCCTAGCCATTGTTTCTAGAAAGCGGCAGACCTTTCAGGAACTTAAGCGGCAGCAACAATGGACCGAACACTCTGGAGTCTCTCTCTGTCTCCTTTTCTCCTGCCCACGCGCCCGGCTCCGGTTTGCGGTAGCAGCAGAATATTGCCATCGGTGACAATATTTTATTTGTCAGCATTACTCATGACTAGAGCCCGGATTTGCAAGCACAATCAAATAATAACATAAGCAAGGAAATAAGCACCAAAAATGAAACAATTAAGCACCAAAATTAAGAAAGTAAAAAATACAAATTTAATCATAAAATTATTGTTTGGTAGAATGTTTACCTTACTCACGCTTGTTCCAGTGCATGTATCTTGAGATTTTGTTTTGTTCCATTTACACCACGCCTTTAACTGCAATGGTCATATCGGCGGCCGTTCTCCTTTGTAACATATCGAAGGTGTTAACTCGTATTAGTTGTGTTTTAATCATTAGATCACGTACACATTTATACCCCTCCTTTAACTGCAATGGTCATATCGGCGGCCGTTTTCATTCCGAAGATATCGAAGGAGTTAACTCGTATTAGTTGTGTTTTAATCATTAGACCACGTACACATTTTTACCCCGCCTTTAACTGCAATGGTCATATCGGCGGCCGTTTTCCTTCCGAACATATCGAAGGTGTTAACTCGTATTAGTTGTGTTTTAATCATTAGATCACGTACACATTTATACCCCACCTTTAACTGCAATGGTCCTATCGGTGGCCGTTCTCCTTTGTAACATATCGAAGGTGTTAACTCGTATTCGTTGGGTTTTAATCATTATATCACGTACACATTTATACCCCACCTTTACAATGGTCATATCGGCGGCCGTTTTCCTTCCGAACATATCGAAGGTGTTAACTCGTATTAGTTGTGTTTTAATCATTAGATCACGTACACATTTTTACCCCACCTTTAACTGCAATGGTCATATCGGCGGCCGTTCTCCTTTGTAACATATCGAAGGTGTTAACTCGTATTCGTTGTGTTTTAATCATTATATCATGGACACATTTTTACCCCGCCTTTACAATGGTCTTATCGGCGGCCGTTCTCCTTTGGAACATATCGAAGGTGTTAACTCGTATCCGTTGGGTTTTAATCATTAGATCACGTACACATTTTTACCCCGCCTTTACAATGGTCATATCGGCGGCCGTTCTCCTTTGGAACATATCGAAGGTGTTAACTCGTATTCGTTGGGTTTTATTCAATTCAATTCCAGGCTGGCAGGCTGTTTGCAACTGCCCGAAGGGTGGTCAAATCATGTACCTGCTCATGGAAGAGCTTTACCACGTAGTGGCGAAATGTGGAAGTTGCAGGATGACGGGTGTAAATTAAGTGGGTGTAGAGAAGGGAGGTATCTTGTTGTTCCTCAGGGAATGATGAACCGGGTGCTACAGATAGCGTGCACCGCTGCTTAATAAACTTGGAAGAAGATAAGTATAATTTTGAGTTTTCCAGAATAAATTTTGGATAACTGTAATTTAGTTTAGGCTGGAATGGGGATCATGTGGTTACCGGTAATGACCGCAAGACATGCGGGGTAACCGGTATCGCTTTAAGCGACGCTCACGAGGTACATAATCCCCAAGGGATCTGACTAGGGCGCTCTGGTGGTGAGGCAAACTCTCGAAGAATTTTGTCGCCCGGCGCCTAATTTCATCCTCCACATAGCGGAGGGATGAAGCCTCATGAAGTAGTCTCACGGGGAACCTTGTGCATACAGAATAAATAATCCGAAGACATTTTTTCTGTGCACGTTGGAGCAGTACTAGGTTTGAGCCTGCGGCCATGCCCCAGACTTCGCACGCATAGAGCATGACAGGGAGGACCAGAGCCATAAAGAGGCGCAACTTTAGGGGAACAGACATAGCAGACCTAAGCACAGGGTATAGTGATGCCACGGCACCACACGACCGATGCGCTTGATCCTGGATGTGTTTCCGAAGTTAGGCCCTTGTCCAGCTTGACTCCCAAGTATTTGATTGAATTCTCCGACCTGATCCCTTGCCCAAAGTAGGTGAATGTGGGGAAATTGGCGGGAAAGCGGCGCTTGGTGAACAGTATCCCTTGGCTTTTCTCCGTGTTAATGGAACAATCGCCAAAGCGTGCACCAATCTTGGAGGAGGATTAAATAACGTTGAATGGGGTTGAAGGTTCTGCGTGGGCGTCTATTTGTTGAAAATAGCAGCACGTTGTCAGCATATTGTGCTTTGTTGACGTGCTGTTCAGTGGGAAGGTCAGCCACATAGACGCTGTAGAGCGTCAGGGATAACACAGAACCTTCTGGGACTCCGCCGCGGATAGACCTTCGTGTAGATGTTTTCCCCGTCACTGTGACAGTGAAGAATCTATGTTTTAGGAAAGAATGTAGAAGATGTAAGACTTGAGTGGGTACCTCCAGTTGGATGAATTTGTACAGAAGACCCGCATGCCAGGTCGTAGAGAAGGCCTTTTCCACATCCAGAGAATCCGCTGAGGTGAATGCCTTGTCCTGGAAACCCAGGGCTGCAGCCTCCAACACGCGCAGCAACTGCTGTGACGTAGAATGCCCAGGACGAAAGCCAAACTGGTGAGGAGGGATGGCGTGAATGTCTCCCAGAAGGGGGGACAAGCGGGCTAAGAAAAGTCTCTCTAAAACATTCGAGAGAGCAGAAAGGAGGCTGATGGAGCGGTAGTTGGCAGGATTAACCGGGTCTTTCCCTGGCTTCAAAATGCATATCACCCGAGTCTCTTTCCAGCTACGCGGAAAGTGACAGAGACAGGCACATATTGAAGCCTCTTGTAAGAAATAACACGGCCCTGAAAGGAAGGTGGCGGAGCATGATTGGCGTTATGCTATCAGGTCCCGCCGCCTTTTTTGGTTTGAGACGCCGAAGAACGCCCTGGAGCTCACTAGGTCTTATAACAGGGAGGGTTTTAATTCGTAGATCACGTACACATTTATACCTCGCCTTTAACTGCAATAGTCATATCGGCGGCCGTTCTCCTTTGTAACACATCGAATGTGTTAACTCGTATCCGTTGGGTTTTAATCATTAGATCACGTACACATTTATACCTACCATTTAACTGCAATGGCCATATCGGCGGCCGTTCTCCTTTGGAACATATCGAAGGTGTTAACTCGTATTCGTTGGGTTTTAATAATTAGATCACGTACACGTTTATACCCCGCCTTTAACTACAATGGTCATATCGGCGGCCGTTCTCCTTTGGGACATATCGAAAGTGTTAACTCGTATCCGTTGGGTTTTAATCATTAGATCACGTACACATTTATACGCCGCCTTTAACTACAATGGTCATATCGGCGGCCGTTCTCCTTTGTAGCATATCGAAGGTGTTATCACATATTCGTTGGGTTTTAATCATTAGATCATGCACACATTTATACCCGCCTTTAACTAAAATTGGTCATATTGGCGGCCGTTCTCCTTTGGCACATATCGAAAGTGTTAACTCGTATTCGTTGGGTTTTATTCATTAGATCACGTACACATTTATACCTCGCCTTTAACTGCAATGGTCATATCCACGGCCGTTCTCCTTAGGAACATATCGAAGGTGTTAAGTCATATTCGTTGGGTTTTAATCATTAGATCACGTACACATTTATACCTCGCCTTTAACTGCAATGGTCATATCGACGGTCTTTCTCCTTTGGAACATATCGAAGATATTAAGTCATATTCGTTGTGTTTAATCCTTAGATCACGTACACATTTATACCTCGCCTTTAACTGCAATGGTCATATCGGCGGTCTTTCTCCTTTGGAACATATCGAAGATGTTAAGCCATATTCGTTGTGTTTAATCATTAGATCACGTACACGTTTATACCTCGTCTTTAACTGCAATGGTCATATCCACGGCCGTTCTCCTTAGGAAAATATCGAAGGTGTTAAGTCATATTCGTTGTGTTTAATCATTAGATCACGTACGCATTTATACCTCGCCTCGGCGGTCTTTCTCCTTTGGAACATATCGAAGATGTTAAGCCATATTCGTTGTGTTTAATCATTAGATCACGTACACATTTATACCTCGTCTTTAACTGCAATGGTCATATCCACGGCCGTTCTCCTTAGGAAAATATCGAAGGTGTTAAGTCATATTCGTTGTGTTTAATCAGTAGATCACGTACGCATTTATACCTTGCCTTTAACTACAATGGTCATATCCACGGCCGTTCTCCTTAGGAACATATCGAAGGTGTTAAGTCATATTCGTTGGGTTTTAATCACTAGATCACGTACACATTTATACCCCGCATTTAACTACAATGGTCATATCGGCGGTCGTTCTCCTTTGGAATATATCGAAGATGTTAAGTCATATTCCTTGGGTTTTAATCATTAGATCACGTACACATTTACAACCGCCTTTAACTGCAATGGTCATATCGACGGCCGTTCTCCTTTTGGACATATGGAAGGTGTTAACTCATATTCATTGGATTTTAATCATTAGATTATGCACACATTTATACCCCGCCTTTAACTCTAATGGTCATATCGGCGGTCGTTCTCCTTTAGAACATATCGAAGGTGTTAACTCATATTCGTTGGGTTTTAATCATTAGATCACGTACACATTTGTACCTCGCCTTAAACTGCAATGGTCATATCGGCGGCCCTTCTCCTTTGGAACATATCGAATGTGTTAAGTCATATTCGTTGGATTTTAATCATTAGATCACGTACACATTTATACCTCGCCTTTAACTGCAATGGCCATATCGGCGGCCGTTCTCCTTTGGAACATATCGAAGATGTTAAGTCATATTCGTTGGCGTTTAATCATTAGATCACGTACACATTTATACCTCGCCTTTAACTGCAATGGTCATATCGACGGCCGTTTTCCTTTGGAACATATCGAAGGTGTTAACCCGTATTCGTTGGTATTTAATCATTAGACTACGTACACATTTATACCCCGCCTTTAACTGCAATGGTCATATCGACGGCCGTTCTTCTTTGGAAAATATCGAAGGTGTTATCTCATATTCGTTGGGTTTTAATCATTAGATCATGCCCACATTTATACCCCTTCTTTAACTGCAATGGTCATATCGGCGGCCGTTCTCCTTTGTAACATATCTAAGGTGTTAACTCGTATTCGTTGGGTTTTAATCATTAGACCACGTACACAATTATACCTCGTCTTTAACTGCAATGGTCATATCGGCGGCCGTTTTCCTTTGGAACATATCGGAGGTGTTAACTCGTATTCGTTGGTATTTAATCATTAGACCACGTATACATTTGTACCTCGTCTTTAACTGCAATGGTCATATCGGCGGCCGTTCTCCTTTGGAACATGTCGAAGGTGTTAACCCGTATTCGTTGGGTTTTAATCATTAGAACACGTACACATTTATACCTCGTCTTTAACTACAATGGTCATATCGGCGGCCGTTCTCCTTTGGAACATATCGAAGGTGTTAACTCGTATCCGTAGGGTTTTAATCATTACATCACGTACACATTTATACCTCGCCTTTAACTGCAATGGTCATATCGACGGTCGTTCTCCTTTGGAACATATCGAAGGTGTTAACTCATATTCATTGGGTTTTAATCATTAGATTATGCACACATTTATATCTCGCCTTAAACTGCAATGGTCATATCGGCGGCCGTTATCTTTGGACCATATCGAATGTGTTAACTCATATTCGTTGGGTTTTAATCATTAGATAATGCACACATTTATACCCCGCCTTTAACTCTAATGGTCATATCGGCGGCCGTTTTCCTTTGTAACATATCGAATTTGTTAACTCGTATTCGTTGGGTTTTAATCATTAGATCACGTACACATTTATACCTCGCGTTTAACTGCAATGGTCATATCCACGGCCGTTCTCATTTGTAACATATCGAAGGTGTTAACTCGTATTCGTTGGGTTTTAATCATTAGACCACGTACACATTTATACCTCGTCTTTAACTGCAATGGTCATATCGGCGGCCGTTCTCCTTTGGAACATATCGAAGGTGTTAACTCGTATTCGTTGGTGTTTAATCATTAGACAACGTATACATTTGTACCTCGTCTTTAACTGCAATGGTCATATCGACGGCCGTTCTCCTTTGGAACATGTCGAAGGTGTTAATTCGTATTCGTTGGGTTTTAATCATTAGATCACGTACACATTTATACCTCGCCTTTAACTACAATGGTCATATCGGCGGCCGTTGTCCTTTGTAACGTATCGAAGGTGTTACGTCGTATTCGTTGGGTTTTAATCATCAGATCACGTACACATTTATACATCGTCTTTAACTACAATGGTCATATCTGCGGCTGTTCTCCTTTGTAACATATCCAAGGTGTTACGTCGTATTCGTTGGGTTTTAATCATTAGATCACGTACACATTTACACCTCGCTTTTAACTACAATGGTCATATCGACGGTCGTTCTCCTTTGGAACATATCGAATGTGTTAAGTCATATTCGTTGGATTTTAATCATTAGATCACGTACACATTTATACCTCGCCTTTAACTGCAATGGCCATATCGGCGGCCCTTCTCCTTTGGAACATATCGAATGTGTTAAGTCATATTCGTTGGATTTTAATCATTAGATCACGTACACATTTATACCTCGCCTTTAACTGCAATGGCCATATCGGCGGCCGTTCTCCTTTGGAACATATCGAAGATGTTAAGTCATATTCGTTGGTATTTAATCATTAGATCACGTACACATTTATACCTCGCTTTTAACTACAATGGTCATATCGACGGTCGTTCTCCTTTGGAAGATATCGAATGTGTTATGTCATATTCGTTGGATTTTAATCATTAGATCACGTACACATTTATACCTCGCCTTTAACTGCAATGGCCATATCGGCGGCCGTTCTCCTTTGGAACATATCGAAGATGTTAAGTCATATTCGTTGGCGTTTAATCATTAGATCACGTACACATTTATACCTCGCCTTTAACTGCAATGGCCATATCGGCGGCCGTTTTCCTTTGGAACATATCGAAGGTGTTAACTCGTATTCGTTGGTATTTAATCATTAGACTACGTACACATTTATACCTCGCCTTTAACTGCAATGGTCATATCGACGGCCGTTCTTCTTTGGAAAATATCGAAGGTGTTATCTCATATTCGTTGGGTTTTAATCTTTAGATCATGCCTACATTTATACCCCTTCTTTAACTGCAATGGTCATATCGGCGGCCGTTCTCCTTTGTAACATATCTAAGGTGTTAACTCGTATTCGTTGGGTTTTAATCATTAGACCACGTACACAATTATACCTCGTCTTTAACTGCAACGTTCATATCGGCGGCCGTTTTCCTTTGGAACATATCGGAGGTGTTAACTCGTATTCGTTGGTATTTAATCATTAGACCACGTATACATTTGTACCTCGTCTTTAACTGCAATGGTCATATCGGCGGCCGTTCTCCTTTGGAACATGTCGAAGGTGTTAACCCGTATTCGTTGGGTTTTAATCATTAGAACACGTACACATTTATACCTCGTCTTTAACTAGAATGGTCATATCGGCGGCCGTTCTCCTTTGGAACATATCGAAGGTGTTAACTCGTATCCGTAGGGTTTTAATCATTACATCACGTACACATTTATACCTCGCCTTTAACTGCAATGGTCATATCGACGGTCGTTCTCCTTAGGAACATATCGAAGGTGTTAACTCATATTCGTTGGGTTTTAATCATTAGATTATGCACACATTTATACCTCGCCTTAAACTGCAATGGTCATATCGGCGGCCCTTATCCTTTGGAACATATCGAATGTGTTAACTCATTCGTTGGGTTTTAATCATTAGATAATGCACACATTTATACCCCGCCTTTAACTCTAATGGTCATATCGGCGGCAGTTTTCCTTTGTAACATATCGAATGTGTTAACTCGTATTCGTTGGGTTTTAATCATTAGATCACGTACACATTTATACCTCGCATTTAACTGCAATGGTCATATCCAGGCCGTTCTCCTTTGTAACATATCGAAGGTACTAACTCGTATTCGTTGGGTTTGAATCATTAGATCACGTACACATTTATACCCCGTCTTTAACTGCAATGGCCATATCGACGGCCGTTCTCCTTTGGAACATATCGAAGGTGTTAACTCGTATTCGTTGGTATTTAATCATTAGACCACGTACACATTTATACCTCGCCTTTAACTGCTATGGTCATATCGGCGGTCGTTCTCCTTCGGAATATACCGAAAGTGTTAACTCGTATTCGTTGGTATTTAATCATTAGACCACGTAAACATTTATACCTCGCCTTTAACTGCAATGGTCATATCGACGGCCGTTCTTCTTTGGAAAATATGGAAGGTGTTATCTCATATTCTTTGGATTTTAATCATTAGATTATGCACACATTTATACCCCTTCTTTAACTGCAATGATCATATCGGCGGCCGTTCTCCTTTGTAACATATCTAAGGTGTTAACTCGTATTCGTTGGTATTTAATCATTAGAACGCGTACACATTTATACCTCGTCTTTAACTGCAATGGTCATATCGGCGGCCGTTCTCATTTGTAACATATCGAAGGTGTTAACTCGTATTCGTTGGGTTTTAATCATTAGACCACGTACACATTTATACCTCGTCTTTAACTGCAATGGTCATATCGGCGGCCGTTCTCCTTTGGAACATATCGAAGGTGTTAACTCGTATTCGTTGGTATTTAATCATTAGACAACGTATACATTTGTACCTCGTCTTTAACTGCAATGGTCATATCGGCGGCCGTTCTCCTTTGGAACATGTCGAAGGTGTTAATTCGTATTCGTTGGGTTTTAATCATTAAAACACGTACACATTTATACCTCGCCTTTAACTACAATGGTCATATCGGCGGCCGTTCTCCTTTGGAACATATCGAAGGTGTTAACTCGTATTCGTTAGGTTTTAATCATTAGATCATGTACACCTTTATACCTCGTCTTTAACTACAATAGTCATATCGGCGGCCGTTCTCCTTTGGAACATAACGAAGGTGTTAACTCGTATTCGTTGTGTTTTAATCATTAGACCACGTACACATTTATACCTCGTCTTTAACTGCAATGGTCCTATCGGTGGCCGTTCTCCTTTGTAACATATCGAAGGTGTTACGTCGTATTGGTTGGGTTTTAATCATTAGACTACGTACACATTTTATACCTCGCCTTTAACTACAATGGTCATATCGGCGGCCGTTGTCCTTTGTAACGTATCGAAGGTGTTACGTCGTATTCGTTGGGTTTTAATCATCAGATCACGTACACATTTATACATCGTCTTTAACTACAATGGTCATATCTGCGGCCGTTCTCCTTTGTAACATATCCAAGGTGTTACGTCGTATTCGTTGGTTTTTAATCATTAGATCACGTACACATTTATACTTCGTCTTTAACTGCAATGGTCATATCGGCGGCCGTTCTCCTTTGTAACATATCGAAGGTGATATCTCGTATTCGTTATATCACGCACACATTCGCACTCTCATTCGGACTTCCAGACTCTGGGGAAGATGAGGAATTACCTTGGAGAAAAATTCCCTCCCCTCCGCCGGGAATCGAACCCGGGACCCCTTTGGGATTTTCTTGTGGCATGCTCCTGCGTTTTTCGGTGAAACAGTTTTATGCTGTTAAAATGATCTCTCAACGTTGTATCACGTTACTGGAACATGCGAGAACACAGTTCTTTTTTAAGGCATTTTCCTTTGATATACGTTTCTGTACCAGACAGTTTTGTAGAAATTTTACAGTGTCTCGTAACCAGGATTTTCCATTGATGCCTTACTGAGTTCCTCAAAGGCAGTTTTAGCAATACTGTGAATCTCTGAAGACAACGTTACTGCAATTTCATATATCAAAGAAAGTGAATGCTCCAAGGTAATATTTCCAGTTTCCAATTGTGTTATAATAGCAGGGATTTTGTATAAACGGTTATGGATGTGCCAATATTAGCAAAACATTCTTGTGGTGTGACGATGTTGCTTGTACAGCTAAGAAGTACAACACTGGGTTTTACTTCATTGAAATGTTCTGTGTAGTATGACGGAGCCTTTAACCAAGAACCCGATCGAGTTAAAACTGGCTGAGGAACTAAATGCAAATTTGGAAGGACTTCATGACTTTTTTGAACTCTAATCGGCGACAGTACACCTTCTTTACACTAGAGACAAGAAGATCCATGTTTTTATATCAGCTCCCGGCAAGACGATAATGGGGAAATCCGGGCTCTACTCATGACAAATTAAATGTTGCTTACGTCATCTGTATTCCTCTAATGTAAGCTGTTCTTGCTGTGAGTTCTAACTTCACTAACTGTACGTTGTAGATACACACGGTAATCTTTCGTATTAATTTCAGTACTTCATGTATAGAATGTTCTGTATATTTTTCAGAGAACTTGTTATACATGTTCTGTATTTATGTATTTTCACCACTTCGTAACAATATCTGGGGAAGTATTGCATACCCTCCAGAACTTTAATGTCTAGATTTACTCCCTTGATCACAAATAGGTATTTTTAGAAAAAGCCATGTGTGTGTCTGAATAGCAGACATAACAAATAACAAACTGAATACAATAAAGTTGCATATTATTTGTTGTAACTCAGGACATGGACAGCTGGCCACGTGAAGCTCGTCATGTGACTACTTCTTGGTTATGGGATTCCATAAAGAACCAGAAGGCCGTGGACACACGCCCCTATGCAGTCTACGCCAAGAGTCTGTAATCTGAAGGTAAGATCGCCTTAATTATCTAATTAAGAGAATTAAACTGTAAAACTCGGCAAATGTCTGAAAGATGTAATAGCGGGTTTTCATTCTAGATGGCACTAAGTGCTATTCCATGACTAACAAACATGTTGCCAACTTATGCACAATAACACGTGAAGTTCTACAAATCATTGTTTATAAACCGAAACTAAATTTTGTACCAGAATAGTTATATTACTTTTTTTTTTTTTTTTTTTTTTTTTTTTGAGGACGCCAATACTTTTCACTGTCAAAGTATTGCGTTTCTTCAAGAGAGAAAACAAACCAAACTATGAATATAAACTGTAAAAGCTAAACTGGAGTTGTGGAGGAAGCCACTCTGGGTTTCCAGGAAGGCTCCTTGACGACGGCGGTGTCTTGGACTTTCTCAACCTCCTAGCAGGCCGGATTACTTCACAGGTTAATTCATCTAAGCCTACCAACTCAGATACTCATCATTCTACACGTTTACTTAGACATCGTACCTTAAAAATAACATCTTCTCTTAGATCTGTGAGACGCGGAGCCCCTGAACTGCTACACTATTTAGTGTATTTATGGCAGATCTCTCAACTCAGCCGCACGTCGAAACGGCACAATACCAGGTGCTGCTGTTCTGCAAAGACAGGCATATTATCAGAGCCTTCAACCCCACACAACGTCTCACACAACAACGACGTTGGTCGTGCCGCAATTGGTTGATCTACGTAAATGCGGACAAAAGCCACAGCCCGCAGACTGCCCCAACTTTAACTTCAGAGGTCGAAGAATAGAGTGGGTACGTTCCATCAAATATCTGGGAGTTGAGTTAGACAGAGATCTCTCGGCAAGAGTTCAGGAAGCTATTGCTTCTTTGTACTCTATGTTGAGCTCTGGCTCGATGACAGTCTGCGTAGAGCTACACTCATAGTTCCTACGAGATCTGGAACATGGCCGCAGACATGTTATGGCTTAAACGTGCTCAGAATAGAGTGGGTACGTTCCATCAACTCTACCTGGGAGTCGAGTTAGACAGAGATCTCTCGGCAAGGGTTCAGGGAGCTATTGCTTCTTTGTACTCTATGTTGAGCTCTGGTTCGATGCCAGTCTGATTAGAGCTACACTCATAGTTCCTACGAGATCTGGAACATGGCCGCAGACATGTTATGGCTTAAACGTGCTCAGAATAGAGTGGGTACGTTCCATCAACTCTACCTGGGAGTCGAGATAGACAGAGATCTCTCGGCAAGGGTTCAGGGAGCTATTGCTTCTTTGTACTCTATGTTGAGCTCTGGTTCGATGCCAGTCTGATTAGAGCTACACTCATAGTTCCTACGAGATCTGGAACATGGCCGCAGACATGTTATGGCTTAAACGTGCTCAGAATAGAGTGGGTACGTTCCATCAACTCTACCTGGGAGTCGAGTTAGACAGAGATCTCTCGGCATGGGTTCAGGGAGAAATTGCTTCATTGTACTCTATGTTGAGCTCTGGTTCGATGCCAGTCTGATTAGAGCTACACTCATAGTCCCTACGAGATCTGGGACATGGCCGTAGACATCTGTATGTTATGGCTTTAACGTGCTCAGAATAGAGTGGGTACGTTCCATCAACTCTACCTGGGAGTCGAGTTAGACAGAGATCTCTCGGCAAGGGTTCAGGGAGCAATTGCTTCATTGTACTCTATGTTGAGCTCTGGTTCGATGCCAGTCTGATTAGAGCTACACTCATAGTCCCTACGAGATCTGGGACATGGCCGTAGACATCTGTATGTTATGGCTTAAACGTGCTCAGAATAGAGTGGGTACGTTCCATCAAATATCTGGGAGTCGAGTTAGACAGAGATCTCTCGGCAAGGGTTCAGGGAGCAATTGCTTCATTGTACTCTATGTTGAGCTCTGGTTCGATGACAGTCTGCGTAGAGCTACACTCATAGTCCCTACGAGATCTGGGACATGGCCGCAGGCATGTTATGGCTTGAACGTGCTCAGAATAGAGGACTTAGGTCCATATATTCGTAGGCCGTTGTTTCATCAAGCCTCATCATGAAATTAGGCGCCGGACAACAAACTTTTACGCCACTTTCCCATAGTACAGAAGTGCCCTGCTGATTATGTTGGCTTCGACATTTCCAGATTCCCCACATAACAATGGAGCTAATCCATTAACAGCTCCTAGTAATCAGGCCAAGAGCTGTTTGGCCTCATAATTACGTGAAATAAAAAGTTTAAATTTACTTCATCAAGGTACATTAGGTATAACATCGGAGGAGTAATACTACCTACCTAACTACCTCACAATTTCTACCATCCTTATATAAAACAGTCCATTCTTAACCATCCTAAAACAAATATCGTTCCTGAGGTAAATGTGCTTGTATTTCACTAATTGTTGTATGCAGGTGATCATTTTGCTTTTGGATTTGTCTGGAGCCACATTTTCACAAATATACTTGATAATGGAGTTTACATAGCACCTGCATGACATTTTGACAACTCTACCACCAATATAATCTTAGCTATTCTAGCGGGGTTCGGCAGCGAAAGAAAATGGCGTAGTATGTTGATATAAAATAATTTCAGTATGCGAACGTTGATTAAAAACTATTTTGGTAAGTAATGAAATGTCGCTCAAAAACTTACTGTGAAGATATTATAATGACTTTTACGTGAAGTATTTGTCAGTTCTACTCGAAAAAATGCTACTTCTACTAAAACTTCAGAAATACCGGCTACCTGAACATCCTTCATTTGTTTTAGTTCACATAATACAAAAATGGACAACCGTTTGAGGCAGAATACTTTTTATTTGTTAAATATTGAGCGACGAATGAGCGCTGCTGTTTTTTGTGGAGGTCGCTAGCGTAGCATAGCTCGATTTAAGGAGACCAGAGCAGGCGGGAATACAATCTAAACATCGGAACATCAACACATTGTACGTAACGCAACTCTTGCCATATCGATATCCCATGACTTAAAAAATTCTCCAGAATATTTTCATGCTTTCCAAAGCGATCTTTAAGCTGATTCATGAGTTTACGTACTGTAGAAATTTCTCTTTTCTGTTCGTAAAACTCGAGAAAAATTCTACACACAACACATATTTCAAACTCATCGAGTTCGAACCTTTCTCGATGTGTGTGATGCTCTTTCCTTGTATTATGTACAGCTCGTTCACCACCATTGCTGTATATAGAGCTTACAGTTACTAGATAATAATTTTTCGGGATAAGGGAAAACTTTATCCAGCTAACTTACCCAAACGAGATTCCAACTCGGAACAGTGAGAAGCCTCTAGCAGAAGGCTACGTATAAGTTACGTATAATCCGTGTGTGGTTGTTCTATATTTAGTATTTATCAAACAGTAGGTCGTTAGTCGTTTTTCTATCTCTCGGACAAAGACCATCACATAACGACCAAAACATTTGAATATCACTTAAAATCTACTGCATTCCCTTGTAAATACAATAAGATAATGTTTATCTTGAAGTAGATAGAGCAATAAGTGTTTGTACTAGAGTAGAGAAAGTCATGTATACATCACATAACGACCAAAACATTTGACTATCGCTTAAAGTGTACTGTATTCCCTTGTAACTACAATAAGATAATGTTTATCTTGAAGTAGATAGAGCAATAAGTGTTTGTACAAGAGTAGAGTAAGTCATGTATACATCACATAACGACCAAAACATTTGACTATCACTTAGTCTACTGTATTCCCTTGTAACTACAATAAGATAATGTTTATCTTGAAGTAGATAGAGCAATAAGTGTTTGTACTAGAGTAGAGAAAGTCATGTATACATCACATAACGACCAAAACATTTGAATATCACTTAAAGTCTACTGTATTCCCTTGTAACTACAATAAGATAATGTTTATCTTGAAGTAGATAGAGCAATAAGTGTTTGTACAAGAGTAGAGAAAGTCATGTATACATCACATAACGACCAAAACATTTGACTATCGCTTAAAGTCTACTGTATTCCCTTGTAACTACAATAAGATAATGTTTATCTTGAAGTAGATAGAGCAATAAGTGTTTGTACAAGAGTAGAGAAAGGCATGTATACATCACATAACGACCAAAACATTTGACTATCACTTAAAGTCTACTGTATTCCCTTGTAACTACAATAAGATAATGTTTATCTTGTAGTAGATAGAGCAATAAGTGTTTGTACAAGAGTAGAGAAAGTCATGTATACATCACATAACGACCAAAACATTTGACTATCACTTAAAGTCTACTGTATTCCCTTGTAACTACAATAAGATAATGTTTATCTTGAAGTAGATAGAGCAATAAGTGTTTGTACAAGAGTAGAGAAAGGCATGTATACATCACATAACGACCAAAACATTTGACTATCACTTAAAGTCTACTGTATTCCCTTGTAACTACAATAAGATAATGTTTATCTTGTAGTAGATAGAGCAATAAGTGTTTGTACAAGAGTAGAAAAAATCATGTATACATCACATAACGACCAAATCAGTTGACTATCACTTAAAGTCTACTGTATCCCCTTGTAACTACAATAAGATAATGTTTATCTTGTAGTAGATAGAGCAATAAGTGTTTGTACAAGAGTAGAAAAAATCATGTATACATCACATAACGACCAAATCAGTTGACTATCACTTAAAGTCTACTGTATCCCCTTGTAACTACAATAAGATAATGTTTATCTTGAAGTCGATAGAGCAATAAGTGTTTGTACAAGAGTAGAGAAAATCATGTATACATCACATAACGACCAAATCAGTTGACTATCACTTAAAGTCTACTGTATCCCCTTGTAACTACAATAAGATAATGTTTATCTTGTAGTAGATAGAGCAATAAGTGTTTGTACAAGAGTAGAGAAAGTCATGTATACATCACATAACGACCAAATCAGTTGACTATCACTTAAAGTCTACTGTATCCCCTTGTAACTACAATAAGATAATGTTTATCTTGAAGTAGATAGAGCAATAAGTGTTTGTACAAGAGTAGAGAAAATCATGTATACATCACATAACGACCAAATCAGTTGACTATCACTTAAAGTCTACTGTATCCCCTTGTAACTACAATAAGATAATGTTTATCTTGTAGTAGATAGAGCAATAAGTGTTTGTACAAGAGTAGAGAAAGTCATGTATACATCACATAACGACCAAAACAGTTGACTATCACTTAAAGTCTACTGTATTCCCTTGTAACTACAATAAGATAATGTTTATCTTGAAGTAGATAGAGCAATAAGTGTTTGTACAAGAGTAGAGAAAGTCATGTATACATCACATAACGACCAAAACAGTTGACTATCACTTAAAGTCTACTGTATTCCCTTGTAACTACAATAAGATAATGTTTATCTTGAAGTAGATAGAGCAATAAGTGTTTGTACAAGAGTAGAGAAAGTCAGTTATACATCACATAACAACCAAAACATTTGACTATCACTTCAAGTATACTGTATTACCTTGTAACTACAATAAGATAATGTTTATCTTGTAGTAGATAGAGCAATAAGTGTTTGTACAAGAGTAGAGAAAGTCATGTATACATCACATAACGACCAAAACATTTGACTATCACTTCAAGTCTACTGTATTACCTTGTAACTACAATAAGATAATGTTTATCTTGAGGTAGATAGAGCAATAAGTGTTTGTACAAGAGTAGAGAAAGTCAGTTATACATCACATAACAACCAAAACATTTGACTATCACTTCAAGTCTACTGTATTCCCTTGTAACTACAATAAGATAATGTTCATCTTGAAGTAGATAGAGCAATAAGTGTTTGTACAAGAGTAGAGAAAGTCAGTTATACATCACATAACCACCAAAACATTTGACTATCACTTCAAGTATACTGTATTACCTTGTAACTACAATAAGATAATGTTTATCTTGAAGTAGATAGAGCAATAAGTGTTTGTACAAGAGTAGAGAAAGGCATGTATACATCACATAACGACCAAAACATTTGACTATCACTTAAAGTCTACTATATTCCCTTGTAACTACAATAAGATAATGTTTATCTTGTAGTAGATAGAGCAATAAGTGTTTGTACAAGAGTAGAGAAAGGCATGTATACATCACATAACGACCAAAACATTTGACTATCACTTCAAGTCTACTGTATTACCTTGTAACTACAATAAGATAATGTTTATCTTGAGGTAGATAGAGCAATAAGTGTTTGTACAAGAGTAGAGAAAGTCAGTTATACATCACATAACAACCAAAACATTTGACTATCACTTCAAGTCTACTGTATTCCCTTGTAACTACAATAAGATAATGTTCATCTTGAAGTAGATAGAGCAATAAGTGTTTGTACAAGAGTAGAGAAAGTCAGTTATACATCACATAACCACCAAAGCATTTGACTATCACTTCAAGTATACTGTATTACCTTGTAACTACAATAAGATAATGTTTATCTTGAAGTAGATAGAGCAATAAGTGTTTGTACAAGAGTAGAGAAAGGCATGTATACATCACATAACGACCAAAACATTTGACTATCACTTAAAGTCTACTATATTCCCTTGTAACTACAATAAGATAATGTTTATCTTGTAGTAGATAGAGCAATAAGTGTTTGTACAAGAGTAGAGAAAGTCATGTATACATCACATAACGACTAAAACATTTGACTATCACTTCAAGTCTACTGTATTCCCTTGTAGCTACAATAAGATAATGTTTTTCTTGAAGTAGATAGAGCAATAAGTGTTTGTACAAGAGTAGAGAAAGTCATGTATGCATCACATAACGACCAAAACAGTTGACTATCACTTAAAGTCTACTGTATTCCCTTGTAACTACAATAAGATGTTTATCTTGTAGTAGATAGAGCAATAAGTGTTTGTACAAGAGTAGAGAAAGTCAGTTATACATCACATAACAACCAAAACATTTGACTATCACTTCAAGTATACTGTATTACCTTGTAACTACAATAAGATAATGTTTATCTTGAAGTAGATAGAGCAATAAGTGTTTGTACAAGAGTAGAGAAAGGCATGTATACATCACATAACGACCAAAACATTTGACTATCACTTAAAGTCTACTATATTCCCTTGTAACTACAATAAGATAATGTTTATCTTGTAGTAGATAGAGCAATAAGTGTTTGTACAAGAGTAGAGAAAATCATGTATACATCACATAACGACTAAAACATTTGACTATCACTTCAAGTCTACTGTATTCCCTTGTAGCTACAATAAGATAATGTTTATCTTGTAGTAGATAGAGCAATAAGTGTTTGTACAAGAGCAGAGAAAGTCATGTATACATCACATAACGACCAAATCAGTTGACTATCACTTAAAGTCTACTGTATTCCCTTGTAACTACAATAAGATAATGTTTATCTTGTAGTAGATAGAGCAATAAGTGTTTGTACAAGAGTAGAGAATGTCATGTATACATCACATAACGACCAAAACAGTTGACTATCACTTAAAGTCTACTGTATTCCCTTGTAACTACAATAAGATAATGTTTATCTTGAAGTAGATAGAGCAATAAGTGTTTGTACAAGAGTAGAGAAAGTCAGTTATACATCACATAACAACCAAAACATTTGACTATCACTTCAAGTCTACTGTATTACCTTGTAACTACAATAAGATAATGTTTATCTTGAAGTAGATAGAGCAATAAGTGTTTGTACAAGAGTAGAGAAAGTCAGTTATACATCACATAACAACCAAAACATTTGACTATCACTTCAAGTCTACTGTATTACCTTGTAACTACAATAAGATAATGTTTATCTTGAAGTAGATAGAGCAATAAGTGTTTGTACAAGAGTAGAGAAAGTCAGTTATACATCACATAACCACCAAAACATTTGACTATCACTTAAAGTCTACTGTATCCCCTTGTAACTACAATAAGATAATGTTTATCTTGTAGTAGATAGAGCAATAAGTGTTTGTACAAGAGTAGAGAAAATCATGTATACATCACAGAACGACTAAAACATTTGACTATCACTTCAAGTCTACTGTATTCCCTTGTAGCTACAATAAGATAATGTTTATCTTGTAGTAGATAGAGCAATAAGTGTTTGTACAAGAGTAGAAAAAATCATGTATACATCACGTAACGACCAAATCAGTTGACTATCACTTAAAGTCTACTGTATGCCCTTGTAACTACAATAAGATAATGTTTATCTTGTAGTAGATAGAGCAATAAGTGTTTGTACAAGAGTAGAGAAAGTCATGTATACATCACATAACGACCAAAACAGTTGACTATCACTTAAAGTCTACTGTATTCCCTTGTAACTACAATAATGTAACGGGGAGCGCTGAAACACCCTGTGAGCAGCTGGCAACGGAAGACAGGGGAGGCTCGGTTAGCCACGCCTTTCCCTCGTTTGTCTTATAGTGGTGACAGCCAGCGGTCGGAAAGAAACATAACTGTGCGTCTGTTTTCCTTCCACCTGGTTCTCGATCTTTCTGTTACCAGAACAATCGTGTAAACACCAGAAACCGGCGATATTCCTATAAAGAGGGTTACAGACAGACAGTGTGGGTCAGTTGTTGAGTTGGTTTTGGTGTAGTCAGTCAGTTGTTGTGCTGTGTTGAGTTGGTCAATCAGTTGGTTAGTGAGTGTGAGCGAGAAGACAGTCGCAGTTCTTGGTGTAAGAGTTAGTCAGTGACGTGTTAATGAACGAAAGGATTGTGCGACGGAAGACTGTACGAACTGGGTATGAGTATCGGAGTTTATGTAATCGCGAGTACAAGTGAAGTTGTAACGGACGAACTGGTAAATTGTAATTATGTGCATTACGTAATTTTGTGTAATTGGCAAGTGTTAAACTGTAAGTCGGTGGAAATAAAGAACATTGTTGAGTGGTGTAATTGGACTTTTCATTTCACGAATCCACAAAGTCACACTGGTGTCAGGAGTGGGATAACAACATCACCGAACATTACAACGATGGAGGCAGCATTAGAAAAGATTTTAGCGGAACTGCAAGAAATAAAGACGGCTAAAGACAACATCACCAGGAAGATGGAAGAAATGCAGGCCGAATTAACAGAGAAGCTGGAGACTAGAAGTAACCTGGCCGCGGAAGTGCTGGAGACTAGAAATAACCTGGCCGCGGAGTTGAAACTAATCAGGACGGCTAGGGAGAACATCGCCGAGAAGATGGAACAAATGAAGGCCGAGTTAACCACGGAAATGAGAGCAGCGAATGACGGTCTGGCTACCGAAATGAAGGTGGCGAATGAGGCTCTCGCCGCCAAGTTTGAGGAACAGTTGGCCGGCGTGGGGAATGACGTCACGAACCCGGGCAAGCGGAAGGGTCAAGTAGACGACCGCCTTAATGATTTAGAGGAAAAGGCCGACAACATCGCAAAGCCCCTCGCCCGCCTGACGGAGGAAAACCGGCCTTATGTGTGGACGGAAGACGCCGAAGACGCTTTCCAGCACCCGAAGGGGACCCTGTGCAGTGCTCCTATTTTGGGTTTCCCACAACCGGGTGGTGCCTTCATTGTGGACACCGACGCCAGCGACCATTGCATTGGAGGTGTCCTATCGCAGATCCAGGACGGCCACGAGCGCACAAGAGTGGAAGAGGAGGAGCGTGCCGCAGCAGTCCGAGTAGTTGTGGCAGTGCCTGCTGAAGGCTGGGATAGCGCAGGCCTGAGGAGGGAGCAGCTGGCGGACGCAGACTTGGGGCCACTCTTGAGGGAAGTGGACGCAGGGACGAGACCGACCTGGGAGGACATCGCACCGAGGAGCGCCACCTACAAGTCGCACTGGGCCCAATGGGACTCGTTGAAGACCAGAGTGGGCGTGCTGTTCCGGGTATGGGAGTCACCCGATGGGAAGGCGCAGAGAGGACAGTCGGTACTTCCCCGGAGTAAGGTCCCGGAAATCTTGGAGGATGTGCACGCCGGTACTTCAGGAGGACACCTGGGAGCGAACCGAATGATTCACAAACTACGGCAGCGCTACTTCTGGCTGAGACTCCGAGCAGATGCTGGTGGTACACCTGGACCGCCTCGCACGCTACGATGGGGCTGTTCGAGGGCGAACAGCTTTGAGAAGGGAGCAGTGTAACGGGGAGCGCTGAAACACCCTGTGAGCAGCTGGCAACGGAAGACAGGGGAGGCTCGGTTAGCCACGCCTTTCCCTCGTTTGTCTTATAGTGGTGACAGCCAGCGGTCGGAAAGAAACATAACTGTGCGTCTGTTTTCCTTCCACCTGGTTCTCGATCTTTCTGTTACCAGAACAATCGTGTAAACACCAGAAACCGGCGATATTCCTATAAAGAGGGTTACAGACAGACAGTGTGGGTCAGTTGTTGAGTTGGTTTTGGTGTAGTCAGTCAGTTGTTGTGCTGTGTTGAGTTGGTCAATCAGTTGCTTAGTGAGTGTGAGCGAGAAGACAGTCGCAGTTCTTGGTGTAAGAGTTAGTCAGTGACGTGTTAATGAACGAAAGGATTGTGCGACGGAAGACTGTACGAACTGGGTATGAGTATCGGAGTTTATGTAATCGCGAGTACAAGTGAAGTTGTAACGGACGAACTGGTAAATTGTAATTATGTGCATTACGTAATTTTGTGTAATTGGCAAGTGTTAAACTGTAAGTCGGTGGAAATAAAGAACATTGTTGAGTGGTGTAATTGGACTTTTCATTTCACGAATCCACAAAGTCACAATAAGATAATGTTTATCTTGAAGTAGATAGAGCAATAAGTGTTTGTACAAGAGTAGAGAAAGTCAGTTATACATCACATAACAACCAAAACATTTGACTATCACTTCAAGTCTACTGTATTACCTTGGAACTACAATAAGATAATGTTTATCTTGAAGTAGATAGAGCAATAAGTGTTTGTACAAGAGTAGAGAAAGTCAGTTATACATCACATAACAACCAAAACATTTGACTATCACTTCAAGTCTACTGTATTCCCTTGTAACTACAATAAGATAATGTTTATCTTGAAGTAGATAGAGCAATAAGTGTTTGTACAAGAGTAGAGAAAGTCAGTTATACATCACATAACCACCAAAACATTTGACTATCACTTCAACTCTACTGTATTACCTTGTAACCACAATAAGATAATGTTTATCTTGAAGTAGATAGAGCAATAAGTGTTTGTACAAGAGTAGAGAAAGTCATGTATGCATCACATAACGACCAAAACAGTTGACTATCACTTAAAGTCTACTGTATTCCCTTGTAACTACAATAAGATGTTTATCTTGTAGTAGATAGAGCAATAAGTGTTTGTACAAGAGTAGAGAAAGTCATGTATACGTCACATAACAACCAAAACATTTGACTATCACTTCAAGTCTACTGTATTCCCTTGTAACTACAATAAGATAATGTTTATCTTGAAGTAGATAGAGCAACAAATGTTTGTACAAGAGTAGAGAAAGTCATGTATACATCACATAACGACCAAAACATTTGACTATCACTTAAAGTCTACTGTATTCCCTTGTAACTACAATAAGATAATGTTTATCTTGAAGTAGATAGAGCAATAAGTGTTTGTACAAGAGTAGAGAAAGTCATGTATACATCACATAACGACCAAAACATTTGACTATCACTTAAAGTCTACTGTATTCCCTTGTAACTACAATAAGATAATGTTTATCTTGAAGTAGATAGAGCAACAAATGTTTGTACAAGAGTAGAGAAAGTCATGTATACATCACATAACGACCAAAACATTTGACTATCACTTAAAGTCTACTGTATTCCCTTGTAACTACAATAAGATAATGTTTATCTTGAAGTAGATAGAGCAACAAATGTTTGTACAAGAGTAGAGAAAGTCATGTATACATCACATAACGACCAAAACATTTGACTATCACTTAAAGTCTACTGTATTCCCTTGTAACTACAATAAGATAATGTTTATCTTGTAGTAGATAGAGCAATAAGTGTTTGTACAAGAGTAGAGAAAGTCATGTATACATCACATAACGACCAAAACATTTGACTATCACTTAAAGTCTACTGTATTCCCTTGTAACTACAATAAGATAATGTTTATATTGAAGTAGATAGAGCAACAAATGTTTGTACAAGAGTAGAGAAAGTCATGTATACATCACATAACGACCAAAACATTTGACTATCACTTAAAGTCTACTGTATTCCCTTGTAACTACAATAAGATAATGTTTATCTTGAAGTAGATAGAGCAATAAGTGTTTGTACAAGAGTAGAAAAAGCCATGTATACATCACATAACGACCAAAATATTTGACTATCACTTAAAGTCTACTGTATTCCCTTGTAACTACAATAAGATAATGTTTATTTTGAAGTAGATAGAGCAACAAATGTTTGTACAAGAGTAGAGAAAGCCATGTATATATCACATAACGACCAAAACATTTGACTATCACTTAAAGTCTACTGTATTCCCTTGTAACTACAATAAGATAATGTTTATTTTGAAGTAGATAGAGCAACAAATGTTTGTACAAGAGTAGAGAAAGCCATGTATATATCACATAACGACCAAAACATTTGACTATCACTTAAAGTCTACTGTATTCCCTTGTAACTAAAATAAGATAATATTAATCTTGAAGTAGATAGAGCAATAAGTGTTTCTACAAGAGTAAGAAAATCATGTGAATGTAGGTTGTGAAGTTATATTGATTAATGACATTAAGGGTATCTTGTAACGAACAGGCTGTTGATGACAGAAATTGTACAGCGCGTGGCGAAGTTGCCGAGTCACATGAAACGGAACGTGAAAGTGATGAGATTGTGAGCCAATTAATGTCTCTTGCGACTTGTACTGATTAATATAGGGGCAAAGTCCTCCTGTTGAAGTGGCACGTGTTCTTGCTGCAGACCGATTACGTCAATCTAGCCCAACAATGTTCGGTGTGTGATCTGTAGTTTGGTTAAATGTGTCTATAAATGACTATAATATACAAAGCTGTCGTTTATTGTTGTACTGGCCTTGTTATGTCATTTAAAATTTTTTGTTTCTGCAGCTTTAAAGTTAATAAAAAAGTTTGTATGGAAAGCGCCAGAGTACTACGAAGAAGTGAATTTGTTGAGAAAAATATCTTAAAACCCTTATTTAGAGATAGTTTTATTATTGATTTTAACATGCATTGTATAAATACATCGTTTTATAATATGGGAAGTCAAAAATATTTTATATTTAAAGTCTGGAAGTATTTTTAAAGTCATGGAATATAATTTTTGCGAAATTTTATTAACTTTCTGTGTCGTATCCCATTAAAGATAATTGCACTGTATCTGAAACAAGCGAGTGCAGTTTCCTGGACGCCCCAAAAGCGATGTACAGATAACGATATTGTTAGATTGTTACGGAGACCTAACTTTATGTATTGTACTATGCTCCCAATTAAGGCATCACCGGGAGAAAAGCTGAGGCGCCCGACAAGGAGTCACAGTGCTGAGGGCAGAGTACCTCGACAGGTCAGTGCAACCTACATCCAAACCTGTGTGGTTCTCAAACGGCTCACCAGATTGACCGGGAGACCGGAGGAAGAAGTGTTTACCAAAAGCATATCCTGCCATGCAACGCCGAGACACCCGGCGACACTTGTACCCTGAAACACAGACCACCAGATGAGAGATAATGTGATAATGGAGATGAACTGGAGGGATAGGAAACTCCGGGAATGTGATTAACCTACCTAGCTACTTGCCTACCTATCTACCTACCTACTACCTACCTATCTACCTACCTACCTAGCTACCTGCCTATCTGTCTACGTACCTACTATCTACCTACTACCCACCTACCTGCCTGCCTACCTACCTATCTACCTACCTACTACCCACCTACCCACCAACCTACCTATCTACCGACCTACTTACCTGCCGGCTTACCTGCCTGCCTACCTAACTACTACCCACCTACCTATCTACCTGCCGACCTACTGGCCTACGTGCCTACCTACCTACTACCCACCTACCTGCCTACCTACCTACCTATCTACCTACCTATCTACCTGTTTGGCCTTCGCGTTGCTTGCGATGTCCATTGATGATGTTCCTTTGTTAGTTTGAAGCCTGAATGGGAGAAATGTGTTGATATATATTGGTTTTTTGGCGGGTGGCAAATGGCACGATTTTCCCCGTCGTTGAATAATTGCGTTATTACAAGCAACAGGTGTAGAGATTGGCGCGTGCTTTTCACAATTTAATTTATCATTCGCTCCGTCTCTTATAGGGAGCGATGAAATATTGTTGATTTTCTGCTATATATAGTGACACGTCGACAGTTGAAGGCTGTTAATTTAGGAACTATCATTGGAAAGAAATGTGTGTTTCACGAACAGGACTTTTTCTACACATTATTGGACAAACTCTTGTGGGTATCGTCTGGAGTTTTGAAATATACTGCCACACACTACCATCACAGTCACTATCAGCAACACTCGTATAATGTGTGTTCGAAATGTGCTATTTGCAGTAAATAACTGAGCATTGTCACTGACCAACTAGCTTTACTAATGACATAATGGAGGGTGAGATACAAGACAGTATTTACTGATATAGACTTCCACATGTGTACACACGTCTGTTCTTCTATCTACTTAATGTTAATTGGCATACACGTGTCTAGAAATGCATGTTCATTTACTGTAGGTACATTAAACGGCAACATCGCGCAGCCGGTTCGGATGTATTTGGGTCTCTCAGTACAAAAGTCATATATAATGAAAAGGACTTCAGAGATTCTCATAAATTTTTTCTTTTTTTGTCGTGAATATATATTTTAGTTAAAATCCTTAGGGCCATTTTTAAAAAAGTCAGTATTTTTATATAAAGATGATTTTGGGTGTAAACAGCATGTCTTTGGAATACGCTGAACTTTATACCAAATGCTTGTTGAGTTAGCTGTTTACACTCAAAATCCTTGTCTCATGTTACGTATGTCCGGTAACATTTAAATAAAGTATAATACTAGTCCTACTTAGCAGAAAAAGTACAAAGTTATGTGACAGTTTTGTGCTTTGTAACTAATAAGATAGTTTGGAAAATGAAAAGAGTATCAAACTGAGAATATCCAAATATTTACGTAACAAACTATCACACCGAAGTTTTTGAAAGTTCAGAAATGATATTTTCAGTTTAGTGTTGTGAGCAAAGGAATGCAAAACACGAGAAATATATTTTTAACTATTTCCTAAAGTAACTACGACTTTACGATGACAACGGGAACTTGCACTTGGAGCAATGAAATCTTTTGTATCTACATGGAGGGAGAGGTGATTATTTCAACCAATCAGATATCACGACCACCCACAGGTCGAGGATCTGTCTAATTCCCCCTCCATGCTCTAAAACATGAGGGGTCGTGTTTTCTTCAAAGTTAATTAAAAAACAGAAGACGCCGAAGAATACCGAACGAGATGAATGTCGTCTCATATTTAAACGAGATCTCGGCTCATGTAACACCCTTAAGCAACTGTACATCTGAAAGTGATTTTGGTATGAAATTGTATATTGTAACACTTGCTGTACAATTAAAGTGTTCTATTTCACCCTAAAATTCGAAATAAAAATTTATATTTTGAGACTCGCTGAATAAAGAGAAAAAAGCATTTTTCGAAACAAACAGCAACTGGTAAATTTAAATTCAGGGCCTTGAAAGGATGTGACGTGCATATTGTTCAATTTGAACATAATCTCGAAACTTCCCTAACATTATTGACATGGTCTAAAAACGTATTAAACAGTGCTATAGTGCATTTACTAACTCAGACGTCGACCTTGGTGTCAAGAAATGACAGCTTTAACTTAACTTTAAAGCGTTCTGCAATTCAAAACGTATTTTTTCTTTTAATCTGATAGGCTATGTTACACAGTTTGTGCTAAATTCGAAAATAAATCGCCATTGTCTTACATCACATCATGTTCCAAATTATTCATAAACAACATAAATGAACTTAAAATTTTGTGAAATATAATAAAAATTACTTTAAACCAGAATTTTTTATGAAACGCTCTTTGACATTCTGGCATGTTAACGTCCAACTGTAGTCCGCCGTCATATGAACATTTCACTTCCCTCAGTACCTCATTCCCCTAGTGAAATCTTTCATCCTGTTCCTAAAACTCCTAAATAATCGGAGAAATAATTTAGCTGGGGACAAGAAAATATCTTGGACACTCATATTGCAACCAATCTGTTTGAAAATTTGTAGCATCACTTTTACTATGTTAACATAATTTGGATATTTATTTCCAAGAAAATTAAAAACAACACTTTTGACTGCATTCCAGCAAGCCTTCACTTCTCGACTCATAGCGTTCTAGAACTGTTCATCATCACTTACTGAATATGTGGAACCCCCATCCATTGTTTTAATAGCAATCTCTAATACATTAATAAACATTTGACGTTCCTCTTTCTCTTTATCCAGAAGATGGATGCAGGTACTGTACAAGAATAAACATTATCACCGGTTAATTTACATCCCGGCGAACTTCGTACCGCCAACTTATTTATATAAATAAAATAAATTCGGATGAGTTATTTATTCTGCAATTTGGGGTGAAGTTTAAATACAACCAGTTACAATTAAGTTAATCAACTTAAAGCTTTCTGATAAAAAATAACTTGTTGTGGTATGTAAATATATAAAGATGCTGACTTTCCAACGCGCCAACACGCGAGAGGAACAGTTGATTCCACAAACTTCCAACGATTTACTTATGTTCATAGCAAAGGCCAAACGCAAGGGAAATCACAAAGGAATTCAATTAATTTTGTGTCAATTCAATTTACATTCACAAATTCAGAAATACAAATTATAAAGAAGGTATCCATTGTTCTACAATTGTTTATTGTCAAATATTTATAATGTTGTAGTGCGTTCAGAAATAAATTTTGTCTCTAATCCTCGAAAGGTATATCATCATGCTACATAAAATAATTTCAGTCTTGATAACAAATGATAAACGCTACTTAATAAAATATGGTAAGTGAAGTATCTGTGAAGACTTTGGCAAGGAGTGGAATATCTTTCTACTTCGTAGTGCTTTTGTTTATTGAAAGTAAAAGAAGGTGTATGTGTTCCGTAAGTTAATAACCCAGTCCATTGGCGCTTCACGTTTGTTTTACTAACCTTTTAAATCTTCCTTGGACTTACACAAATATTTCAAAACCAAAATTAGCCAAATTGATTCAGCCGTTCTCGAGTTTCTGCGAGACTAACAAAGATAAATTATGAAATAAAAAGTTATTGAGCCTTTGTAACAAATGATAAACATACGGAAATATCACTGCAGCACGTATTTTACGAAAAATATTCAAAACCTACAATTTTAAGTTGCAAAACTTTTGACGTGGTACACGAAAACGGATTTCAGTTTTGCAGTCAGTGTGGAAATGTGATTCAGAAACGCTCATTCATTTCTAACAAACGAAATTCATGTAGAACAGTGTTATTAGAACTTATAAACATGCCAGTGCTTCGCTATTGCCTGACCTCCTGTTCATTTTCATTTTAACTTCATGCTGGTGACAAAGAGCTTCTTCCCCCCCCCCCCCACCACCACAAAGAACCAATATAACGGTCGACTCAAGTCTTGGAGATCCTCACAAAAAAAAACCGACAAAAACTTTTGAAGTTAAGTCTATTGGATCGAGACGATGTTTTCCCCCATTTTTAATTAATCCTTTTTCCTGCTCTTGTTCTTAATGGCGGTTTATTATCGTTGCAGTGTTGATTCAGTCATCAGGTTGGATTTGGATATGCAAATTAAGGGCACTTAATTGTTCTAAGAAGTAGGTTTATTCTCCTGCTTTCATTGGACTGTCACAAAGAACAGAAGCATAGATACCAAAACTGGACAAAGGTTTTACTTAAAACAACGGCGCAGCTAAAATAAAAAAGACAGCGGATAATTTACTTTTCTGTAGGAGAAGCTTTACACTTGACATACGCCGTGCAAACATTGTATCGTGTACCTACGTCCTCAGGGGGTTTCTTAACCCAGCAATTTCCGTTTTGTTCTTAGACTGCGTCACATGAAACTCTACAAATATTATCTGGCCGCCTCTGTAGCATCCTCATGTTCAAGAGGTTCCGAGTTCGAACATCCATCAGGTGACTTATCTGGATAATTTTTTTCGTGGTTTGTCCCTATCTGAATGATGAATATCGGACCCTTTACTCATTTCAGCTTAATTACAATCATAGTCCAATATGACTTAACGTTGGACGAAGTTAATATAAACTAAATAAACCATTATTACCAATTTGTATATACAATGGAACACAGTAGATCTCAAGTGATGCTCCAATGTTTTAAGAAAACCCTTGGTTTCGATCTTGCCCTTCGTAACACCATTGTTCAATTCCCGTGGCCGAAACAAACGGGAAGGCTCAGGACGTTGTGTCTGTATCCTACATTCGGGTGGCCCAGGTTCGATTCCCGTGTTCGGGCTACCTGACACATGGGTTTTACCGAGGGTTTCCCAGGTCACCAAGCGAATACTGTGTAGGCTTATTACATTCCCCAAATTTTCTGCCCTCAAATTTATCTATTATAATTTCACATTATCTCTACTGTATTCCCTTGTAACTACAATAAGATAATGTTTATCTTGAAGTAGATAGAGCAATAAGTGTTTGTACAAGAGTAGAGAAAGTCATGTATACATCACATAACGACAAAAACATTTGACTATCACTTAAAGTCTACTGTATTCCCTTGTAACTACAATAAGATAATGTTTATCTTGAAGTAGATAGAGCAATAAGTGTTTGTACAAGAGTAGAGAAAGTCATGTATACATCACATAACGACAAAAACATTTGACTATCACTTAAAGTCTACTGTATTCCCTTGTAACTACAATAAGATAATGTTTATCTTGAAGTAGATAGAGCAATAAGTGTTTGTACAAGAGTAGAGAAAGTCATGTATACATCACATAACGACAAAAACATTTGACTATCACTTAAAGTCTACTGTATTCCCTTGTAACTACAATAAGATAATGTTTATCTTGAAGTAGATAGAGCAATAAGTGTCTGTACAAGAGTAGAGAAAGTCATGTATACATCACATAACGACCAATACATTTGACTATCACTTAAAGTCTACTGTATTCCCTTGTAACTACAATAAGATAATGTTTATCTTGAAGTAGATAGAGCAATAAGTGTTTGTACAAGAGTAGAGAAAGTCAGTTATACATCACATAACGACCAGAACATTTGACTATCACTTAAAGTCTACTGTATTCCCTTGTAACTAAAATAAGATAATGCTTATCTTGAAGTAGATAGAGCAATAAGTGTTTGTACAAGAGTAGAGAAAGTCATGTATTTTGTTGTAATTTTACGTCCTCCAACGTTAAGTCATATTGGACGATGAATGGAATGGGTGAAATGATGCTCAAATCACCCCAGGGTCCATAGAGCTTAGAGTTTCCGGACATTCGTCTTTCAGGATAAAGGAAAACCCCCGAAAAACCTTATCCACGTAACTCACCCTGACCGAGATTCGAACTCGGGACCTCTTGAACGTGAGGCAGACACTCTACCACCACGCTACCGATGCGGGCAAAGTCATGTATACATCACATAACGACCTAAACATTTGACTATCACTTAAAGTCTACTGTATTCCCTTGTAACTACAATAATGTTTATCTTGAAGTAGATAGAGCAATAAGTGTTTGTACAAGAGTAGAGAAAGTCATGTATACATCACACAACGGCAAAAACATTTGACTATCACTTAAAGTCTACTATATTCCATTGTAACTACAATAATGTTTATGTTAAAGTAGGTAGAGCAATAAGGGTTTGTAAGAGAATGGGTAGAGCTCTGGCAAAACCTGGATTTACAAAGTGACATTTAGATAAAATAAAGGAGATTACAAGGTGGTAGCCTAGTGTTAAGGTTTGTTTCTTGTATGTGTTGCAGAAAGAGGACAGACGGACGCCTGCACGAGAGGAGCCAGTGAGTGACTTGAGTGTACTTGAATTGTTCTACCAGCTGTTTGAATAAGGACTACTACCTTTGTTACTGCCAAGTGGCAGGTGTCTCTCAGCGTAACAAACTTACACCGCTATGTAATACATATTGGTTTTGTGACAGTCATTGTTGTATTATTTGATAACCTAACTACCTTACTGCACGTACTGTAAACCCCGCTTAAGCGATGTGGTGAAGTAGAGGAAACAGTTGTCACTTCACTGTTCTGATGCACACCTACTTCGAGTGGCATTTCAGTAATATGAACTACTTCAGTTTTCTGTTTCACGTCACCGTTCTGATCTGTTTGAATGTTCACTTCGTGTCTCTTAAGTTGCTGATGAGTAGGTATAGCACAGGATATCTCTAATCTCTCGCATCAGCATAAGCTTGTTGCACATGACGCAACACAAACCGACTGTTTGTGCAGCCAGTGTGTTCTAGGTCTGGGAGAAGGGACACTTTCAGAATATTCCAGTTATTCCTCAATAACGCGTCTTGTCACTGGTGTATCCTAGTGATAATCTGTGCCCACAAGTGGTGTACATCTTCAAAGGGTACGATGTTTTGTCCTAACCTTGAGATCCAATATAGCTATTACATATTTTGACATTATGGATGGTTTAAGATAACAGAAACCACAGGAACTCGATGCGACGAGTATTAGAAGTAAGAAACTCTACAAATACCGAACAAAGCACTCTCTGTACTCGAGTGACGCAATGTGGAGATCCCGGGTTTGGTTCCCCGCTGGGATAGACAACTTTTCTTTAATCAGAAATATTGCTAGTCCTCCAAAGAGTTTGGCTTTTCGAATGTGTAAGAATAAAAATGATTGAAACTGAACGTTAATAGTCCAGGAATCTCCGATATGGCAGCGCTAAGTTGAAGGGGAAATTTACTTGAAAAATTTATTTTCAATGTTGTCTTGCGTAAGCAATTTCATTTTATTATTCTATGTCACGTACTTCACGTGATAAAATGTAAACAGCCAAACTATTTGTTTTAAGTTGTGTTAATTTTATGATTATAAAGCAGAAATATCATAATTTTGCTTTACTAGCATTAGTTGAAACGAAAATCATTTTTAAATTGTAACATTTCAGATTGCTAGAGGCTTTTTGTAAGTTTTAAACTGCTTTCGAAAGTAATTACCGAAAGAGTGGGGAATAAAAAATAAATAATGTGACATATGTAATATAAATGTAGTAATTTATAATATGAACTTTTAAAAATCATTATAAATTTATGATCCCTAGATATTTGAAACGGATTCTTTTAACATGTTCTCAAAGAACTGTTGGAAATGGATGACGACCTCTTTCGTTCGGTTAAGCGGGGTTTTACTGCATTTATCATTGAAGACGAGGGATATCTCTCCTGCAGCGAGCTTTTAGCTCCTCCTTTTAGCTATCTATACAACTGTTAACCACTAACTTACCTAGCGAGCTGGTGTACTGTCCCCTCTCAGCTCATCCTTTCCTCCGTCCTGTCAGAAGCACAAGCACAGAAAGTCGAGGTACCAACACTCCCCCTAATCCATGTCATGGGACGTTACTTCTATTCAACAGTTGTCAGAAATGTGACTGTGAAAGTTACGTAGAATCAAAATTTTGATTTGTAGAAATTTAAAACACTCTTTATCGCAGTAAAAAGATGTGAAATTGACAATCAGCCGTAGTCAAGGTCAACTCGGTGCTCCACTGCGGCACACTTCAAGCGTCGACTCGCAATAACCATTACACAACTGCCGCTCTTAACACCTTGCGGAGTATTTAACGGCGGCACGCACCGAGCTGACAATGCCGTACAGTGTCACACACGGTCAAACAGTTCACATATAAACCTCGCACTTATTTCGTTTTATGTTACGTTCATACAGATATAATTGCCTGATAAATAATAAATGTCATGTTTTCGTATAACGTTATATATGTGTGTATTTTCAAATTGAAATATTTATATTTGATATGACATTTACAGCTGATTTATATTTATAGTGTTCGTAACAGTGTTCTGTCTGATAGGTATACATGTTCAATAACATATAGGCTCGTCTCTTCTTCATCTTATAGTTACACAATTATATATTTTATAAATATTCCAGAACTAAATCTCCAGCAGTGAGTATTTCCCGAGGTCACGTGGCGTGTAAATAGCGCTGTACATACACAGTGTATTCTAGAAGGCAGTATCCCATCTGCCTGTCAATTTACATTTATTTTCCGTCGTTTATTTATCGCGTTAATGAAAATGTCATAATTCTGATCAGTTGAATAAATTAGAACTTATAATAAAACCAATTTTGTTGTTGCTAATTTGAGTACATTTTGGCTCGAGATAAGCTGGTGATGGTGCGAGTTTTGTATCAGGCATGGAGCTGATCTCTCTGTCCCTGAACCCGGCGCTTAAGGACATAAAGGCTAGAGACAGAAGAATCCTCCAGGATAGTAGTGAAACTAGGGAAGTTGCTCACGCTATTGACAGGGTAAGGTTGTCAGATTAGGCAGGTGAGATAGCATATCTTAGACATTTATAGCCAGACGGAGTTGTAAAGTAGACATCGGATTAGTGTAGAGGATGTTTCTAACAAGATTATTTATGGCGGCGTTGTTGCTTGCCAGTTGTGCTGGGTTCTCGAAGTTTCTACGCCTGCTCTTCTAGGTTGTGGTTGCGATCATTGATATCTTAAATAAATAAATAAATAGTTTTTACAATTTTTTTTTCCTAAATTGAATCTTAATTTATTAAAAAATTACAACTTTTCGTTTAAACACGGAAATAATCGCTTTAACAAACTTCGATATTTATTTTTACAATTATATTCTTTTTGCAAGCTTACGGACTGAAAATCATATACGTAGAAGCACGCCAACTCTCACAGGATAAGGGAAAATCCCGAAATCACTTACCCTGATCCACATTCAAATTCGGGAGCTCTACCTCAGATTCGGGCTCCATATTCCCTACAAAACATTATTGCTACATGTACGTGTCTTTTATTATGTAAGTTTTGATATAAGCAGAAAGCCATGTAAGTGTAACGGAGCACATTGGTTTAGTTCTCTCATAACATTTGTTTTGAACACAGTTCAAGCGCCAAATCTGTGTGACAGCTCCATCTATATTTAAGTACACTCTGTGAAATGAGGCAAGGCGTGGGTTGTCATAACGACCAGCTCTTAAACATTTGACTATCACTTAAAGTCTACTTTACTCCCTTGTACCTACAATAAGATAAGTTTATCTTGAAGTAGATACAGCAATAAGTGTTTGTACAATAGTAGAGAGTCATGTATACATCACATAACGACCAAAACATTTGACTATCACTTAAAGTCTACTGTAGTCCCTTGTGACTACAATAAGATAATGTTTATCTTGAAGTAGATTGAACAATAAGGGTTTGTACAATAGTAGAGAGTCATGTATACATCACATAACGACCAAAACATTTGACTGTCACTTAAAGTCTACTGTATTCCCTTGTGACTACAATAAGATAATGTTTATCTTGAAGTACATAGAGTAATAAGTGTTTGTACAAGAGTAGAGAGTCATGTATACATCACATATCAACCAAAACATTTGACTATCACTTATAGTCTACTGTATTCCCTTGTAACTACAATAAGATAATGTTTATCTTGAAGTAGATTGAACAATAAGGGTTTGTACAATAGTACAGAGTCATGTATACATCACATAACGACCAAAACATTTGACTATCACTTAAAGTCTACTGTAGTCCCTTGTGACTACAATAAGATAATGTTTATCTTGAAGTAGATTGAACAATAAGGGTTTGTACAATAGTAGATAGTCATGTATACATCACATAACGACCAAAACATTTGACTGTCACTTAAAGTCTACTGTATTCCCTTGTGACTACAATAAGATAATGTTTATCTTGAAGTACATAGAGTAATAAGTGTTTGTACAAGAGTAGAGAGTCATGTATACATCACATAACGACCAAAACATTTGACTGTCACTTAAAGTCTACTGTATTCCCTTGTGACTACAATAAGATAATGTTTATCTTGAAGTACATAGAGTAATAAGTGTTTGTACAAGAGTAGAGAGTCATGTATACATCACATATCAACCAAAACATTTGACTATCACTAATAGTCTACTGTATTCCCTTGTAACTACAATAAGATAATGTTTATCTTGAAGTAGATAGAGTAATAAGTGTTTGTACAAGAGTAGAGAAAGTCATGTGTACATCACACAACAACCAAAACATTTGACTATCACTTATAGTCTACTGTATTCCCTTGTAACTACAATAAGATAATGTTTATCTTGAAGTAGATAGAACAATAAGGGTTTGTACAATAGTAGAGAAAGTCATGTATACATCACATAACGACCAAAACATTTGACTATCACTAAAAGTCTACTGTAGTCGCTTGTACCTACAATGAGATAATGTTTATCATGAAGTACATAGAGTAAAAAGTGTTTGTACAAGAGTAGAGAAAGTCATGTGTACATCACACAACAACCAAAACATTTGACTATCACTTATAGTCTACTGTATTCCCTTGTAACTACAATAAGATAATGTTTATCTTGAAGTAGATAGAACAATAAGGGTTTGTACAATAGTAGAGAAAGTCATGTATACATCACATAACGACCAAAACATTTGACTATCACTTAAAGTCTACTGTATTCCCTTGTAACTACAATAAGATAATGTTTATCTTGAAGTACATAGAACAATAAGTGTTTGTACAAGAGTAGAGAAAGTCATGTATACATCACATAACGACCAAAACATTTGACTATCACTAAAAGTCTACTGTAGTCGCTTGTACCTACAATGAGATAATGTTTATCATGAAGTACATAGAGTAAAAAGTGTCTGTAAGTATAGTTTGTACAAGAGTAGAGTGAAACCCATAAATATTTTAAAGCAAGTACTCTCTGTTTTTAAACAAACGGCAAACAGCCTGGAGCAGAGAGGCAATGTTCACAGCCTGGTTTGGGTCATTATTAATGTAATGTGAGTACTGGATACAAACAATTGAAAAGCAAATGTGCAGTGTTTCCTGGGAAATTGTTTGGACTGTTGTTCTTGAAGCAGGAGGTTTTCTTTCGTTGCGATTTTTACTTTACTGTATAGAGTGGGTAAGGGAAGTATTGTGTTGTGTCCAAATACAGGTTTTGTGTTCAAATGAAATTAAAAAAATAGTCGTCCTACGAAAAAGCTGCGTCTGTGTCCTTTTTGGGGGGGGGGGGGTGGGGTGGGCGAGTGCGATACGAAGTTAAATAAGGATATTTCCACCCCAAACTGGAAAAAAATATTAAATGTACTAAATAAATATAGTAAACAGGAGAAAGGTTTTATTAATTTTTGTTTTTAGTTTATAGTGTTTTGGAATATGTGAGAGTATTTATATAGTGATTTTAGCATGGAAAAGAGCAAATGTTAGTAATGTAGAAATGAAGTGGCAATATCGTATTAGAAGCTGGTAGTGGAGGTCTTAGAGTCACTACCAAAAGGGGAGGTTACTAGAAAGATGTTGGAGCTGGTATAATGTTTAAGAACTTGTTGAAATCGCCTACGGAGGAAGACGTGGGGTCATTCTTGTCTCAAGGTTAGAACCGCGTGGTGTAAGATTCAAATACGTTAACTTCGGCCGCACGTAAGCGAACGCCGAGAGAGCAAGAAGCAGGTAGCGTTAAAGCCACGCCTACGCACATGCGCGCTAGCGCTTGCCGAGAGAGGGACAAAGACCCTTTCTCGCCGTCCCCTGGGAGGCCGTGAAGCGTGGACAAGTTGCTGGAAAGAGTGGGGGAGGTATAAAAGGAACTGTGCAGCAGTCAGTGGTGAATCCTCCTTTCTACCCTCTCGAAGGTATTCGAGAGGTTAATCCTAACCCGAATGACTCCCATCTTGGGAGATGTTCAAGCTATTCCTGACCACCAGTTCGGATTTCGTCCTGGGCACTCGACTACCCAACAGCTGCTACGTGTGGTGGAGACAGCGGCCCTGGGTTTCCAGGAATGCGCCTTCACGGCAGTGGTATCTTTGGATGTCGAAAAGGCCTTCTCCACGACATGGCATGCCGGTCTGATCTTCAAACTTATCCAACTGGGGCTACCTACACAGCTAATCAACATCCTACACAGCTTTCTCAGACACAGATCATTTAAAGTCACAATAGCGGGGAAAACATCTACACTGAGAGCTGTGAGAGGCGGAGTGCCCGAAGGCTCTGTACTATCCCCCACACTATTTAGTGTTTTCATGGCAGATTTTCCAACTCAACCACAGGTCGAAATGGTACAATACGCTGACGACGTATTGTTTTTCTGCAAAAACAGACATATACTCAGAGCTTTCAACCCAATTCAGAGACACCTCCGTCTCACACAAGAATGGTGCAGGCGTTGGCGGATGTCCGTAAATCCGGACAAAAGCCACGCCATTCTTTTTACGAAGCGCCACACCCCCGCTGACTGCCCCAACTTCCACTTCAGGGGCCGTAGGATAGAGTGGACTAATTCCATCAAGTACCTGGGCGTTCAACTTGATAGAGGCCTAACTTTCCTCGGACACATCAGGGAACTATCGGCACGGGTGCAGGGGGCTATTGCCTCTCTGTACCCAATGCTGGGTTCGCGCTCGATGCCAGTCCGCTTAAAGCTACACCTCTTTCGAGCGCTGATAATCCCACTTATGTTGTACGCCTGTGAAATCTGGGGCATGGCTGTCGATAGCTGGATAGTATACCTTCAGCGTGCACAGAATAGAGGACTCCGATCCATCTATTCTGTGGGCCGTTCTTTCCCCGTGAGGTTGCTTCACGAATCTTCTCTTCTCCCATACGTGGAGGACGAAATTAGGCGCCGGGCGACAAACTTTTACGATAAAATTCCTGCTCATAGAAGCGCCCTGGTTCGGTTTCTAGGAGACTACGACGCTGCGAGACGCCGCTTCAGGCGTTACCGGGTACCCCGTATGGCTTGCGGGCATCCGAGGTAACAAAGGAGTTAATCCTTACAGCAGCACAAGCTGAATTTCAAAACTCCAAAAGAGCTGTTTGGCTACAAAATTTACCCCACTTTAGAAAAATAAAACACCAGGGTGTAAACAAAAAAGCGGTTTGGCATCCTGTACAAAATTAAAGAGGAGCAAAAAGCTACCTCAACAAATTTCCTCAACAAAAAATACCACATCATCCTGTAAACATCACAATTATCAACCTGCGGTCAGACCCAAAACCTGGGTGGGTACGCAGCAAAAACCTTCTGGCTGTTAACAGCCTGTCAGTATACGACTTGGACTTAGACAGTGGTGAGTTACCCAAGACCAGAATGAGAGAAGGCTTCCTCCAAGGCCCTCATCCGGCCGGTGAGGGTAAGCATGGAGCTCCCATGCCCCCTCTTCGGTTGCGAGACGAAAGGGCGGGAGGAAGACCTTCTCCCATTAGGCCAAGGTCATCCTCACCACACACTGTAAACCCCCAACAACCTTCCCCTGACACGACTCCCATAACAGCATCCCTTGATCTCATGGATGTGTTCAAGTGACTACAACAATTGTTGACTCGTGGACAGAAAATCTGTGAGATCGTGGTGAAGTTCTTCTCAGCTACACACCCGGCCGCCAAGATGTTGGTGGCAATGGAGGCACTAGCTCTTCTGACAACGGGCATCCAACAATCCGCAAATGGCGAATCAAATTAGGTCATGTACCTCTTTCCGATTCGCTTTTTGGAATGCGAGCCGCCTGTCTGGTCAGGGGAGCGAGTTACTTCATTTTGCTCAATCCCATGCTCTAGACATCGTCTTAGTCAGCGAGACGCATCTCCGCCCAGACTCCAGATTGCGACTTCCGGGCTACATCTGCCATCGCACGGACTGCCAGGGCCGCCCAGGAGGCGGGACTGCGGTGCTGGTGAGGCGGAATGTAATCCATAAACCTATCCAACTCCCACCTCTTCAAACCCTTGAGGCTACGACCATAAGTATGGACCTTGGTGGGTTGGAGGTCTTAGTAGTCTCCGTGTATCATCCACCACAACGGCAGTTCGTACCAAATGACTACCTTTCGATCCTAGCCCTTCATCCCAGTGCTATCATGGCCGACGACGACTTCAATGCAAAACATCAACGTTGGGATTGTGGTCGTCGGGCAGACGCAAGAGGCAATGAAATCATTCGCCTTATAGATGCCGATCCTCAACTTCAAGTGCAGGGTCCCTGGCAACCCACTCACTATCCGCGAGGTGGAGGAATGGCTTCAGTCATCGACTTCGCCATCACAAAACACCTACCATTTCATCTCACCCTTACATCCTTAAACGCACTACACTCAGATCACAACCCGGTGTTAACAGAGATTAACACCAGAGTTGCCAGTCATGACATCTCGCTTCAAACGCGGAAAGTAGATTGGGAAGGTGTCAGGAACTGCCTCCGCACTTCCATTCCGCCAAATCCCAAAATCACAACTGTGCCTATCCTTGAGAATGCAATCTCATTCTTCACCTCCACATTGACACGAATTGCCAAAAATCTTACAGTCCACGCCGCAGCCCCCTTTCATCCTGATGTCCTCCCACTGGACATAAACCTTCTGTTCCGCCGATCCTGGGCAGCACGGATGCTTTATCAGCGTCACCGCACACCACATAATCGAGCGCTCCAAGACTTTACGTTGCGAGGTCAGTGCCCGACTGCGTGAGCACAAGGTGCAAGCGTGGGAGGACAAACTGGCCAGGTTGCGCATCGAAGATGGTGACGTGTGGAGGATAGCAAAAGCCCTCAGAAGACACAAAGGTCAATACACCTCCCCCATCCACGGCACCCAAGACCTGGCCTATGATCCCAAGGCCAAAGAAAATGCTTTCGCTGACTACCTTGAGCGTACCTTGTGTCCAAGAGACGACCCCCAGGATGACATATTTTACGAACGCGTCCTTCGGGAGGTGCGTCGTTTCTTATATCGCCCTCCTGAGGACGCGGAAAGACTCCCAACCGTCCGCCGCAGTGAGGTCCAAGGCGCACTCCAGCGTCTCAAACCTAAAAAGGCGGCGGGTCTTGATGGGCTGACACCCCTCATGCTCCGCCATCTTCTCTTCAACGCCGTTCTATTCTTAACCAGGGTTTTCAAGATGTGCCTTACCCTTGGGTACTTTCCACGAGAGTGGAGGGAGGCATGGGTGATATGCATATTGAAACCTGGGAAGAATCCGGTGCACCCTTCCAGCTACCGATCCATCAGCCGCCTTTCCACCCTTTCGAAAGTTCTCGAGAGGTTGATTCTAACCCGATTGTCCCCCATACTGGGAGACATTCAAGCCATCCCCGACCATCAGTTTGGATTTCGTCCTGGGCACTCGACAGTCCAGCAGTTACTGCGTGTGGTGGAGACCGCCGCCCTGGGCTTCCAGGAAGGCGCCTTCACGGCTGCGGTTTCGTTGGATGTCGAGAAGGCCTTCTCAACGACATGGCATGCCGGACTTCTGCATAAACTGATCCAACTGGGGCTCCCTACCCAAATCATCAACATCTTACGCAGCTTCTTGCGACACCGCACATTTAAAGTCACAGTTGCGGGGAAAACATCAACACTTAGACCAGTGAGAGGCGGAGTCCCCGAAGGCTCTGTACTATCCCCTACACTATTCAACGTCTTTATGGCAGATTTCCCCACAGAACCACGAGTCGTAATGGCACAATACGCTGACGACGTGCTTTTGTTCTGTAAAGACAGACACATACTCAGAGCCTTCAACCCCATACAGAAACACCTCCGTCTCACACAACAGTGGTGTAGGCGTTGGCGGAGGTCCGTAAATCCGGACAAAAGCCACGCCATACTTTTTACTAAGCGCCACACCCCCGGAGACTGCCCCAACTTCAGCTTCCGAGGCCGAAGGATAGAGTGGACTAACTCTGTCCGGTACCTAGGAGTTACGTTGGATAAAGGTCTAACCTTTCGCCAGCACATCAGGGACCTAGCGGCAAGGATACAGGGAGCAATAGCTTCCCTGTATCCAATGCTGGGGTCAAGCTCGATGCCGCTTTGCCTGAGGTTATACCTTTTTCCGAGCGCTGGTAATTCCCGTCATGCTTTATGCCTGTGAAATCTGGGGCATGGCCGCAGATAGCTGATTGGCATGCCTTCAACGTGCACAGAATAGAGGACTACGGTCTATCTACTCTGTGGGCAGCTACTTTCCCACCAGGTTGCTTCATGAAGCCTCAGGTCTTCCATACGTGGAGGATGAGATTAGGCGCCGGGCATCAAAATTATACGCCAGCTTAGCCAACCACAGAAGCGACCTTGTCAGATCATTGGGAGATTATGACCCCACTAGACGTCGCTCTAGCATACATCGGGTACCCCGCATGGTTTGCGGGCACCCAAGATAACTCAGGAGCTAATCCTAGCAGCAGCAAAAGCTGAGCTCCACATATTCTCCTAAGCTGTTTGGCATCAAAATTACCAACCTAAATTTCAGAAACAAAACACCAGGGTGCTAGGAATTGCATCCTATCCTTCCATTCCTAAGGTACTATAACAGTAGCCTTACAAATTAACTCCAACCTAAAAAACCCACGTCACCCTACAACATCCCGAACAAACCTTAGCTGCGGTTAAACCCAAAAACGGGTGGGCACGCAGCAAAAACCTTCTGGCTCTATACAGCCAGCCAGCACGACGAGCGAGCGAGTAGTGGTGAGTTTCAATTGTGCAGTGCAGATGACAGTTAGAGTCAGCAGGCTGTTTATCGCGTGTGTGGACAGTTAAACTGTATCGGGTTGAGAGTTGAGAACTGATAAACATGTAGTAATTTGAAAATGAATTCTTTTGTTTATTTACGTGTGCAGAAGCCACGTGTATGGTACGTCATTCTGCTGATATCAGAGTCGCACAAGAGCCTTTCCACGGGAAGAGCATTTTGAATTTCTGCAAACTGGTTTTTTAATCTTACGAACCCACTAAGTCAAGGTGTGACTCTCTGTTAAATTAATAATGTTACTAAACGTTTCAAATTCAGATTCTAATGTCATCCTTACTTTGAACATACACCCTGAGATAGGGGTTAAGCAGGGTCAAGCCGCAGCACAATGTCATGAAGCTGATGTCTCTTAGAGCTAACTCCATACATCTCCTCCACCTTTTTTTCTGTTTTAAGCCGTACAAGTATTTTCATAATTATTAGAACATTTAGAATCTCAAACTTCCAGCATACGAGGTTTGTTCAAAAACTATCGCGAGTTTATTTTTCAAAAGATTTATTCATGAATATATATTTTTCCCCTTGAAGATAATCCTTACCAGATATTATACATTTGTACCAAAATTTTTTTTTTGCAATCCTCGAAGCACTTTAAAAAAAGTTTTTTGTGATCTTCTTCAGCTCCTCTTTCAGTGCCGTCTTTATCTTCTCAGTTGTGGCGTAGCGTCGTCCTTTCATCTCCTCTTCAGTTTTGGAAAAAAAAAGGTAAAATAAAAGTCACTGGGGACCACGTCTTTGGAGTACGGTGTCTGGTATTGTTTTTTGCCAAACATTCGCACAGAAGCAATGATGTACGGCGATTAACATGGTGCAAAAGCCAATTTTTGATCTTCCACAAACCCGGACGTTTCTGGCGGATTGCTTAGCGCAAATTTACGTAACTTGCAGGTAATATTTCTTATTGACCGTTCTACCCTGTGGAAAGATGATGCACCACGCCTCTGCAATCGAAGAAAACTGTAAGCAAAACCTTCACATTCGACCGAACTTGGCGCGCTTTTTTTAGTCTTGGCCTGTGTGGGATGTTTGAGCTTTAGTTTCCACGTCATAACCATAAACCCATGATTCGTCACTGTCGCGGACAGAGTACAGAAGCTCCTTAGCAACGTTAATGCGATAGTGTTTTTGGCTGAAATTGAGCAACTTTGGTACGAATTTTTCGGCGACCCGTCTCATGCCCAAATCGTTGGTCAAAATCGAATGGCACGAGCCAATCGATATGTTTAGGTCCTCAGTAACTTCTCTAACGGTAATTCCACGATTGGCCAACACTATTTTCTTCACTTCAATGTTTTCGTCTGTTGTTGACGAGCTCGGTTGTTCACATCTTTTCGACTTATCAAAACCTTTTGTAACACGATAAACGTTGCTTTGGTTCAAGGTAGCTCATTCGCAATGCATCCGCCAACTTAATTCTGTTGTTCACACAAAATTTGATATATATTCTTTGTTCCATTGTTTGGAATAGGCAAAAATCGAAGACGAGTCAAACCACTTCCAAACAAAATAGCTGTCAGCAGTTAACTGAACATTCAAAATGGCCGAGCTTGTCAACATAAGTGAGGAACATGAGTACCAACATAACCCCACAAAACAATCGAAAATCCAAAATTCGCGATACTTTTTGAACAGACCTTGTATATCGTACAACGTTTTATATAATTTGATTAAAATATTATATATTTAAAATTTGTATATATACTTAATTTAAAATTTGTATGTACATGTATTTACTTAATGTTAACTTTACCACGCTGAGTGAAGTAGGCCATTACGAAGCATGTTTTGATTTTGTAATATTCCACTTTGCACAATCAAAGTAAATAAAACATTTTGTAGTGTAAGACAACTAAAAGCTAATACTAAAACATGGGAAGAGCAGGTACTTGGCGACGTGTACGTCATCTTCAGTGAACTAAATATTTAGTACAGGATTACTGTGATGTGCTTTTACACGTCGTGGTATTACGCCATCTTCGTAAATGTTGCAGTGGCTCCTCCTCAAAACACAGGGCGTTTTAGAAATCACTCGCAAGAACATTTACCAGATAAAAGATACTTGGTACCTTTGTCCTTGGCGGGAAGAATGGATAAAGACACGTTACTCAACAGCCACAGATAGTGACTGGTACAACCCCACTCCCCCTTCCCAAGCAGTACAGATCTCCCCCGATCCAGAGAGTAAATGAATCCCGAAACAACCAACCAGAATGAAAGGAGGAACAAAACTTTGGAGATTGTCATCATTGATCTAGTACCCAGGGTATCGAACCTACTGCCCGCCGAATGCAGGTCGTACTCGCTTGGTTTTATCTGGCATTTCTCTAATGACCATTTTTGTGCAAGCTTGTGCTGACAGCCTTTCTAGTTCATTACTTACAATAACGAGTAGCCTAGAGGCTTATCTGCTTTCTGTTCACATAGACAGTAGATGCCAGATATTCAGATGTTTCCTAGATACCGAATCGACATTCAGGAACACTGAGAAACGTACCAGATAAAATAATGTTTTTGAATGTATTATTTGTTTGGTCATGAAAGTGTTTAATGATATTTAGAAAAACATTATTATAACGTATTTAAGGATATGGATTGTAAGGGAGAATTTTTCAGTGAAATCACTGAAATGAACCCATCTCTTTCAGTGTTAAGTCGATATTTCTCTTTTTTGTGTTGGTCATTAAAAGGAATGCAATTTCGAAAACATCACATAGCGACCATTTGTTTAAAACATTTGACTATCACTTAAGCCAGGAGCGGACTGTCATTAAGGGCAGAAGGACCGTAATATCACGTAACTTATAGGCGTTTGTTAATTTGAAGTAGATAGACCAATAAGTATTTGTACAAGAGTAGAGAAGGTCATGTGAGAGTGAGACATCAGATTTCTTTGGTGTTCTTATCGAGTGCTAGGTATACGAAGGTTGTTACACTTGGTTGGTCTGCTACACTTTGCATTCCTCTGGGACACAGAAAGGACATTTATTTCCCATTCTACTTGGTTGCTCTTTGATTCCGTAGCCTTTCAGTCCAATGTAGCGTGTTACAACTCCTCCATGTTTTGTCGAAATGCGGACAGCAACTGCTTACAAACATAACCTAATATTACTGAATTATAAACACATTTTATTGCGTCACTTCCGTATTTGCATTATTTAAAAATACTTTCAAATGTTGAAGTTTGAGGTTTCTGTAAAATTTATTTTTATCATTTTTCTTTCAAAATATTCGCGTAATCCAGTTTTTAATGCAATTGTAAATTTGTTATTTAGATTTTCAAAACACCAGTAATTAAATTTCTCATATTACTTTAGAACGACTTATGACTTACTAATTTTAAAAGCTGTATATAAAATTTGAAGAACTATAAATTTCGAATGAATATTACACAAAATTACTTGTAACAAAAAAATTCACTTATTTTAAGAAAATGTTAATTTTTCTTTTTTAATTGTGATCGATTTTACAAATAAATTGCTTGCATCGTCAGTCCATCAACAAGACTCCGTTGTCAAGGATTCCAGTTACCATGTTACTATGTTTTATCAGTACTACCAAAATCTGAAAACAAAACAAACCTAAAAACAGAATCAACTGTTGGTATTTCAAAATTCCCTATGCGATGTTTATATTTTAAAATAAATATCTTTTCCCAAACCATTAAAACTATCAGAACATTTAATTAAAATTAAATATCTCAATTAAAGAAGAAAAATTCATATAGTTTTCTTAAGATAAGTGAAGTTTTCGTTACAAATAGTTATATTTGTGTAATACTTTTTGCTTCACTGTAACTACGTAATCATTTGGAATGATAGATTATATTTTTTCTCTTTTAAACAAACTCTATTAAAACATTTTATATCACAGATTTGTGTTTTATATTCAGTTAAACGGCACAGAATTTTAAAAAGAGTTGTTTTAAAAATTGTTTGATCTGTAGCAATCGGCGTAGAATAGTAAAATTCGGATATAAAAATTAGAAATTAAAATAGATATCACTCATAAAGTTAAAGCTCTCCAATATTAATAACTAAATGATGAAAACTTTAACAACTTTTCAGCGCTGGTTTCTCATAACCCAAAAGACAGTGTTTCAGTTTACTGAATTTACCGCGCTTAATAAGAGAAAGTCGTGTTGGCTGTTTTTAATTTGAGAAGTACAGTTCTTATAGAGTGAACAGGCTCAAAGTTTGTAAATTTATTCTTGGACGTTGTGGTTTGAAGCATGTAGATGTTAATTAGTGACGTATAAATCTTGTTAGTGAACAAAATGCATTGGAGCTCCCGTTTCAAAGCAAATATCCACAAAATCTACCACAGGGCTAATAATTCTCATTAGCCGTGGGTCCCTCATCGATGAAAAAAGAAAATATAAGTTCGCTTTGGTCGTCCGGCCAGCCCAAACTATTAAACGTTTCGCTAATTAATGAACCTTTGTGCTCTCTGACATTACATAAAAGTTTTAGTAGAGCACTCTATGTCCCAAGTAGAGGTCTGCAATTACCAAAATGGATCTACTTGCTAAGTAATGGACACTTCTCATCCCAAACGTTTTATCTGATTTCGTGATGTTTATCTTACCCAGCGATAGGGAGGTCGTGGGCTCGATTCCTGTATAAGACCTTATTGATTCATGGCTTCTTAAGAGGTTTCCTGTTGCTCCACTTAACCTCAATTCTCATTTCACTTCAGGTTTTAATGCTCCTTTTCTGTGTAACCTGGTCTTTGGGAAGTCCCTGGACCCTGCCCTCGGTTGTCTCTCTCAGATCCGACTGCTCTCACCTCACCCCTACCTCCCATCAGAAATATAGATACAGAAAACAGCATAAAGTGGACTAAAACGGTAGTTGCATCTTTAGTTTATTCATTTTAAAGTTTCCTTTATTAAAATATTGTCTCTTGGTCAAAGCATGACTGGGAGCGGAGAGTTAAGGAAGCTTTGACCATTTCCTCCGAGATGAGCACGCATAATCGTGATGCTGGAATTCAGTTCAGCTCCTCTTGGAAACCGGCCTTAAAAATGGAAATACGTCGATAGATCTATACAGCTTGATCATCAAGTTAAGTAGTTAGGTTTCTTTGACCTAATTAATGTTCTATACTCACGCCATCTCCTGACCTGGCATCTAATTTACTGAAAAGTCTATTGTTCAGTGATGCGAGTATTGATAGTGTTTTGTCTTTGTTTATATTTGTGTTATATCCAGATATACATTTGTGGTTATATCCTGTATCCTGATGGGAGAGATGTACGCTCTACTCGTCTTTTCACCTGGCTGGTTTCCAGAGAACATCTGGAACATATTCGTCGTCAGGAAAGCTTCAGGTCTTCGGTAGAAAATTAGCAATAACATATTCCAGATATTCTTGGGAAACAAGCCAGGTGAAAAGACGATTAGACCGGACATCTCTCCCATCATCAGGATATTTTAAGAAATGTTATAACTACAAAATAGATATGACACAAACATAAACAATGACAAAACACTATCAATACTCTCATCACTGAACAAAACACTGTTTTCAGTAAATTAAATGCCAGGTCAGGAGATGGTGTAATTGTAGAAATTTAATTATGTCAGAGAAACGTAATTACTTAAGTTGATGATCAAGCTGTATAGATCTGTACTTCTATAATCATCTATTCTCCTGACTTTTAAAGCAAGGTCGCGCGTTCAAAACCGGCGGAGGTCTATTGAGAACCAAACACTTAAATAGTCTGCATAAATAAATGTAAAGAACAAAATAATAAAAGCAAGTAATATAATGCTTACAAAAAGAAAATGTGTGTGTAGTGTTTAATGCCCGCTTTTACTACATGCGGCACCGCAGGCGGTGATACTGATGATGCATGAGATGGAGATAGAGTGCCGATGGAATAAGATCGCGGGGGAAACCGGAGAACTCTGAAACAAACGCCTTGCGTCGTGTTATCCACCACAAGTCTCACTTTGCAGTCGCCTGAAGTTGAATGCAGGCCGCCTTAGTGAGGGTCAAGCGGTCTAAACACTCTGCCACGGCGCGGCCACAAAGCGAATAGAGAACTTTCCCTAACATCTTTATTTGTGATTAAAACAGCCTAATGTTGACTTACATTGACCTTCTAGCCCGCCTCGGTAGCGAAGATGGTAGCGTGTCTGTCTCACGTTCAAGAGGTCCCGAGTTCGAATCTCGGTCAGGGTGAGTTAACTGGATAACGGTTTTTCCGGGGTTTTCCTTTATCCTAAAAGACGAATGTCGGGTAACCCTAAGCTCCATGGACCCTGGGTCCATTTGAGCATCATTTCACCCATTCCGTTCATCTTCCGATATGACTTTAAAAAAGTTAAAGGACGTAAATTACAACAGCAAAATATTGCCCTTCTCTTTTTTTACAAATACACAACGTAAACTCATTTCTTTACTGTGCACGCACCAACTTACACTGCTCGTGAACTGTTCTCAGAGCTGTATATCCTGTCAGACACGGCGAGAAGTTTGTGAGCATTGTCAGTAACTTTACTGTTTACGTAATAGCAAAGTGAAGTGTAAGACACTTCCCAAAGTTATTATATTATCAAATATTAAACTTGTTATTTCCAATGTGACTTCTTTAGAAGCTATATCAAGGTTTAAATAAGAAGTTGAATGTCAGAATAAGATTGGGGCATACAGTAGCGAGGTAGCAATATTGTAATGGGTAAACAAACCTGTGTTCTTTATTCTCACGTAAGTAGAGGAAGATAGTAAAATTTCTCTATAATGTAAATAGATGTTTTATACGTGACAGCAATTGATGAACAACAAACATTGGCTAGCAATGATAACGGCATTTTATTACTCACCCGTGTCAGTTTCATTTATATTTACACGCTGTTACAAAAATATGCAGAAGTAGTGACCTGAGGGCCACAAACCTCACGCTGAACCGATTTGTCTAATTTTGGTTTTGAAATATTGGATATAAGTCCAAGGAAGCTTTAAAATGTGAGGCAAAAATACCTGGAGTAATATCGGATCAGGTTATTAACTGAATATAGAAGTACAAATGCAAACTTTTACAGAACACATACACCTTTTATTTTCGACAAACAATTGCATTACAAAGTAGAAAGATACTCCACTCCTTACCAAAGTCTTCAAAGATATTTCACTTACCATATTTTATTAAATAACGTTTACCATTTGTTATCAAAACTGAAATATATACCCTTCAAGGATGGTTCACAATATTAAGTTGTTAACACACTATAGCACTCTAAATATTTGACCACAGACAATTGTCAAATATTGGCGAATCCTTGGAGAAACTCTTTACAATTTGTATTTGTAAATTCGTGAATGTGAATTGAATTGACACAAAATTAATTGCTTTCCTTTGTGACTCTATGAAGTTCGCGCAGTTGTACTTTATTTCCGTAGAAATACGCCTCGTACACATGGCAGGCAGGCTGCCTTTTTATAGTTTTTCTAACATTCCAGAAATTTCTTAAACAATCGAGACCGGCAAGAACAAAGGCGAACTCTTGCGAAATCCGTCTGCTCCCGCCCACCATTTCGGCAAACTTTTGTCTCCACACTGCACTGCCTCCAATCAACAATGACCTGGCGACAGTATTATATCAATATTTATTTCCATAATTGTAAATGTCGGTGGATGTTATCTTAAAAGACAAGTTCTGTGATAATTCAACGAGGTATTTAAGTTCTGCAACTTCCAAAGATATAGTAGCAAGATTTTTAAGAAAACGGCTTAGCCAACTAAGTAGAAACTTTTTTTGGAGTTTTCTTGAAAAATATGAAGTTGATAAGCACTTCAACTGTATATAGAAGTTTGTATTCTACTGTTCACGTAGTATGGGTATCTGTTGAGCACGCGTGTGTGTTTCCCAGAGGGATGTTCCTTCTCTAAATTCCCCTGGGATCTCCACACGGTAACCTTGTTTACACTTTAACGACATGCAAAGTGAGGGCCCTAGTATAAGGGACTGACTTGCCTGGACCTTGCCTTTTTGTTAAAACACATAACAACCATGTATTAGGATACAGTTTTACCTTTACTAATATGAACTAGGAAAGTATTCTATCAATATCGACATTTCATGTTTTGAGAACCCTCTGACTTCACATGAGAAGAGCAGAGAGAGGGGAAAAAAACGAAAATGTTCGTTATATACCAAATCTGATATTTAAGTTCCAAGAACACATTACAAAGATATTTAACAAAAGCTCCGTTATCCGAACTGCCCTTTATATAGAAAATGTTTACAAAATTTTTATTTACAAAACTATCTTTAGTAACTACTATAAGTTTTAGACGTGTGTATAACAAAGTGTATATCAAAGTCTCAGAACTTCTCTTTACTTTGAATTAACTGTATAACTGACAAAATGCAAGAGAAACACAAATGTCTGGAAACTCTAAGCTCTATGTAGCCTGTACTCATTGATAAACATCATTTCATTGATCTTTCTACATGAATTAACGTTAGAGCTTTTAATTTATGATAAAAAGTTAAAAGATATATGATTTTTGGTTAATCGAACCAGCATCAAAGAATTTCTCGTAAATGATTAATGTCAGGTAAATTAATTTCATATAGATTGTGTTATAGCAACGTTTTTATTTTTTGTGTAGTAAAATTATGTCTGTATTCATAAATGGAAAGAGTAGAGCCATAGCGGCTGAACGGAGACCAGAAGATCCGTGGTTCAAATTCCGGCTATGGCATTGAATTTTTCAGTCTGACTTTCCTTTCATATTATGTCCTACAAACGGCTAATGTGAAAGAACAATTAATTTCCATTAATTGTACCTAATAGTGGTCCGAACTATAAAGCCCGGGCCTTACTTACAGCATAAGTCGCCATTAAGGTAGTTGTCTCATGTGTTTATGAGAATTCCTAGTGGTTTTCCGGAAAAAAAAAAACAGGAGTCAATTGAAGAATTTAATGTCATGTTGGCACGTTGGCCATAGTAGCTCAATGGTTTAGAGCGGCTGGATGGAGACCAGAAGATCCGTGGTTCAAATCCCGGCTATGGCATTGAATTTTTCAGTCTGACTCTATGCTTTCATGTTTTCATAAAGTTTACAGTTATATGTACAAAAGTCACTCAAAATAAAAAAAATACTTTTGAGGACATTCCTAGTAAATTAAAATATATATATATATATTATTTCTTGCACACACGTCTTAAACAGATGTCATCTTAATAGTTGGGGCGATTTCCTCGGAAGTCTTTGAAGGTCCAACACATGAGTAGTCTTTGTGTCGTATACTTGGAGGATGGTTATACCGTTCTCAGACCTACGTGCGCGGATGTTGGATTTAGCAACAGTGGTTAAATCTGGGTAGTACTTACCTGATTCAGCTTCAGGTACATTACGGGGGATTTACGAGGGCTGTTCAGTAAAGAATGGTGGCAACTTTTGTTTGACGACGTACCTTTACTCATCCTCATAATTTTGATAGTCCTCTTCAAAATAGTCTCCCCTGAATGCGATGTACTTGTCCCAGCGTTTCTGCCAGTCTTCAAAGACATGATGGGAACCATTTTTTGAGAGATCCTCCAAAATCGCCTTCGCAGCCTTCACCACTGCTTCTGATGATGGATAATGTCTCCCACGAAGGCGTTTCTTCAAGTTAGGGAATAGAAAAAAGTCACATGGGGCTAAATCTGGACTATAGGGAGGGTGAGGGATCCAGTTCACCTTGATTTTTGCAAGATATTCAGCAAAAACATTGTCAATATGTGGCTGCACATCCAGCCTGCTTCACGGAAATGTGGTCTTTTGCACCTGATATGGACTTGCAATGTTTTCAGGACACCCCTGTAGTACTGTCCAGTTACTCATGTGTGTGCAAGTACAACATGCTGATAAACCATTCCGTGAATATCAAAGAATGAGATGACCATAACTTTTCCAGCAGAAGTAACCACTTTTACTTTTTGGGGATTGAGGATGAAGGAGATTTCCACACTGAGCTTTGCTGTTTGCTCAGGAGCAAAATGATGTAGCCGAATTTCATCAGCAGTGATTACGTTTAAGAGTAACTCCGGATCTTCCTCTAACATCAACTTTAACTGCATGCAGAACTGCATGCGAATGTCATTTTGTTCGGGAATAAACAGTCTTGGAACCCATCGCGCACAAACACGTCTCATGTGTAATGTTTCTGTCACCAACGTATGGGTGGCACCCAATGAAATGTTCAGTATTTCAGAAAGTGATCTTAAGGTAATTCGTCTATCTTTTCTCACAATGGCAGCAGCAGTGTTGATGTTTTGTTCCGTAAGAGCAGTAAATGGAGCACCGGGTCCACCTTCCTTTGAAATTGTCTCCCCTCTTTAAACATTTTAAACCACCTTCGAGCTGTCCTGTAGGGAAGAATAGACTCTCCATAGCCCTCCTGTAACATTGTATAGGCCTCAACTGAAGATTTGTTGAGACAAAAGCAGAACTTCAAAGCCGCATATTGTTCCTCGCGTGTTAGCTCCATTGCAGCGGTAGGCGATACTTAACATGTCTGAACTTGCCTGGTTCTCACAGGCGGCAACCAGGAGTGCCAACAATGAAACTACTACTGCGTGTTTGTTTCACATTAAGCTACAGAATATAATAAGATTGAATTTTAGTGCGAAAAAATTATGACTAAAAAATGATGATCATTGTTTATTGAACAGCCCTCGTACATAAATGTGTGATATTAAGACATAGTTTTTATACCTGTTTGATAGAGCGGAGGATGCACGATATCTCTTTTGTTTGTTGTGACAGAGTACAGCGAACCTAGAGCACTTTGTTAGTATTTGCAAGGCCGTCTAAACTTCTTCCTCTCGGCCGTTGCCTTTTGTAGACGTTGTTTTGTTTATTTTAAACATATAAAATCTAAAGCAGCCGTGGTCAGTTAGAAATTGAGTGAAAGTGTGGCTTGTCCAACGTAGTGTCAGACTGAAAAACAGAATGCCATAGCCGGGATTTGAACCACGGATCTTGCGGGTGTTCTTAACTATTGAACTACCATGGCAGCACAACATTAAATGTTCCAGATGATGTAACTTCTCCTAAGAGCAGCTGGACGGTAATCGGAAGTTCCATGGTTCAAATCCCGGCTGTGGCATTCAGTTTGTCAGCTTGACTGTATCTTTCTATATTTCGTCCTACACGCGGCTAGTTGAAAGAACAATTTCTTTTGATATATTTTTGGTATAAATGTTTGGTGTACGTAGCAGTTTCTCAGTTTATGTAGTGTATTCCAAAGTTTGATGTAATTACTTACCGTTGGACAGTGTAGCTACCTAGTCTGCTCTCTTATTGCCCTCTTTGACCGGGATATTGTTGGCAATTGCATAAAGAACAGTTTTGGTATCATACCTCGCGTGTCCGTAAAAGAAGGGCTCCAAGGCGCTGGAGTCGTGAGATCCGGCAAAACTGGCGTGTAGCTTGGTTTCACCCCTCCAAATCCCCACCACAAGGAACCCGTTGTTGCAACCATTAGTCTTGGCTGGGCAGCCGTTTGCGATGGAGGTTCCTATCATTTACGCCGCCAAGTGCGAGGTGCGTGTAGTGATCCGTTTTTTGAGTGCCAAGGCCACTACCCCCCACTGAAATTCATCGTCAGTTATGCAAAGTCTATGGGCCACAGTGTATGGACGTCAAAAACGTGCGAAAGTGGGTCAGCGAGTTCAAAGACGGACGTACAGACGTCCATGACGAACAGCGTTCTGGTCGACCTTCGGCTTCAGCCGAAATAATTACAAAAGTGGAGCAAGAAATGCTTAAAGATCGACGTGTGACAGTTGACGATATGGGCGAACTTATCGACGAAGTCAGTAAGACTCCGATTGACAAAATTTTGACCGAACATTTGCATTATCACAAGGCTAATCTCCTGACGCAGTCCAGACTTAGCACCTAGTGATTGTCATCTGTTTCCTGAGTTGAAGTCACACAGGCCGACGATGATTTGAAAAACGAGGTTGAGCGCTACCTGCGCAACTTGGCGGGAGAGTACTTGCAAAAGTACATCGATCGCAATGATGATTACGTTGAAAAATATCTGTAAGTTCCGACTTTCCATCAATGTAACATTCACTAACAATAAACATGTTTTCTATATTAAATAAATTTGGAGACCTTATTTTGCGGACACGCCTCGTACATAAATAACGTAGGATGCGGGGTTCGATCTTGGTTGTTGTCATGATGGTTCCTTACAGTTTAGGTAAAAACATTCCTAAAACTTTTCTGAAATTTTGAGTTGGCATTCAATTGTTCTGGTTGTAATGCAAAGAGAAGAACATGCAACTAATTCTGCGGACTGCACAAACATCCAAATGTTTAGTGTTTATCACGAAGTAGAAATTGAAATTCAGTATTTGTTTATAGACGCTGTCAACGATCGCCTAATATTCTTCAGAAGCCTCGTTATAAAACTTAAGTTTCTTTTACGTGTCGAAAATTACGACACGTGACCACCGGCTTTACATCTCTTCTAAAGAAACCCAAACTCCGCCCGTACGGACTTCCTCGGGGACCAAGTGTTTATCTAGGAGACAAGTGCGGCTTATTTTGGGGCTGATTTTACGGTTTAAGCTTTATCTTTTAGATTTACATGGACAACGAAGTGCTAGAAAGTTATTTTGTAAAGCATTAGAGCTACAAGTGGAAATTGTTCTTGTTTAGGCTTTACTAACAATTAAAAAAGATTCAGTATACTTTTATTTGAATATACTGACAAACCCAACCAATCCCCTCCTCGGTGGTCATTGCTATCTGTTGTTATCCTCGGATGAAGCCATGTAACACTTTTAAAACAACTTTTTCAGTCTTCACTTACCAATTAGACTGGATTAGACTACTCTACGGAAGGGATTCGGTACGGAGGTCTAAACTTGTCTATTGGTGCGATCCATATAAATCTGAACCATTTCAATAGGCTATAATTTCCCTTTAAAGTCTCGTATAATGTAGAAATTTGTTTTAATGATCTCAATGACTTTGGGAAAATTGACAATACTGACAATTGTTGACAGTTGACAGTCTTAAATGTGCAGTCATAACAGTTTATATGAGTATCTTCAAGACATTTGTGGAGCAGCTGGATGATATCGAATTGAGAGCAAGATGGAACAACGTACCATACATCTAATGAGACATGGAACTTTTAACTAGTTTCTTTGATAATCTAACAATCTCAAAAGCTCTGTGGCCCTCCAGATCCCCTGACCTAACCTCGCCGGATTTTTTCTTGTGGGGTATCTAAAAATAGGGTGTACAAGAATAGACCACGGACAATTGATGTTCTCAAGGAATCCATTTGAACCGAAATAAGTAACATTGACGAGGATACTCTCCGTAAAACTTGAGAGAATATGATGAGACGAGTACAAACATGTATAGATGCTGGTGGAGGACACTTCCAACATTTTCTCTGAGATGTAAATAGTGTAATGTAATCTCCCAATTGTGTATTATATTCTCCCAAAGTTGTATGTGTGTCCTATTATTGGTTCAAAGATTATGGCCTATTGAAATGGTTCAGGTTTATATGGATCACACTGTACCTATGTGGTAAAGTAAGGCAGCCACCCCGAGGAGGAAGGATGAGGCGAGAGGAGACAAAGAACGGCTGTCCAAGGAGTAACGATAGAGTAGGGTCTGTACAATTGATCTATTGAGAACTTGTTCAGTATAAGACTTCGGGTTGTGAGCCTCTGGTCAACTAGGCTTCCCAACTCTGTCCCAGACGTTTTGCTTGTAACCGCGGCAAGCATAAACTGTGGCATAGAAAAGTAGATGCTAAGAGTTTAAACCGAAATTAAGAATTGCAATGTATAAAGAATCATGATGGATTTCAAAGGAATGTTGGTTCTTTGTTACAACACGTGCAGGTGCATTTGCGTCGAATAGCAGTTTGGGCGAATAAGTTGTTTTAACAAAAGAAACGTAAGAAACAGTGCCCTTAGCAGATTTCTAAAGGATATCACTTGACTTGTTGAATGGACCATTCTTCGGACCATTCATAATGGCATGACAAAATAGCCACGAAGGGAATCTTTGGTTGAATAAGGAGCTTCCAGAAAGTGAAAGCGACGTACTCACACGCAGTTGTGAGGACAGTCAGTCAGTCAGTCAGTTCGTGGCTGGCAAGCCATTAAGACAGTCCACGGCGTGAGGCCGATTAGGGCGGTCAACTTTTTCTGTCTTGGTCGAGGACAGACCAGAAGTGATGAGAGAAGATATTTGTGGGTTTATACGTAACTAATTAAGTATTATCGAGTAATAAGCATTCTGCAACTTCGAGTTTAATGCAATAATAAAAGAAGCAGTCATTAAAGCAGTTTGAAACGGGCATTCCATCCTTCTCACACATATCCACGCTTACCCTGAGCTAAACATTATTGTATCAAACTGTCGCGCCAAGTGGAACTCTTTGCTCGCCACATATATTGTTGCTTCAGAGTACAAGGAGAAGCTTTGTACTTGCCGCAGTTGCAAGAGGAACTTCTGGGACAGAGTTGAGGAAGCGTAGTGGACCAGAGCCTTACAGCTCGAAGTCTTCTACTGAACAAGACCTCGGCAGTGAAAGCCTAAGTATGTTACTGTTCAAATCTGCCCGCTTTGCCGGTATTATCGTGCTGCTTGAACGGTTACCATAGATTTATCTTTGGTAATAGATATCTCTCAGAAAACACACTGATTACCTATTCTTGTAAGAGTGAGAGGGGAACTGCTGCGGTTCTTGGATCTTTGCTAAACACCAATGAACGCATCATTTCAGTCAATGGAATTTGCAGGAATCACAAATGACAGATATATGTTCACTCCAAGTGGAGTAATCTGAGAGGTGTCTATTACCAAAGATAAATCCATGGTAACCGTTCGAACAGCGCCACAATACATCCCTCGTCTCACCCTACTTTGATCCGAAAATGATCCCACTAGACCGGGTTCGGAGATGGTCCTACCGGAGGACAAAGTCTCTACCAAGAGTAGATCATCTTGCCATGCAACGCCGAGACTCCCGCCGACACTTCTACCAGATGAGAGGTAATGTGAAATGATAATGGAGGGACAGGATATTTGAGGGTTGTAATTAACTTAGCCAACATTCGCCTGGCAGGTCGAACACGAGAATCGAACCCGGATCTTCCGGATGTGAGCCATGACTGGTAATTCGTATCGTGTTTACTGCCTTTTATAAAGTGAGTAGGTATTGAGAAATACTTGTATCGTTTTATAGTTAGTGTAAATCAATTTCACGTATGTGTTGACTAAGGGTTCATTAAGTAAACACTTTGGTAATGATTTGTTATCGATAAATAATTAAACATAAAAGAAATGGTAAATAAAACTGAATGTTAAATGGATATTTCATGTTCTAGTTCGTTATACTCATTTTCCTCACGTATTTATTTTTAACAATAAGCCTGCCTATTCAAAAATATTTGTTGATATGTAAACACAGTTTAGGTTAGGAAACTGTACTTGTGTTTGTTTTATGTTTGTTATTGTTAAGATAAAACTATTAATCGTATCTTGGGTGGAACTATCCTTACTGTGTTCGTAGACCACAGACTCTAGTTGCCCTAGAGTAAACCTGACAAAACTAAGTCTTGACTTAGCTCTGGGTAAGTGGACAATGGGATGGCGGGAATACTGTAAATGAGGGATGTATATATTTTTTGTAAAACACGTTTTTATTGACAGTTCATTTATTGATATGATACATAAGCAGGAAGTGACATATAGTTTACATGCAAGTGACAACTACTCTACTTAAACCTGAGACAAGCTGCTTCAACACTTTACTTTGATATATTCCTAATTTCCAAATGTAAGAGTAATTTTGACATTGTTGTGACGTTGTTTTTACAGAACAATAACTGGTTTATAATGACTTGTCTCTTTAGTACGAGAAGTTGAGCTGGGAAAGACACGCTACTTTGTTGTTTCTATCATCTAAATATTCATGTTGCAGACATCAAAGAGCAATAGATCAGCTTATTTGCCGAAACAAGAGACTGCGTTGAAAGCGCACTGTCGCCAGTAACTGCGTTTTCTCTGCAGGTCGGAGATGTCCATCTGGTTACGAAGACGGTTCACCATTTGTTTGGCAAACAAGTAGTTGATGAGAGCAGTTTCAATGCCACCATCGTCATCTACCAACTGCTGAAAGAAAATACAATTCAAATTAGTACACCATACCGTCTAGTTTTGAATGTCATCATATGGCTAAATATTCTACAAGTTGCAATTTAAAGAAGAAGTTTTTGTTAATGTTACATCATTTAACTTATTATAGCAACACATCTGCCTGTAATTTTGTTTCAATGTCTTATGAATTACTGAATACTGAATAGTTTTCTAAAGGTTATATACAACTTTGTAACTCGTTCGATAATAAGTGTATAAAATGACTTAATTTAGGGCCCCAAAGTATATTTTAAATTAAAATGTCGAATATTACAGATTTATGCAAACTTTTCAGTATAGGAAGTCTTCCTTTTTTAGATTAAAATTTATTAGCTATTTCTTAAGAATATCAACCATAGGAGATGCACGACAACGTGTAATACTTTCACATACTAACATTTAATTTGCTTAACCTTAACAGCTTCTGAAGAACCTAGTAATTTATATCGGAAAATGTGATGTTTAGAAAAAGCTAATCAGACCAAAAATGGAGTAATCAAACTCCTTACAGCTTGAGTATATACTTCATTATGACCTAACAGATTTCTCCGGTTATGCACATAGTGTTGCAGTCCAAACAGTGACTGCTCTACTTTTAGCTTCCTTGAATAAAGCAAATGTTCCTTGTATAGTTTTACGGTTATATATCAAAGTATAACTGAAAAAGGAAAGTCTTTTAATATCAAACTAAGTATTTAAATTCTTCATGTTTTAAAAATGGAACACGACATTTTCAATAAAAACCCTTCACTTCTTCTAAACTAAATATATAGCCATACTCAATATATAACCATATATACATATACTGGTAGATAAGGTAACCTGACATTCATTTGTTACATTCCTGGAAGGAAGAGATGAGTGACAAGAGCTCCATAATATTTACTGGCTTGACCACCCGACCTGATGCTCCCCTCCAGCGGGACAGACTCAAGACCCTGCGCGCGATCGACCGATTTCGTATAACATGAATAAGCGAGATTAAATAGAGCCATAGAACTCTAGAGATCGAACCGGGATACTGACGTAGGAGTCATCATTGTACAAGACAGTTTTGAGAGTTGAATGCATCCTCTTGAAGAGAGATTTAACCTGCACAAGTACCTGGGCTAATTAGAGCAATTCGTCATTGACAAACAAATTAGAGAGGAGGAATTGTGCACGACACCGCCTCGTGTCTTGATTGATTACGTCCGTCTTCCTCTTGGATATAATCCGCTGCCAACTTCAGTGATGGGGCCATTAGCAAGAGATTTACACTTACGGAATCTTCATCCATCAACACGTGATATCTTGTGTGGTCAGCTGGTTAGCAGGTTCGATTCCTGGCTGCAGGAAATGTTGCTTAGCTAGGATTATCTTCCATAGACTTTGGAAGACAGTTTGAATTTCGCAATTACTTTGTACTGCTTTGCAAGTTGACAGTCGCGTAATTGATTCGATTTACTGTGATAGTTTATTAATAATCTTTAAACATATGTTAAACCAAAAATAAATTTGACTGCAGAACATTTCAGGATTATGAATTTTTACAATTTTAAATAATATACGGCTAAATGTTAACGTCGATTTAGAGACGCATTAGTTGCAAAAGCTTCATTTAAGACAATTTATAATTGGTACATTAAGTGAAAAGAGATTGCTTTTTCTTTAGTGGTGAATTTCGAAATCCAAGAATTGTTGTTACTGATGAAAATATTGTCGCTGTTTGACGGACATGTTGGACATTGCTATCGTGAGAAAACTTTGTTGTCATAAACTGACTACCCATCAAGAACAACAACGTATTGGTTGATACAGAAAAACTCTGGAAAAATTCCAAGGTGACACTTCAAATTTGGTTTGGAATATCCTTACTGTTGAGTTATTGTTATGATGCTGAAAAACAAAAGTCAATCGACTCAATAGGACTTTCAAACATAACCTAAGATTACAAAAGTCTGACAAATTGACAGTGTTGGTTAAAATATGGCTGTTATATTATTACTATAGCAATAGAAGATAGACATACTGATTGTACACAAATGTCTGTTTACTGGAAAAAGTTTGTGAAACATGTCGAAAAGAAAAAATAATTTCACGTCATAAGAAGACATAACAAAACTAACAACTGAGGATCTGGATTCCCTAAAAGCCAGCATCATACAGCCTTCAACTAACACTTTGTGATTCCTTTTTTGTTTCAAAAATTAAAGATAAAGTGTGTGTGCGGAATAACTTTTGCTTCATCAAATAAATCAGTGCAATAAATTAATTGTTTAAATTTTTTCCCGACGCCTTAACACTGTCTTTTGGGGGCGTTAATGTTCGTAGAATGACATTTGGATAAGTATTGCCTGTAAAAAAGCATTGTTGAAAGTGAATAACGATCTCCCTTTTGAGGAAAGAAATGTTTTAAAATTTAAACAGGCAGTAAGGAATGAATGGCTCCGCAAATATATATGATAATAATCATTTATATTTGGTATAAATTGTATATTTTATTTCCTTGTAAAGTGTAATAGCGATAGTAAATATGCCTTAGCCTCAAATTTTGTATAAGTATGTAGTAAATACCCTTTGTGGTTCACAACAGCTGACTGATACCATCTCTAGTAGCGATGTTCAACTTTTTCCCCTCTTCTGTAACTTCATTTCCACAGAGATATAAAATCGCGCTGTGGGCGACCCAACCTTCTGTTCCACCCAACACGTCTACAGAGATTTCACTGCAAGTATAGATTCTATAACTGGTAAACCATACAAAGTTTTACATCTCGTTAATTTATGTTTGTACAGTGAAGCATTTGTCTTTGGTTTGAATTTTTCAATATTTATATTAAGGACGTTGATCGCTTCTTCTCATATTATGCAATTGTAAAGTCATCACGTAGCGGTCATTTATTATAATATTTCGCCATCACTTGAAAGTCTAATATATTTTATCTACTTTGTGCAAAGTAATGCAAAGAGCGTAACCTCACATGACTGCGTGTAACAAACTTGTGTAAGAGTGTGAGTGTAGCACATGGGATTTGTGAATAACGGCGAGGTAACAAGAGAAGGCGTGGGACATAAAACATATTTAATTAGAGCAGCATTGTATTTGTTTTGACTAACGAGACAAAGTGAGATGATAAAAGGGTTTACAAGACTTTTAAACCGTTGGTCACGTGGGACACTATATATAAGAAAGTCTAGTAGATTTATGTTCACATTTATCATCTGGGAACAAGAGGGCGCTGACTGCTTGGCGATTGTCACTTCAGCGCGTGCCACATCCGTTTTAATACCGTTTACTTACAGACACTGTTCGACTTGGCAATATATTTTATTTAGGTGACCGTGACAACGTCGCTTCTCAGTAAATGGCTTATAATTCAATTTCAAAACTTCCTAAACAATTGTAGTTTCGTGTTACCTACCTTTTTTATATCCTCAGTTTTGTGAGTGGAAGTTTACTTTGTACACAAGTACACAGAGATATAACAATTATTCTCTCTAGATAATAATATAAATACTAACGACCATCAAGAGATAGATAAAGAAAGTGAGATTTCATACAAGGAAACTCTAAGTACTGACATAATCTTAATTAGCAAAGACCTAGTTGAGCTTTAAGGATTTCTGCCATGATGCCAACAAAACATCTGAAGGTACGTAGAACAGAACACGGTCGAACAGTAAACAAAACTTAACATCGAGCTAAACAAACAAAATTATCATTACCTAAACAGAATAAATATTCTAAATTTAAGAATCAGAGAGCGAGGCATTTTATTGTGGATACTCTCTGCTTTAATTTAAACATTACGTCCCTTACAAGTAATAAGCTCCCATGTAGTAATAACGCAGTATCGAGTTGATTTACTTCCACAATTCCTACTCAGAATAGATTCCACACAAAGGTGATGCTGCTCAGGAGCCTAAAGTAACTGCCACTAATTTGCTTAAAATTATTGAAAATTATCAGAGCATACGCAGTGACACAAAATCTAAATTTCACTTAGAACTGAGAGGTTCAACAATAAACGTCTGCTCATCAAGTTCAGACTATGTTCAATCTGTAAATACAATTTTAAATCCATACGTGAACCCTATTACAGATATAACAATCCTTCTAATAGGACGATACCTTCCTTACTCCATTGGTAATGCGGAAATGCTAAATGCATTGTAGGAATTGCATTACTCCCTGTATAGTAGAATTTAAAGATAATGATGCAGGAAAATCAATCCTAAATTTAGCAGGACTACTTTACAGTGTCAACAAATATAAACCACCAAGAAGATTCAGAATTGTACCACAGTGTACTCGCTATTGCCAACTTGCACCACGATGTGTATGCTGAGCGGTTTTCTCATAATGTGAACTACCAACGAGGAACATCCAGCCAATTCAGAGGATGCCAACACTATCTAGAAATAAAGGAACGGATGTCTAAAGCTCTTCTACAGGACGGGAACAACTAATGCTCGCAACCAGCACAATAATCTACAAGGTCACACCAATACTCAAGGACAAAACCAACATCTGAAACAACGTACTTCAGATCCTAAAACTCTCACAAACATTTATCACTCATATCATCTCATTCCTAACCTCACATCGAACAACAATCATGAATTTCTAACCTCACTTCTGTCATCAACTTTACAAATTGCTAGTCCCTATTCATCAACTGTAAATTGTAAGTTGTTTACTTACTTGACTATCTGCTATCATATATCTCATTGTAAGTATTGTGTGATATTTAAATGTTCAGTACAACATACCTAGGAGATTAATCAGATTATCAGTGGATACATACAAATGACAGAGAAATCTTACGTGTCAAACTCAGCCTGTTATTGTTAACTTTTATCGATTTCTGTATAGCAACATAGCAACATAGTAGATCAGTAAATAAATAAAACTAATACAAGAACTAGAGAAAGTTTCGTATTCCACATAACAATTCAATAACAAGATTTCACTGGAAAAAAATGTTTTGAAAGACTGAATCCAAAAACTACATTAAACTTCAGCAACTGAAGATGTCCTCACATCAAACTGCCCTCTAAATGTAATAATCCGTCTAACGATGAATGTTAAATTGACATGTTTAAGTTGTTTTCAACTCTGAAACATCCAGACAGTGAAATGTAGGGATACGAAATTTGGAATTAAACTCCAAATGCAACTATCACGCGCGCTCTCTCTCTTTCACTGCATAAAGTCAAACGTTACGCCATAATTTGATGATGATGATGATGATGATAATAATAATAATAATAATAATAATAATAATAATAATAATAATAATAATAATAATAATAATAATAATAATAATAATAATAATAATAATAATAATAATAATAATAATAATAATAATAATAATAATAATAATAATAATAATAATAATAATAAATAATTGTAGAGATTAAATCGGATCGATGTATTAGAATATCTGATGAATAAACCAAGTTGTGTATTTTAGAGATGTGACGTAGGCGTTTTCTGATTTGTTTGATGATCCGCAGCATGGAGTTGCCCTATATCACTGTCTCAAGATGTTTATGGCTCTCCTCGATGTATGTACTCAATGCAAACACAGTAGGTCCATGTCACTTCACTTTGGGAGACCTGTATAATGCGTGTAGCATAGTCGCAAACAGACTTCGATATTTTATCACACGTAGTTTATATTGTGCATTAACTAAGAAAGAATTAAACAAAATCCTTTTAACTTTAACGCATTATACAAAAAATCCTACAATCAGGAAAGCTTATTTATTCATCTACTTCATCGATTGAAATAAACATAGGTTCCTCGTATAGGTACATGGAGAATATTGGAATGCAGTAAACTAAGTAATGGTCAAATGTGTTAAAGCTAGTTGTTATGCGATGACTTTGCATGTTCAAGTGATAAACATGACCAACTTCTTATTTGGAACAAGCATTAGCAGTTGTAGAATTCAAGCAAATAACAGGAATATCTCACTCCAGGACAAAAAATGTATGTGACATAAGTTGTGTATTTTAACAAGATATACATTTGTTATGTAGTAATATTTTGTCTGTCTCTTACAGTTTATCAGTTATACAAAAGTCATTAACAGAACTAAACATGTGTATTATATATGACATTTTAATCATAATTCTAAGAGAACTTTTATTACATATAAAATAATCAAAGGTTTAGCATACAAAGTGTAGCTTAGGCTGCGGGGATTGTCCTGAACACAATTAGTTACCAAGTTTACTACAGACATACGCTCGCAGTGTTCTTGTTCTGTAAAACGCTTCTTTTTCGTGTCTCAAGACGAGTTATGTCGCTGAGGTGTCAGCAATCTCTACAAGAATGCTTCATCTCCTTTTTATGACGTCCACCTTAAAGGAGCTATTTACTGAATGGCATCTGTCACTGTGAAGTAACTCCTGACCTCTCACCAGCCAATCACAGCGTTTCCACAAATCGCTGCATTTGCTGTCTGGATACTTGTACAAAGCTTGGACATGTACTACTTCTCTTGGCAAATACATACCTCGTGATTATTGTTGACATGTCCCTGGTGGCATAGAGCGGTGACGTATCAGAGACTGCAGAGGGCAGGGTTCATAAAAGAAACAAGTTGAAACTCACGTGCCCCCTTATACAATACGTTCTCCCCGAGGGTCTACACATCCCCTGGTGGAATCGGGGCTAATTATGTCCTCCTAATTTACAGAAAGGAAATTCTCTGCCATGCAACGCCTGGTTAAGGGGAAGTGAAATGTAGCAACCCGGGAAAACCCATGAGTGAGTTAGGTCGACCACGGGAACCTAACCAATAACCTCTCGAATACAGACCGCAGAGTCGATCATATTTAACGTTTAAGTTGAAAAATACACACTTTTATTTGATAGATTTCAAATTTTGACATGATATTTAGAATATTATTAAAAGCAAACAGAAAGTTTGTCACAATAGTTCTGAAAATGTTTAATAATAATTTTGTTCATATTCTGAACGTTACTCCAATGTTTTTTGACGTACTTTCCTATAACAAATTGTATGAGAAAGGTTAGAATTAGTATTTGTTAAAACACTTTTTTTTTCAATATAAAATGCAGTTTTCACAAAATTTACGATAAAATTGATACAATTCTTTTAATTAAATGGTTACTGCATATGTTAACAAGAATTCACTCAATTATCTTACACCGTGTTCTCTGAACAGTCATGAAAAAATTCATTAATTTATTTTTATAAACACATAACGGGGAAATAATAATATAAAGATGAGAAAAATAAAAACATGAGAAAATGGTGTTTCCTTTAGTGATTTAATTGGACATACATGGGACTGCCACTTAGCTCACTTACGTGTCTTTAAGACCCCCATTTGCTCTATTTTCCTTTAAGCGAATTAGTACGGGATTGAGAAAATCGGACAGTGGTGGGGGAAAGCAATGAAGGAAATAGATCAGAAGAAGAAGAAGAAGAAGAAGAAGAATTTGATTAAAAATAATAATAATGAATGCAAATGTCTGCCTCTGTAGCCTGGTAGCGTGTCTGCCTCACAATCGAGAGGTCCGGAGTTCGCTTCTCAGTCAGGGTGAGTTATCTGGATAACGTTTTCTCTTATCCTCACAGATGAGTGTAAGATAACTGCAATATCTGTGGACTCTGAACTCATTTGACCCACCGTCTGATATGACCTACGTTAGAGAAAGTATCTACTAAAATATTGTAAAAGGGAAAGCTGTAACATCGAGGCGGCGAAGCACTGAAGCCATAATTTCAGCACGTAGTCAGTCACAAAAGACAGAGAGAACACTTTTATAGGCAGGTACTTGGGCTCGTTGCAAGCACTTGTGGGTAATGTTCCCTTTACTTCAACGTTTTGTCTTTATTAAATACGAAACAAAGAAATTGTTGAAGGGGAGAGCTTCAGAACATGTTCACAAATTCCGTGACTTTACTACAGTACGTAAAGGTTGCAGTGTAACAGTACAGCACTTTTATGTTTGTAATTTAATGTCCAGGAGTGATGGCGTGAGGGGGAGATGCGTAACTTATATTGAAACATTTGTAAACAGTTCTTGTTGGGGATAACAAGTGTAATGTTTGACGATATAGTAACTATGGTGTTATAGTAGACGTATAGATCAATGAAGTACTACAATATGTCAAATGCCGAGCAATCGCTGCTCTTGTACACCATGTACAATTATAGATCAGCAATTATCACATGATATAACGATCACATGAAGAGGTTATGTTTCAGCGCCACCTGACGACCTTAAGAACAAAGTTGCTTTGACTAATGTGACGTGACTTGTGAGGTTAACTTTCATTCATGTGCTAAGATAAGCTTATATTATATAGGGAATCAAATAATTTGATGTATTGCCTTTAACAATTTGTTTTATTATTGACGCATGCTTTATCAGCCTTGAGGTACTTTTATATTTATAAATGTTGATGCTGCTTTGCCTTCATGTGTACACGTTCTTGCTTGAATACAATAACCTTAAAATATCCGATGTGCAGAAAGAGATTCGTTGTAACTCCAAGAGGAATCAGAGTTGATATAGACATACTGACCTAGGAATTCTATATGCTTTCATATATCGTAAGGAACAGTAAATAGCGATAGCACTTTGAACATTCAAACCAGTGTTAACTGATATCGGAAATGACAATTGCTGCAGAACATTTCATTTGATATAAACTGTGTGTAAACTACGTCTGCATTGTTAACTATTATACAAATGTCATTCAGAATGAGGAATTTCCCAGATAATTTAAGATCACATTTTGTCATGAAGATACCTTAAATATACCTATTTTAATTAAACCATTAGATCCAGTTTCAGGAAATGAGAGTTTTCGAAGCATTGTCCTCATAAAAATAGATAGTTCACAATGGTGAGTTTATTTCTTTGGCATGTTTCGAAGAGCACCCACACACAGCTAGGGCAACCCGACTCTATATCGTAGGTGGTAGTGTGTTTGCCCGAGTTCGAATCTCGATGGCTATCAGCAAAAAGCAGAGCCCTATGTATGGCCCATTTTACTGCAGTGTTTATCAGAAATTATTTCAACGTTTGCATCACTTCGTTTACAGAAGCCTCTCGTTAAACAGGAGGTAAACAAATCAACCAACTATCTATCGATCTTTGATGTTGGCTGTTCCAAACTGGGAACTGTTTTATACTGACGTTCAGTTATTGTCGATAACACCTTAAAAGATGTTCTGTTTGGAAAGTGTAATTTAGAATGTTTGAATATTTCTTTGAGTCTACAACGTTCGCGAATTACATGCGTTTTAAAACAAAACAATCGTTAATGTGAAACGTTCAATGTCTTCTCTTTAAAGAATATTAAACACTTTTACTTTTTCTACTTCATGCATTAAGATAGAGGAGGTATTGTAATTCAATATCGATATTTCACTAGTAATATGTATATATTTACACTCCCTGAATTTAAAAGTCACTTTTAGAGAATGGTTCACGCTCGTCTGTGTGAAAATTGTATGTAAAAAGAAAAACTCAGTTGAGTCCTTTGAGGATCTGCGGGAATATTTTGAATAAAATGCCTGACAGTCATTTACATGGCTCAGTTTTAAAACACTTTTATTTTTCTTAAATCACTTTAGCAGTATTTAATATATCTACCATACGCTTAATATACTTTCATGCCAATTAAATATATTTTGAATTTTCTAGGGATGTTCCCAAAGTCCTCCTCATTCTGAACTAATCTTGTGAACCGTACATAAGGGATAAAATATTATTATATAAAGTCTGTAGTGTTTGTACAAGAATAGAGAGAGTTATATGAGTGCTACACATAGCAATTTTTTCTGCTGTTGAGGCAAAGAGGATGGAATTTGAAAGGCTTCACGTAGCGACTGCGTTTGTATTAACAAGTAATAAGTTTTTGTAAAAGTTTGGCTTAGTACAAAGGACACTTCCATTTGGCAGTAAATATAATAATTACGACCGGCTGTGTGTCGCCGCTCTATTGTTTTGTTTCGTGACAAAGGTTTGGAGTCAAGCAGCGGAAGAATATAACGACGGTTTTGAAGTATCAAGAAGTAGGTCCTCTGTGACCATGTTCTGTTCAATAAGTATAGTAACATTTGTATCTCTTTTGTTGGGACTCGAGTTCGCGTCCAACGAATCTATAGCAGAGAAGCGAAGCAACAAATAATTGTAACATAGATACAATGTAGAAACTCAAAACTAGATAAAACACATTCGAGAGGGCGAAAGGTTTTTACCCGGGTCTATAAAATAAATGTAATTACATTCCCAGTATTTGCTGTCCCTCATTTCACTTCACTTTCTATTGTTTTAAGTGTCGGTATTGCTCGGTTCTCCAGGAGACGTATGAGCCTGCAATCTCCATTTCCACTCACCTTACCGCACCCTATCAGGGACATCGAGGTGAGAAGTCCCCCCTCTACTCCGAAACCCGTGGTACTTATACAAACAAATGATCCAAAACTACCCTCAAATAAGTCAGCAAAACATCGTGTTTTATTGATAAATTCTCTTTAGTTTATGAACGTTCCCTTTTCTTATCAGACTTAATGTTGTTTTCCGTGCCTTAGTGTACGACCGGCTCTAAGCCAGCTAAACTTTGTGGGATCATATCAAATCTTGAAAAGAGAATTTCTCATCAACATTAAAACACCATCATACCACAAACAAAAAGAACATATCTGGCTAAAGATTTTTTAAAGTACCAAATGTACATATTCAAGGAGGAGTCTTACATTTTAAAAAGGTATATTCGTGTAGGACATTAAGTAGTGTAATTAAATGTTATGTCAAAATAAAGACTACTTTAACCAGTTTATGCTTGTGTTAGGTATTGCAATGTTAATTTTGGAAACTGCTGCTGAGCTTTTAAAAGCGACATTACGTTTACTTTACTTTAATGCGTCCAGACTTGGTGTATATGAAAATACGTGTGGAGAGGATAAACCTAAACTGTAATTAACTTATCCAAATGACAAAGATAACGGGATATTCTGTTGCTCAGTAAACAAAGGTTTGCACTGTGAGAGTAACGTGTATTTGAATGTATTCCGAATGTTCGAGGTCCCGTTTCGTTGTTCCTTATGTAGTTTTACAATCAATTTTTTTTTTTTTACAATTTTTTGGTGTTTGAGTAGTTTCAGTAGTTTTACAATCCTCTTGTTTTTCCTCATTGTTCTTATAGACTGTTACTGTTATGTTAGGACGGCATTCCTTTGTCCAGTGCCTTTTTTATTTATTTATATTGTCGAAAACTTGTGATGCTTTTGTAAAATAGGTTTAATTTTTTATACTTTCAAAGTTCGACATATAGAAACAATTTCATTTATCATTAGGATATCGCGTTTTACTGAATATCGCTAGAGCCATTTTTGATAATGCCAAACTTTCCAAAAATGTTCCATATAAAGGGTAATTTTGAAAATATTCGTGTCTCAGATTGTCGATTCTGATCTTAAATACTCATTACACACAGAGAAAGCTCTTTTTGAAATTACTTTATTTTTGGGTAAATGCAGTACTTGGTCTAGTTTCTAAACTTAAGGTAAAAGACCCAAATTGTAATTTTGTATCATTTTCCCCAATTTTCACCTGTAAGTCCCATCAACAAGAGAAAGTTTAGGAAGCAGGAGTTCTTCTTTTGTTCAGTTCTTCT